>LPNX010314725.1:138439-345738 GCA_001517045.1 Pseudotsuga menziesii | reverse complement strand
ACATGAGCTGCTTGGGAGAGCCGACTACCATTGAAGGTTATCACGTGCATCGATGTCGACGGGAATGGAATCATACATTCTACGCTCACATTAGCAATGATGGCGATTATGGAAGTGCCTAAAATCAAATACAATATGTGCTATCTCTATTCACTCCCTACTACTATAAAATGTAACCCCAATGACTGGCCCAAATTCATCACGTCGAATAGCTTCAATTATTCTTCTCCCATCTTCATCTTGAATCATTTTTTCTGGAGACTTTGAAATAATCAAGAATCCAACGTTCCAAGTGTATTAACGAATGCCGATAGATTGGTGAGGACTGGGTTACAGGTGGTTCAAGATACCATCGAGAATCATTTATACAACCTAGTAATTGATACAATTTATAAAATTTACTAAATATGCATCAGCATATCATATGAGACAGAAACTGAAATTACATGAATTCCCATACCTCGGACATAATATGAAATTGCTCTATGTTTTTGAAGTGTGTAGAATTGTTTTGATTCATTTACGAATTTTATATATATATAAAACCACTTGTGATAAATTATTAAGCTGATATTAAGTTGAACTTAATCTTTATCCTTAGTGATGAATGCTTTGGCCACTATCTTCTCCCCTTCATCACTGTAGAGTTTTGTGTACATAGTTAACCTTCTCCATTCAAATTCTTCCTTCGGTGTTTCTTGAAATCAAATCCATCTGTATTGTATGAGTGATGAATGCTTCTTGCAGCCACTATCTTATTGCCTTCATAACTGTAGAGTGTTGTGTGTGGTGAGCCTCTATTGATAGCACTACAAATATTTATACATAATGTGTAGTGAGCCTCTATTAAGAAACTTGTCTGCAAATATTATATTTGCAGCCTTTGTTGGATGTTAGATGTTATACATTGAAATATGGATACATGTGTCAAAATTCCCCACAATAAGGCAATGCCGTATGCATGTAATATGAACCTTTGAATCTTTAGACACCTCCACAGCAAGTGGTATTAAGATTAATCATGCACGCAATAGTTTTTATTTCTATTTCTTTGCATCAATACCTACCCAACATGCTTTCTATTTTTGTGCAACATTGCCTTGCCTTGACCATGAGGGTTAGACCAACCTTTGCCTACTACAACCAGACTACAGCTCTTCATCTAGGGTCTTCCAATAAATTTTCCTTAGACTACAAACCATTAAATGAAACTAAGTCTACTCAACCAAGTTCATTGAACAACTTGGCATGCGCCCAACTACAACCTCTAAACATCCCATCACTACTTATGTTCAACGGTACTCAACATTTAGCCATTGTTCACATTTAACCAACAATAAGCATAACATGAAACAATGAAATATTCATCACATAATATAAACCATAATACACATGCACATGTATATCCAGGCATCCAACATGGATGCCATAACACTTTATTAACGAGTAGAATGTTTACAGTACACCATGAGGGAGAATAGCCACATCATGCTCCTCTTTTACAACTATTACAAAGAAATCAAGGAAAACAACATTCATGCCAATGCCCAATACTCTTGTACAAAACAACCCTTGAAGCTACCGTAGGACTGCCTCCTATAGGTCTTGTTCATAAGACTAGTATTTTTCACCCAGCTAGTTCAAATTCACCCTTACTATGAAACCCCAAATTTCATAGCTGATTTTGAGCTTCTACCTTGGATGGTCAAACTCCTATGATGTCTTAACCACACCAAAGCCTCCTTATGTGTGTGCGTGTGTGTGTTTCTTGCTAAGCACTAACGACTTTCTAAGCGGTCCCAAATATCCACATGCTACCTACATAGCCTATCTTGTCAAGACCCGTCTCTTATGGCGTCACGTTGATCTGAATTTCAGGGGGCATACGGTCTAAATTCATATGTATAAGTCATAAAAGCATTAAATGGAGAGGCCTCCCTCTCCCATTCATCATAAAAGCATTAAATGGAGATGCCACCCTCTCCCATCCATGGTATTTGATAACCCATAGATTTATTCCATGGTATGGCTTCAAGGCACATTGTACCTCTCTCATCCATGGTATTTGACAACCCATGGTTTTGGCCCATGGTATGGCCCCAAGGCTCATTGTAATAATGTTATAAAAAGGCTCTATGCCTTCTTAATAAAAGCATTCAAGGATTTTTGGCATCCTACATTTTTCTTATTCTAATGAGTTTTTGGGTTATTGGTTTTGAGTACCTTTCTTAGTATAGTTTGAGAGGCCTATATACTCTATGTTTCTCTATCTAGGATATTCACATCCTAGATCTCGTTGATGTGCCTTTCCCACAGCTGGTCCATCATGCTATCTCTTCTCATCCTCTCTCGGCATTCAAGCCTTCTGAAACTTAGCCTCCAAGATCTGGATTAGTGGTATCAGAGCAGGTAACCATTCCATGGGAATGAGGGTTTAAGCATAATTCGGATTCAAAGATCTACAGGAATTTCCAACCTCCTTTTGGCACTCTCAGATTCTATTTGTTGGTCCATACACTAATTTCTATGTTGCATCTGGAGATTCCATGATCTCTACAACAGTCTGGGTTTCTCTACAAACCCTTGGCAACATACACTCATCAATATATGGAGGATGACCCACTTCTACAAAATTTAGAGAGATTATGTGATCTCTATAAGATGTTTCAAGGAGTCTTCCATAGCTCATTTAATTTTTTTTTTCATCATCTAAAATGGATATTTCATAGTTTTTCATTTGGGTTCTTGGTTATTCAGATATGCTTGTTTGAAGCAGCACACGTTTGTACACAGCATAGCCTCACATATAGCAACTTTAAAGAAGTATTATAGACTCTGCATAACATATCAAAGGCTCTACCATATCTCATTGGAAAGGTATTTTCATCAGCTAAAATGGGCATTTCATGGTTTTTCATTTGGATTTCTGGTTTGATAGATTGTGAGAAACCTCCTACAATAAATAATGAAAATGCATGGTATAACATAAACAATAGAGCACGGAAGGAATTTTATTAATCGCAAGCCACTTCGAGGGGGAAAACTCCTTTGAGAAAGATCAATACAAATAACTCATGGATGCCTTCATTTTCCTCAACCCGTACTTATATACTAAGTCTAATCTAAACAATTATTACTCCCCATGAACATGGGATAATACAATATACTCTGGGACAACTTACAAAGCATATGCGTCCAACAAAAATATACTAATGAAGTAAAGAGAAGGGTTGACACGAGTTCCTAACATCCCCTCCCTCTTAGTAAATTTTTGTCCTCAAAGCTTTAGATGTGGAAATTGTTGCTGAACATGAAGGAGTGGTTCCCATGTAGCATCCTCCAGTTGCATGCCGTGCCACTTAATTAATGCCTCTGTGATGGATCAAGAGTGAAGCTAATGAGTGCGCTTATTGAGGATGGCCTCCAACACCAAAATGATGGATCCTTCATTATCCAGTTCTGGTAAAACAATTTGTGCTCTAATGTTGGCTCCAATAACTTTCTTAAGAAAATAGATATGAAATACTGGTTGAATGTGAGAAGAAGGAGGAAGTTCCAATTTATAAGCAACATACACAATCTTATGAAGAACCTTATATGTCCCATAGAACTTTGGAGCCAGCTTTTGATTCCCTTTGATTTTCAAGGAGTATTGCTTGTAAGGATATAGACGAAGAAAAACTATATCACTGACTTGAAAAGTGTGCCCAGAATGGTGTTGATCAACTTGTTGTTTCATTTGGTTTCTTTCCAAGTGAATACTTTCCTGAAAAATGCAAAAAATATGATTTTGATTTCGAAGAACCATGTCAAGTGCTTGAACTGGTGAACTGTTGGGGGTGTATGGAAGGAGCAATGGCAGTGCCTGACTATAAACTGCTTCATATGGAGTCATTTTAGATCCAATATGGTAGGAAGTATTGTACCACCATTCAGTGAGAGGGAGACACTTTCCCCACTGATGCTATTATTCAAAGGTGAAGCAACAAAGATAAGTTTCCAAACATTTGTTTATAACTTCAGTATGACCATCTATTTTTGGGTAATATCCTAAACTCATATTTAGTTTAGTGCCAGTGTGGTGAAATAGTTCTGTCAAAAAATGACTTGCGAAAGTTGTGTCGCGGTCTAAGACAATGGAATAAGGGATTCCATGAAGATGGAATATCTATTCCATGAAAATTTGTGTGACTGAGGAAGAGCTATATGGATAGTTGAGAGCACAAAAATGACTATATTTGGAGATCTGATCAACCACAACCAAGATTACGGTCTTCCCTCCAGCTTTAGGGAGCCCTTCAATGAAATCCATCGAAATATCTGTCCAAATATTTGTAGGGATGGGCAAGGGTTCGAGTAATCCAGGAAGGAGTGTCATTTCACCCTTGTGGCATTGGAAGGTATCATACATTTTGAGGAACCCAAAGTTCCCTACCGATGGAGAAGCATGGAGTTCATAGAAGACAACCTGTTGAAGATATATGCTTTGGGGAAGCACCAGACGACCCTTGTATCTCAGAGAAGAACCATCCCAAGAGTAATGCGGTACAACATAAGGGTTATTGACCAACCATTGGATGATTTTAGATAATGAATATTCATTGGCATATCCTTGCTGAACATATTGTAACCAATTTGGAATAGGATTAGAAATAGCTGAAAGAGAAATGTGGTCATCAAATGTGCGAGAAAGAGAATCTGCCGCAATATTGTCCTTAACCTTCTTGTGTGTGATATAGTAGTCACAACCCATGAGTTTTCTAACCCATTTCTATTGTGTTGGGGATGAGACCCATTATTCCAGGAAATATTTCAAACTCTGGTGATCAGTATTTATGCATAAATGATTCCCTAATAGGTATGGATGCCACTTCTGTACTACATGCAAAATAGAAATCATTTCCTTCTCATACGTAGAGGGAGATAAATTTTTACTGGAAAGGGATTTACTAGTGAACACAATGGGATGTCCATCTTGAAGGAGAACAACACGAAGTCCATTGGTGCAAGCATCACTCTCAATAGTGAAGGGCTTGGAAAAACTGGTCATAGCTAGAACATCTATGGTACACATAGCTTGTTTGAGTTTGTCAAATGTACACTCAGCAGCATGTGTCCATGTAAAGCATCATTTTTCAATAGAGTTGTTAATGGAGCTACAATATTCCCATAATCCTTGACAAACTTGTGGTAGTAGCCAGTTAGTCCCAAAAACCCACAAAGGCTCTTGAGTGTCCAAGGATGCGGCCAATTTTTCATGGCATCTATTTTGGTAGGATCTACGTGAACCCCTTGTGCTGAATGTCTAAGATACTCTACTTCCTCCTACCCAAAAAAACATTTAGACTATTTGGAACGGAGATGATGATCACGTAGAAGTTACAGTACAAGATCCAGATGATGGAAATACTCAACCCATGTTTTACTATAGATGAGGGTATCATCAAATAAGACCATAATGAAGTTCCACAAGTAGGGTCAAAATATTTTATTCATTAATTCCTGGAATATAGAAGGAGCATTTGTGAGGCCAAATGTCATGACCAAAAACACATAGTGGCCATCATGTGTGTGGAAATTCATTTTAGGGATATCATCCTCATGAACCCGAATTTGGTGATACCTAGAAAAAAGATCCAACTTGGAGAAAAATGAGCACCATGAAGCTCATCAACAACAGGAATTGGAAACTTATCATTGATTGTGATGTTATTAAGTGCTCGAAAGTCAATGCAAAGGCACCATGACCCATATTTTTTTTGGACAAGAAGAATTGGTGAAGAAAAGGAATTGGTACTAGGGAAAATAATACATTTCTTCAGTAAGTCCAAAACGAGCATCTCAATATATGTATTTTGGTGAAAGGGGTGGCGATAGGGTCTGATGTTGGGAGGTACGCTTCCAGGAAGGAGAGGAATATGATGGTCCTGCAAGGAGAGGAAATCCCATTGGTTCTACAAAGACACATGCATATTGATCCAAAATTTGTAGTAGATCCAAGGAAGAAGTGGATACCGCTGAAGGTTGCATCTGAATTAAACCATGTGAATTCTTCTTAAGGATATTTTCCATGCGATGTGAACTGATGATGCTAAGAGACCTTGGTTGTAATCCCTTCAAAGTGTGTTTTTTCCCATTAATTGAAAACTGCATCCAAAGTTCAACAAAATCCCATAAGATGGGTCCAAGTGTGCATAACCATTGACTGCCCAAAACCACATCACATCCACCTAAGGGAAAGGAAAATATATCAGAACGCAAGCTATAATATCCATTAGAGATTCGCACATGACGACACTTCCCTTTGCAAGGTAAGGTGCCCCCATTGGCAATCATGAATTTAAAGCTGGAGCAATGATGGAAAAAACAATCAGTCTGTTTGGAAATCTGAGGGTCAATGAAGTTATGAGTGCTACTAGAAGAGTATTGGAAGAGGGAGATTCTTGAAGAAACCCTCGACCCGCATGGTTTGTGGGGTGGTGACTCCAGCTAATGCATGAAGAGATATCTTTGGATGGTCGTCTTGAGTAGGAGGGTCAATAGGAAGTTGTTAAATGGCTTTCTCATCATCTATTGGATCATGACCATCATCAGAAATTTCAGGTGTAGGTGGAGAATACACATCCAAGAGATAGAGATTTTTATCAGCACATCTATGTCCCTAGGTGAATTTCTCATCACAATTATAACAAAGCCCTTTTTCTCTACATGTATGCAACTTGCCTTCAGAAAAATGCTTGATAAGAGTGGTTCTAGGAGCTGGCGTGATTAGAGGTCTTTGGGGAACCATATTTCTAACTAGAACAAAAGTGGATTTGGAGCGTTGTTGAGCTATGATCTTGTCCTCCATCAACTTAGCCAACCCTAGGACTTTCATCATTGTGTTGGGACAAAACATTTTGACCTTGGATCAGGTTGCATCCTTCAGACTACTAATAAAACAACTCCTGTAGAATGCATCAGACAATCCTTCTGTCTGATTGGCCAGTTTCTCAAATTATATCTGATACTCCCTCACATTTCTAGTTTGAAAATTTTTAGTGAGTGCTCCTATGAAGTCATAAAAAGCACTAGGGCTAAATCGTTGCAAAAGGAGTTGGAAAAAATATGTCCATTTTGGCTATTCATGAGACTTGATGTACCAATGGAACAATTCAAGGGATTCATGTTCCAAATGAAAGGATCCAAGTGGGACTTTGTTGACATCAAAAGTGTTATGTAGACTAAAATATTTTTCTGTGATGTATATCGATCTAGTTGGATCATCACCATTGAAGCAAGGAAAGTCAAGCTTTGGCCCATGAAAATTGTTGGAAGAAGAGAACCCAGTGTCTGCGGAAGACTAGGGTTGTCATCTATTGTTCATGGATGAATGCTGAAGATGGAGGCCAAGAAATTTTTCGTCTGGATCTTGGAGTTTGGCCTTGAGAGCAGCAATTTTGTCTTACATTTGTTTGTTTTCTCTGGCGCGGGTGACAACCATAACCATGAGTTTTTTTTGAAATGGGTAGAAAAACAAAACATAAATGTTTTTAGGAAAGGAAAATTTTGAGTTGGAAAAAACTCTGGTGGGTATTTGGGGTTTGACTAGGTTTTGGACACTTTCTGAGAGAAAAGGAAGCCTAAAATCAAAATTTCATAAGCGGGAATGAAAGAATGGGAAAATTTGTCAAAGAGGGTGAAGGAAGAAGAATTAGGAAATAAACACTATGGGAAAATTTGAAGGCAATTGGGTGAGAATTGAAAAATTTATGCCAAACCCTAAAAATAGATAAAGTTATGGAATTATAGGGGTTCCAGTGAATTTTCAAGGAAAACAGAGCTAAAACAAAGAACATATGGAGAAAAAAATAGAAATTTATACTTTTTTTTTTGGTTCGGTGGAATTGATTTATGGCGGCTCTGGATAGATGCAAGTTGTTCCTTATCAACTGGAAATATATATGGACCCCATGTATGTTTGAATTCCTAAAGGTTCAAGGGATTCACTTGGCCACCAATGTTGTCTAAAAACTTTCGTATTGGGGTAGTACCTATTGGAAAGGGGTTGGAAGGCGAGAAGTGTGAGCATCGACAAGGCAAAGGAAATCACGGTACTGAAAAATGAAGGAAAAGACAAACACAATGAGAGAGGACATTGACAAGTTTGGTCATTTTGGTCAAATTAGTCAGAAGGTCGGTTATGTGGACCATTTTTGTAACGGCTCAAGAAGCCTATAAATAGAATTAGAATTATAAGAGAAATATATACTTGTGAAGAAGGGGTTATGCGATCTGAAAGAGGAAGATATGTTTTGTATCATTCGATTGGTTATGTTGTAAGTAAATTAACCTGTCGATGAGGATATTTCTGGTTTGAGGCTAATCGACCAAGGAATGCTCATATTTTGTGATGTGTTTTTTGAATAATATGAAGATGATGTTGATGATGTGATTTTGTTTTGTGTATATGTTTATGTGACTCTTGCGATATGATCTATGAATGTGTATGGGTGAATTTGAAATGTGAATCCTTGCAGGGTTCATCGGGTTAATACATGTTGATGTGTTTGTTCATATAATTATGAATTAATTTGAAATATGTGGTCACAATGTCCTTGTTGATTCAAAATATGAATGACAATGACTGTGAATGATGATAATAGGTAGTTTGATTTATGTTAAGTAGATCAGATGAACCATATGCATAAACCATGGATCTCTGGATGATGTTGTGGTAGATAGTGCGGTAGTCCTCTTCCATCTGCGGAAATGTGGTACCTGTAGCTCTCCCTTAGACATCACGGGTGAGACTACATCTGCTTCGTAGGTGTTGTTGGATAGGGTTAAACCTATCAGGGCCAATGTTTAGGGATTTTGTGGTGATGAGTATGAACATGTCTTCTTAATGAACCCCTTTCGGCTAAGTGTGTGTCAACAAAGGGGTTCCATTGTCGGGACTATAGTGCGAAGAATCTTGGAAGGATATATTACATAATTCATTGTCGATACAATCAAACCCTATAGCGAAGAAGAAAGAGAATTCTTCCAGGGACCAAGGGGAATATTTTTATTATCACTACAACTGTGGATTAAGATGCTTATCTACGAAAAGGAATAATAAAGATGAATTTCGACGAGTAATAACTGGTGTACGGAGGCTAGGGGTTCTACAAAGGTGAGGGATTAGGTGGAATGATACGGGGTAGATGGATGGAAGTTATGATGAGACTATGAGGGAAGCCACTAAAGAGTGTGTTCTCTTGTGAAGAGGGGTGAGATTTTGGCAAGACAAGAGGTGGAGGACTGAGGAGGGTCCTGGTGCGACCAAAATAGAATACTGCGAGAAGGGACCACAAGGGACTAAGCAATCCTACAATGATGAAGAAGAAGACCAGGATATGCCTGAGTTCGAGGAATGAGCAACCCAAAGCTACAACGTACCTACACCTATGTGCACCACACCAAAATCAGGAGGAAGAAACACAAGCTCATCGCAGGGGTGTCCTGTGTGTCAGCACAACAATAATAGTAGTGGATCAGTGAAAACTGGGAGAAGAACTAGAATGGCAGGGGATGATGTGAAAATACCTCTATTCCATGGTAATGGGGTTGAAGATACCGAACAATATTGGTTTTTATGTGCAGTGTGGATGGTAAAGCAAGTGCAATATGAAGACATCAGGAAGGGACAACTAGCGATGACCTTTCGAGGCCAGGCATTGGATTGGTACATGAAGTTTGTACATGTACCGACGGTAAAATTGCAGAAAACATCAGCACAGATCAGAATGAGACCGATCAAAGAGTTTAAGAATCCGAAATATGAATCACAATACATTACGGAACTGAAGGAGATAAAACAATACCCTAATGAATCAATATGCCAACTTCAATCAACGATTCAAGACACTGATGGCTAAGGTGAGTTTCAGAATGACTAATATGCAACAGAAAGAATGTTTTATCACAAATTTGGTACCGCACATCCATATGCCGCTAATAAAATAGAATATTGCATCCCAGGCAGAAGCTCTAGAAATCGTCGTCATTTGGAGAAACAGGGATTGGCATGAACCAGATCTAGTCACAGTTTGTGAACCTCACTATTCAACTAAAAGATATTAAGAAGGGGAAAGAAGTTCAAGAAAAGGTATGGTGCACTCGATGTTCGTTTGAAGGAAATCATAAGGATCAATGTCCAGACTTGTGTGAATATTTGCAGGCTAGAGCCCCAAATTTGCTAAGTCAAGGAGGACTATAGTGGTGTCATATTCTTCAAACCAAAGGACATTGATCTGAGGAATGCGTATACCTTCAAAAGGTTGTGTTAAAACCGATGAACTTGTTTTGCAATTTTTTTCGACCGATTGGACAAGAATAAAAGGATTGAAATTTGTATGATTTGCTTCAGGAACAAACCATGGATACATATCTTATGAAGGGAGAGGAGCAGCGACCAATAAAAATACTATTTCCACAACCGCAATACAACCTGCCACAACTGCAGTATGCTCAACCATATTTTAAGCAAATGCAATCATAGTACATGCAGTCGTAGAATAATCAGCAGCAACCACAGTTCGACTAACCACATCAACAATATAACTAGCAACCGTATCAATAGCAAGGAGCATTATGAGGAGGATTTTGAGGAGGTCGTAATGGAGGCTTTGGTTATGGAGGAGCTATGGGACGAGGTCGCGAATCAGTTACTTGTTATAATTGTGGAGTATTGGGACATTATCATAGGTACTGCAACCAATGGCCTCCATGTACTTATTGCAGTGACACGAACCATACTATCGAGGAGTCCCAGCAATTGATTGCAAAGTGGAAAGCAAAAAATGGGTTGCACACACCACAAAACCAGAACCAGAATAAAACTCAGAAAGAAAATATGGGACCAAAGTTAGGAAAGATATCATTTGAACCTAGGACTAAACAAACGAATGTTGGAGTCATAACCAAAGGAGGAGAAACAACAATATTTGATGGACCACTGCTAAATATCTGACTAGCAGCTTGAAAAACGATACAATTTGATATAAATTCTGAGAAAGAGACCTTCTTCGATGCATGAAGCATGGTAAATAGGAGTTCTGATAAGTTACATGTCTATGAAATGCCACTGGTTTTCGACTCGAAAAAGTTTCCAAGATCATCACAAAAGGTTAGTACATTGCAAATTTTACTATAAAGTTGTCAGAAGTTAGAAAAAGATCCATATGCAATATAGGAAATAGGAAGCTTGTTATATCGATAGGAAGGAGGAAAACGGAAGCATCCAGTGAGGTTGTTGAAAAATAAGAAAACGGGACAAGAGACGAGAATGAAAGTTTAGATCAAAAAGTATGATGTATCTTATGTCATCTTAGATCTAGGATTGGACGTCAATATCCTAAAAAATCAAACCTGGGAAAACCACAATTGGTTTGGTCTCTAGTACAACTGTGACTAGCAAATCAGGACAAAGTGTCGCCTATTGGTAGAGTACCTCATCTACTTGTTGAAGTGGAAGGATTGAAGACATACACGTACTTCGACGTCATTGAGATAGTTGATGAAACTTTCTCATACTCAACATTGTTGGGAATCGTTTGGGAAAACAAGAACCTGGCATTTATCAATTTCAAGAAATGGGTCATGACATTCGAAAATTGAGATATGAGGGTTATCGCCCCACTAGATCCCCTCGAAGGACAAATATATGTCAAACTAGTAAAAGGTGAAGCGAAAAGAGGATGGGATAATTCCTATAATATTTTTGAAGACTACGTCAATACCACTACAGATGGGGAGCTGGGATGGCGGAGTACTAGTTCAACGACTTCAAACTCTGATGATATGTTAGAGAACTGGTAGAACCAACTTCACGAAGTATCGTTCAAGAAATGTGCATGAATGACCCACTCGCTATGGTGGGTAGTGACAAAAATCAACTTACCCACATACGAATGACTACCAAATTTGGAAACCTTCATTCTAGAGTTTGAAGATAAAGTTTTAGAACCGCAATGATTGTTGGCACTAGACGGAGCATTGAAGGCCACTCCGACAAGATGGTGGGCTATGCATAAGACAACAATAGAATATTGGAAGATATGTTAATGGCCGATGGAGGTTCAATTCGATGAAGAAAAAATATATCAAGGAAAGAAATATGATGGAAGGAATGATCCCAGCGATCACCTAGTGGCATGCTAGAACACAAGGGCATTGAAGCCGAAAAAAGAGTGGGTCCATGCATTTGTTCATATGATATATGAGATACCGCGGAGGTGGTATGTTTCTGTAGAGTTATCCAGGGAAACTATAAAATGGGAAGAACATACTGTCAACTTTAGTCATACTTTCAACTTTGTGAATGATAATCCGTTCATTCATAGCCCGCTACAGAACATTCGCGACAAAGTATTGGAGATTGTTCCATCTGAGCTGCCAATAGAAACACAATGGATGGTAACACCAGAGATGATGATGACATGATACAATATAGCAGGAGAATTGGATGACAGAGATGATCTAAGAGTTGTCGATATCCCAGAATCAAAGGGAATCCATGATATCATAGCACCAAAAGTACCAGGCGATAAATTCAAGCAGCCACTAAAACTGAAGAAGGTTAACATTGGTACAGTGGAGGACCCAAAGTTCACTAGTATTGGGGATTACTGGGACGATTCGATGATTTGGAAATTCATCGATCTAATGCATCATGACTTATTCCCAACTAAGTTCTTTGAAATGAAGGGTATTTCTGGTGACTTGGGAGAAATGAGGATTCCACTTAAACCTGACGCAAAACGAATTAAGCAGTGCCCATACAGGTTGAATTCGATGTACAAGGAGTGTGTCAAAGCTGAACTAGAGTGAATGATGAATGCTTGAATTATTGAACCAGTCGAAGAGTTGGAATGGATCAGTCCAATGGTGGTGCAAAACAAAAATATGGGAGAAATCAGGATTTGTGTCGATCTCAGGAGATTGAACGGTGCAAGTATTCATGATCCATTTCCAACCCCATTTGCTGATGAAGTACAAGAAGGAGTTGGAGGTCAGGAAATATATTCATTCATAGATGGATTTTTGGGCTATCACCAAATAAGGATCGCGAAAGAATACAGACACAAAACCACTTTTGTAACAGAGTGTGGATGTTTCTAGTATATGGTGATTCCATTTGGTCTCAAGAACGAACCAACAATTTTTTCTAGGATAGTTGTCACAGCGTTTAAGGACTTTATTCATAAATTCCTAGACGTCTATCTGAATTATTGGACTGTCTACGACCTAGTGAAATATAACACTGTGAATATCCGATTGATGCTGGAAAGGTGTCAACAACATCATATTTCGTTAAATATGAAGAAATGTGTATTATGCGCTCTATTTTGGATTCTATTGTGACACATTGTGTGTAAGGAGGGTATGTTGATCGATCCTTCCAAGATTGCGGTAATATTCGACTTACCGGAACCTATGATAGTAAAATAGATAAGGGCAACATTGGGTCACTCAAGATATTACCGGAAGTTCATAAGATGATACGTAGTGATCACTGTGCCAATGGATAAGCTATTGAAGAAGGATGCGAAGTTTGAATTCATGGATGAGTGCCAGAGAATCCTTGACACTTTAAAGAAGAACATGGTCGCAACACTAATACTAGTCTTTCCATAGTTCCCAAAGGAGTTCTATGTTCATGTCGATGCTCCATCAGCCACATTCGGGGTAATATTGGCTCGTCCAGGGGAAGGAGCAATCCAAAACCCTATTGCATTTGCGAGTCAGAAGCTATATACCATAGAGAGAAACTACACAACGATAGAGAGGAAGTATTGGCGATGGTGTATGCATTACAAAAATTCTGCCACTATATGTTAGGAGGCCATTTCCAAATGTTTATGGATCACTCAGCAATGAAATACCTGGTTAACAAGATTGTGTTAGGGGGGGGATATTTGTCGATGTATGTTACTATTCCAAGAATTTGATTTAGAGATTATTGTAAAACTAGGACGATTGAATGCAAGACCTAATCATCTATCAAGGATAGAATCAGGCGAAGAACCAAACAGCATCGAGGATGATTTTCCTGATGTGCAGTTGTTTAGAATCAGAATGGTCGATGACCATTCGAACAGATCATCCAATTTTTATTGACAAGAAAATCCCCATAGGAATTCACTACGAGCCAAAATAAGCAACTCATTGTTAGAAATGTTGACTTTCAACTAATTGTGGGACAATTATACAATATGGGGCTAGATGAAATTATGTGACGTTACGCTCTTTTGCATGAGCAAGAAAGAATATTGGATGAGGCACACGATGGGATCATATGAGGGAATTATGGAGGACACACAATTGCCAGGAAGATACTGAGAGATGGATTATGGTGGTCGACGGTGCACAGTGATGCTGCACATTAAACCAAGAGTTGTGATGTGTGCCAAAGAATGGGAAAACCACCACGACAAGATGAAATGCCGTTGGTACCCTAGGTAATGTTACAACCATTTTATAAATGGGAAGTGGACTTCGTAGGACCCATCAATCTACCAGGGAAAAAAATAGGTGTGAGATACATCATTACTGTGATGGATTATCTTACAAGATGGGAAAAATCAACACCAATGAAGGATTGTACAATAGCAAGGTTCTTGTTCGACAATGTGGTTACTAGATTTGGTTGTCCCAAGATCTTGATGAGTGACCAAGGGGATCACTTTGTAAATAAAACAATTAGAGCGATGACTAAGAAATTTCAGATCCAACATAAGAAAAGTACACCATATTATCCGCAAGTGAATGGAGCAGTCGAGGAATTCAACAAAGTATTTGATAATGCACTAACAAAGGTATGCAATACAAACCGTGACGACTGGGATTTGAAAATACCTGCGATATTATGGGCTTACAAGACAGCATGTAAGAGACTGACGGGACAAACACCATTCAAGTTGGTCTATGGGAAAGAAGCGGTAATGCCAATGGAGTACATTATTCCTATCGTGTGCATAGCAGCATCGACAAGTATGAGTGACGAAGGAGTCGTGGAAGAGATATTAGTGCAATTGTTGCACCTTCAATAAGATTGTTTCATCATAGGATTTCACCAACAAGTAGAGAAGGATCGATAGAAGGCCTGGAATGATCACCATGTAAAGACAAATCACTTCCATCTTGGATACATGGCTCTCCTTTACAACAGCAAGTTCGCATGGCTCCCTACGTAAGTTGCAGATGAACTGGTTAGGTCCCTACGTTATACAGTTCATCACCAACAGCGGTGAGATACAATTGCAGCAATTAGACTGAGTATTGTTACCAAAGTTAGTGAATGGAAGTCGGCTAAATCCCTATCTAGATACATAACGGATGTTGATATTCATGGGGAAGGGATGGGAAATTCTAAAGGGAAACCTATCGACAAAGGGAAGAAGAACAAGAAAAGTTGAATCGTAGCAAGGTTTGAAGATTGACGATATATGGAAAAGCATGAAAAGTTCGAATCATGAAATCAATGCAGCAATTAAATAAGTCAGACGACGGTGTAAGTGGAGAAGAATGTCGATGTATTTGTAACTTCAGAATGTATTCATCTATGTATCTTATGTCTTATAACTTGATGTTTATTCTGGGATGTTCTATTATGCAATTGAGTCATGTTTTCATGCCCCGATGTTCCGATCGGGAGGATCTATTATGTAAACAAGTCATGTCAAGTCAGTGTGGGTAACCCTTCGATTGTCTAAGGGTTAAAGTCCCCGCAGTTCCGGGGCACTAGGGTTATTAGACTCTCCTAGGAGAGGTCGAACCTAGTAGGGTTTTATTCATGCCGAGATTAGTATAAATAGAGAGCTGGACTCTCTATTTAACACACAACTCATACACACTCAAGTGTAGCGCATAGTTGAGGAAGGAGAAGACACTAGGGCTAGATAAGAAGAATGTTACTGCTATCAGGAGATCACTTATTGTATTGGGCTTTTCTATTTTGGTGTTGATTCTATCTCTGAGGAAGTTGCGTGGTTTTCTCCATTTATGGTTTCCCCAAGGAAAAACACTGTGTTCATTGTCTCTTGTGTTTGATTGCTGTGCTTGTTATTCTCTCAGTTAAAGATCCTAATAATGCTAGCTTAATGTTGAAAAACTAACATGGTATCAGAGCTAACCTGAGAAGAAGACACTGTGCAGCTACGAGAACTAGGGATTCCTAGTTTGTGGATCTTCCTCCATAGATTTTCATCAAAAGTAAGGTGGAATAACTCTCCTCCTTAGGGCGCATCTTTCTGTTGAAGCATAATCCAATTCTGAGGTTTTTCAGTTTTGGACCCAACACTACTGCCGAAAATTAGGGCTTTTCGTAGAAGAGGAATTTTTTAGTGAGCCCAAGCCTGGATTGATCTCCTCCCCAAAATCGAAGTTAGGGATAAATTTCAAGGCATTTGGGTGGACAGAACTCCGGAAAAGCAAAACCCTAATTTGCTCCTGATCTAACACTATAGGATTTCAGCTCCAAAATCCAGATCCGGCATCTTGACCTGGTAAGATCTAAATCTTTTGTATTTCCATTTGAGGTTCTCAGTTAAGATGTCTCATCATACCAAGATGGATGAAAATCTTGAGGGAGCTGATAACTTCCGAGCCTAGAAGTATAGGATCTCCCTGGTCTTGGAAGAAAATGAGTTGGACTCCTACATCAATGAGGAGGTTCCAGTCCCAGAGGGAGATGAGGCTAAGGCCTTGCTTAAGAAGAAGTTGGTTATGGCAAAGAGGATCATTGTTGATTCTATCAAGGATCACCTTATCCCACAGGTGTCCTCTCTCAAGACACCTAAAGCTATGTTTGATGCCCTAACCAAATTGTTTGAAGGGAAGAACATAAACCGGGAAATGACCATGAGGAACCAACTTAAGAATGTGAAGATTCAGAATGCAGAGACCATCCAGTCTTACTTCACAAGGGTTTCTTAGATCAAGGAACAATTAGAAGTAGTAGATGAAGAAGTGCAGAATGCAAAAATTGTGATGACCACCTTGAATGGTCTCCCTATGACATGGGACTCTTTCATTCAAGGGATCTATGCTAGAAAGAAGTTATTCAATTTCAGCAGACTGTGGGAAGAATGTTCTCAAGAAGAAGCTCGGATAGCAGCTTGAGAAGAGAATATGGGAAGTGAATATCAAGCTCTGACAGTACAATCCAAGAAACCCAGATCCAACCATCACATAAGTAAGTACTCTCATCACAGGAATAACTCTAGAAAGCCTAGAGATAGGTCTAAGTTCATTTGCTATACATGTGATGAAAAAGGACACTTTGCTAGAGATTTTCCTAAGAACAAAAGTATCTCTCACAAGGAGAAGGGAAACAAAAGAATACATCATGATCATGCTGCAGAGGATGATGAACCTTCATCAAAGAGAACCAGATATGAAAGTGAAGATTCTTCAAGCGAGGATGAATATGTTTTGATCTCCGCTCTCACGGGAAACATTACTCATGGAAGTGATGATTGGCTTATTGATAGTGGGGCCTCCAAACATATGACTGGATTCAAGGAATCCTTTGTGAAATTTTCAGAACATGAATCACCTCATAAGGTGAAGCTAGCAAATGACTACCAATATCCAATAAAGGGTAGTGGGGAATCTTCCTATAAGCTAGACTCTGGAAAGTTTATGACAATTAAGGAAGTATTATTTGTGACAGGACTCAAGAAGAACCTTCTCTCCATATCAGCATTGGATGCAAAAGGAATGAGGGTTTCATTCATATATGGTCAAGTAATCATGTGGCCAAAAGGAAAGACTATTGATGATGCAATAGTAATTGGTGAACAAGAAGGAGGTTTGTACAAATTGAAGGGCCATCCAGAACAAGTCATGGTCCATGACACAGTAGAGCCAAGTGAACTTTGGCATAGAAGGCTTGCACATGTGCATTACAGAGCACTACCTCTTGCAAGCAAAGTTGTTGAAGGTCTACCAGAAATACAAGCAAAACATGATGGGGTCTGCAAATGATGTGCGAAAAGAAAGAACACAAAGAAGACATTTCCAAGTAGCGAAAGCAAAGCAAAAGGAATATTGGAAATCATCCACTCTGATGTATGCGGTCCTATGTCATCAAACTCACTAAGCGGGTATGCATATTATGTTTCTTTTATTGATGATTTTTCTAGGAATACATGGGTTTACTTCATGAAGAACAAAGACGAAGTATTCAACAAGTTCAAGGAATTCAAATCCTTGATCGAGAATCACACTGAAAAGAAGATCAAGACCTTTTGATCAGATAATGGCGGAGAATTCACTTCAAATGAATTCAAAGAGCTATGTAAAGAATCAAGGATTAAGAGGGAGTTGTCCACTCCTTATAATCCACAACAGAATGGGATTGCGGAATGGAAGAACAGAACTATCGTGGAAGCTGCAAGATCTATGCTTCATGATCAAGATCTTCCTATGCATCTTTGGGTTGAAGCTTCCAAAACAGCGGTGTATGTACAGAACCGTACTCCACATAGAGTACTCGAGAAAAAGACTCCTGAAGAAGTCTTCTCCAGCAAGAAACCAGAAGTCAGCCATCTCAGAATATCCAGCTGTCCTGTATACATACACATTCCAAAAGAGAAGAGAACAAAGTTAGATCCTTCAAGAAAGAAGGGTATATTTGTGGGATACTCTGAAAGCTCGAAGGCTTATAGAATATATTTCCCAGGATACAAGAATATTGACATCAGTAGGGATGTGACATTTGATGAAGACACAACTTACAACAAATCCAGAAAGAAACCTGCTGAAGAACCTGAAGAAGCAGAAGCACCCAGAATTCATGATACAACCATGAATGAAGAAATTCAAGAAGAAGATTGAGAATTTGAAGAACCACAAAGACCTATAGATCCACCTTTGGAGAATAATCCTCATAAGAGGAAACCTGCTTGGGTACGTGAAATTGTCCAAGGTGCGGAAAGATATGGGGCTCTAGAAGAGAATCACAAAGAAAGAAAGAGGACCAAATCTTGCTCCAGGTATGTAGCTTTACTATGTGATTTCATTGATAAAGAACCTTCCAGTTATGAAGAAGCGACAGAATAGAAAGAATGGAAGGATGCTATGATCGAAGAGTACTAATCGATCATGAAGAATGATGTTTGGGATGTTGTCCCAAGACCAGAAGGGAAGTCAATTGTGACTTCCAAATGGATCAACAAGATCAAGCATGCTGCAGATGGTAGCATTGAAAAATATAAAGCAAGATTTGTGGCTCAAGGTTTCTCTCAGAAAGAAGGAATAGATTATGAAGAAACCTTTGCACCTGTAGCTAGATACACTTCCATCAGATCAGTACTTGCTCTGGCTGCAGTGATGAAATGGAAGATACACCAGATGGATGTCAAGATTGCTTTCTTGAATGGAGTAGTAGAAGAGGAAGTGTATGTAGAACAACCACTCGGTTTTGAGACACATGACAGAGAGTCTCATGTATGTAGATTGAAGAAAGTCCTGTACGGTTTGAAACAGGCACCCAGGACTTGGTACGGCAGAATTGACAGCTTTCTATCCAGTTTGGGCTTTACCAAAAGTAAAGCAGATTCCAACCTTTACTACAAGGTTGAAGATGGAAACCTAGTGATGCTCCTATTATATGTAGATGATCTGTTTGTAATAGGTATGGATGGGTTGATTGCTGATACGAAGGGAAAGCTTGCTTCCAAGTTTGAAATGAAGGACTTGGGTATGATGCATTATTTCTTAGGCATGGAGGTATGGCAGAGTGCAGATGGAATCTTCCTTGGACAAGGGAAGTGTGCAATAGAGATCCTAAAGAGGTTTGGGATGATGGACTGCAAAGCCATGGCCACACCTATGGCATCGAACCTGAAGCTATTGAGTGATGCTTCATCAGAGTCAATTGATTCTACGATGTATCGTCAAATGATTGGGTCCTTGATGTACCTGATGAACACGAGACCAGAAATTTTATTTGCTGTGAACGCCTTGAGCTAGTTCTTGACAGATCCGAGAAATGTTCACTTGATTGCTGCAAAGCATATTCTGAGGTACCTGAGGGGTACAGTTGATTATGGGCTCAAGTATGAGGTGAATCAGAAGATTAACCTGGAGGGTTATGTTGATTTAGATTGGGCAGGTAGTGCCATCGATAGGAAGAGCACTTCAGGATGTTGCTTTAGTATGGGATCAAGTGTGATATCTTGGTTTAGCAGGAAGCAATCCTGTGTGGCACTGAGTACAGCTGAAGCAGAGTATGTCATAGCTTGTTCAACTAGTTGTGAGGTAGTATGGCTGAGGAAGCTACTGTATGATATATTTGATCTCCAGTTGAATGCTACTTGTATACATTGTGACAACTAGAGTTGCGTGAAGTTGTCAGAGAATGAAGTTGTCAGAGAATCCAGTGTTCCATGACAAGTCGAAGCATATCGAGATCAAGTATCATTATATCAGGGATATGGTGCAGAGGGGAGTAGTGAAGCTCCAGTATGTTGCGACAGAGGAACAGATAGTTGATGTATTGATGAAGCCATTAGATAGAGTGAATTTTGAGTACTTCAGGGAGAAGCTTGGTGTTCTCCAGATCAAGGTTTCCTCCAAGGGAAAGTGATGAGACCCATAGCCATTCTGACATGGGGAGAGGATTGGTTCCTTCCATGGTCAGATGTAAGGGATGATCCATTCTATCATGGTCAGAGGATTAGGTTCCTTCCATGTCAGATATGAGTTCTAGCCATTCTATCGAGTAGGACAAATGTAAGGGAAACTACCATTCTGGGAATGGAGGCACCTGGTCAGTTACCAGGAAAACTTAGTCTAGGACTGAGAAGCCATTCTGATGGGATAAAGGGTTGTCTTCCCACTTGATCAGATGTAAGGGATGAACCATTCTATCATGGCTAAAGGATTAAGTTCCTCCCATGTCAGATGTGAGTGTTGTCCATTCTGACGAGTAGGTCAGATGTAAGGGCAACTGCCATTCTGGGAATGGAGGCGCCTGGTCAGTTACCAGGTAGCTCAGTCTGGGACCGGGGGCCATTCTGATGTGATGATAGGATTAGTTCCTTCATGATCAGATGTGAGTGCATGCCCTTTCGATGCGATGTGTTTACACATGGTCGAATGTAAGTGCAAAGCCTTTATGACAAGATGAGGTCGGATATAAGTGCTGAGCCATTCTGGTGTGATGTGTTTACACATGGTCAGATGTGAGTGCTATGCCTTTCTGACAAGATGAGGTCGGATGTAAGTGCAATGCCTTTCTGACAAGATGGGGTCAGATGTAAGTGCAGAGCCTTTTCGATGCAATGTGCTTGCACATGATCAGATATAAGTGCTGAGCCTTTCTGACAAGTTGAGATCAGATGTTAGTGCTGGGCCTTTATGACAGGATGAGGTCAGATGTGAGTGTTGGGCATGCCTTTATAACAAGATGTGGTCAGATGTAAGAGCTGCGCGGGCCATTCTGACTTAAGTGTCAGATATAAGCGCTGATGAAGACCTTCATGAAGGGTAGGCCTACAGGATTGACTCTGTAGAACTTCCTGTGACGAGAAGAATCAAGATAGCACCATGATGAGATAGCATATGATGATCCAGATCAAGTGATCCAGATGAGATGATCTAGACTTAATGATGATCCAGATCAAGTGACAATCCAGATCGAGTGATGATCCAGCAATGATAAGCCAGTAGTCATTATGATGCAGATCCCACGATGAAGAATTCTTGAAGAAGAAGATGACTTGAAGATAAAGAAGACTCGAAGACTAAGAAGACTTGAAGATGACGAGATGATCCAGTTGATGCAGAGAAGAAGACTAGTGCTGAAAATTGTGTCGAAAGAATAACTTCCTAGTTAAGAGGGAGTGTTGATGTATTTGTAACTTTAGAATGTATTCATCTATGTATCTTATGTCTTATAACCTGATGTTTATTTCAGGATGTATCTATTATGCAATTGAGTCATGTTGTCATGCCCTGATGTTCTGATTGGGAGGATCTATTATGTAAACAAGTCATGTCAAGTCATTGTGGTTAACCCTTCGATTGTCTAAGGGTTAAAGTCCCCGCAATTATGGGGCGCTAGGGTTATTAGACTCTCCTAGGAGAGTTCGGACCTAGTAGGGTTTTAGTCATGCCGAGATTAGTATAAATAGAGAGCTGGACTCTCTATTTAACACACAACTCATACACACTCAAGTGTAGCGCATAGTTGAGGAAGGAGAAGACACTAGGGCTAGATAAGAAGAACGTTACTGTTGTCAGGATATCACTTACTGTATTGGGCTTTTCTATTTTGGTGTTGATTCTATCTTTGAGGAAGTTGCGGGGTTTTCTCCATTTATGGTTTCCCCGAGGAAAAACACTGTGTTCATTGTTTCTTGTGTTTGATTGCTGTGCTTGTTATTCTCTCAGTTAAAGATCCTAATAATGCTAGCTTAATGTTGAAAAACTAACAAAGACAAGCAATTAATGTAAAAAATGGTAAATCTATGAGGGATTCAATAATGATGGTTCAAATACTTCGCATGGAGGGATTGGAAGCCATAAAAATGGGCCATGTGGCATGGGTCGACCCATTGTGCAGATTGAGAAGAGAAAAAATAAGTAGATGAGCAGAGAGAAGAAAAATAAAAGAGTAGTGTTAAGAGTAAGGGATAAGAGAAAAAAAGTAGGAGTTATGGCACGGATGATTTCAAACACCAGCATGAAAGAGTCTTCAAGAGTGAATGCTCCAATTATAGAAGAGCAGCCGGAGGTGGTGACTGCACCAGAACGATCATTTAGGAATAAAAGGTCTGCAGTTCGACCAATTTCTCCTGAACAAAGGAAGAAAATCACTCGCAATACGACAAGGGAGGGGGGAAATAGTGGCAGAAGCTAGCTCATCGACAACAGAAGAAATGATAGCCAGGGGTAAACCTCAAGGTGTGTCGACAGATTACATCCTAGGGTATGTACCACTAAGAATGAAAGGGGCATTAGTGGTACAAATAAATAAGAACCATAAGTACACATTGTAATGTTGATGATACCCCAAGGATTCCATGTGACGATGAACATTCCACTGAAGCTGTAAAACCTTCACTGTAAATACCACGGTATTCTGTCATACAATGAATTCACAAGGAGACATATGTGCAAAGGGCCCATAACAACAAGGTCTCAATCACAAGATAAAAGACACAATGGGAATTGGTACTGCAATGGGATGGTCTGCTATCCATCATCCATATGACACACTTTGGAAGGTCGTCAGAAGCCAATGAATGTGTGGAGAAGTTATTGGTGTAATTTCATGTTGGATACCTCTGGTTTGGGACAAAGGTCCCTGTCACTATTGATTTGATTTCCCACATCATTGGTCTTCCCAAGGCATGGGTTGATCCATCCCAATAATTCCATAGGAAGGATAGTGACAAGAAATTGGCAGCAAGATTATGGAAGAAATATGATGTGGTCAGAGACAAATGGGCATATGTGATGGACATTATTAATGAAAAGGTCATTTGTGTTGGAGAAAAGTTGTTGGAGATGAAGATAGTAAGGAAGAATCACCCAAATCAGTGTACATTGGGCGTGATTGCATCAGCAAATCAATTCGCAGTAGGCTTACAAATGAACTGGTCAGTCATTATTTTTGTTAAACAAGTTGATGGAATATGTTGTCTTAGAGAAAGAGGTAGGGAAGTCATTCGCCTACTCTTGGATGTTGATACTCACCACACTAGTTCCATGGATGGATCCAACTCATTACCAAGGGATGGAATTTGACACGGTCAACGTATGTCTAGGCGTAAGATATAAGAACTTATGGGCGCTCAAAGATAAACAACACTAGGTCAATAATAACATGCAGTTCTATTTGTACTTGAATGCATTAAGGGGTGAAGCAGCAAAGTTACCACGACTCACAGATGCAGCTGCAAAGAAATACCAAAATATAGAAAGATTGGTGATGGGATCTCATGTGATACACATCCAAGCGCGGTGAAACCCAGAAAAGCGTGGCTTACAACCCAATATAAGCTCACTACGACGAAGAATTGGATGTTATCATAGCAGATTGACTAGTGGAGTGGCAAGTTGCAGTGAATGATGAGGATATGTTGGATCCAGGAGCTGTACCACCAGCGGATGTCCTGAAAGAACCAGAAGTACATAAAAACTCTGAAGAAGAAGAACATTTGCAGGATGAAGCTTCATCCACAACTCCAACAGACTTGGAGTTGGAGAAGCAAGAGGAAGAAGCAAGAACAAATAATCGCTTTGAGGAGGGTAATCGAGTAATGCCACAGGGATCTCTTAGAAATACATGCAGAAGGTACTAATTGTGATCATTACAGCGATGAGCGAGAGTCAAGAAAATATAATGCAACACACTACAGGGTATTTCCATCAATTTACCAACTTGTTGAAAACATTGACCAATGTAGTATTGGAAGTGAAGGTACCACAGGATGGCGTGATGAAAAGAGTGATCAAGGTGGAGATTGGAAAGAAAGTATGGCTAGTACAAATATTGTTGCTGGAAACTAAAACTAGGGACAAGGATGTAGATATAACGCTAAGAAAATATTATTTTTTTGGTATGAACCTCAATGAACTTCTGATGCATACGTTGCAATGGATCTAGCACGAAACAAGTAAGGAGATCAACAACTGGGAGGAAACTGTGCATGATCAGCTGGACCAGGAGAGCCAGCAGGAAAATATCACTATAGCAAAACTACAACAACTAAAGGAATAAAAGAGGTCATGATAGAAAAAAGGATGAAGATGTTCGATGATAGACAACGAATAGAGAACAAAATCAAGCTGGCATGCAAAGAAATAACGGAGAACACTCCATATATGTTTGCTAAGGAAAAAGTGTTGAGGCTTGGACACATCGCAATAGTGCTAAGAAAGGAGAATGAGAAGTTACAGGTTAGATTAGTACCGTGTACACCATCAGAACAGCTATCAGAGCAAAGGAGTAAAATAGAAGAAACAGAAACATAGATAGAAGAGCTAGAGAAAGATGCCCAATCAATTGCAGAAGAAACAACACAATATTCGACGAGTGTGGTCTAGAACGAACATCTACAACAACTGGGTACACATCTTGGCGAGGCAGAAGCATACCTGATAGCACTGAGGTAATCACTCAAGACGTTTCCCCCAATTGTAAAGGTGACCAAGGCATCAGAGCCATAATCATGTCAACAAGGTGTGGGAATGACACCAATGGAGGACTCCCTAGTTGGATTAAATCCAATAGATCGCAAAGAAGCTAGCTCTCAAAGCCATGGAGGTACTTGAAAACACCAAGGAAGTGCAAGATAAAGTGGTGCAGGTACCTGATGAGCACCCAAAAGAACAAGAGGTGGAGGATATTGCAACACTCAGCGCAAAGATCAAGGAAGCAGTTGAACAAATCAAGACGAGGCATGATAATTTCAAGGACAAGTTGAACGCACCATCTGCATCCAACTGAGGTAGATCAAGGATGAGCCACAAGTTTGTGTTGGGGACATGTTGGCAAGGGGTTCGAAGGCAAGAAGTGCAAGCATCGATAAAGGAAAAGGAAACTGGGGTACTAACAAATGAAGGAAAATACAAACACAGTGAGAGAGGACATCAATAAGTTTGGTCATTTTGGTCATGTTAGTTAGGAGGTTGGTTATGTGTACCATTTTGGTAACAACTTAGCAAGCCTATAAACAGAATTAGAATTGTAAGAGAAATATATACTTTTGAAGAAGGGATTCTGAGAGATGAACATGAAAGATATGTTTTGGATCATTTGATTGGTTTTGTTGTAAGTAAATTTAAGGCTGTTGATGAGGATATTTCTAGTCTGAGGCTAATTGACCAAGGAATGGTTTTCTTTTGCAATGTGTTTTGGGAATAATATGAATATTATGTTGATGATGCGATTTTATTTTGTGTCTATGCTTATGTGACTCTTGTGATACTATCTATGAATGTGTATGTGTGAATATGAATGATGTGAAGCCTTGTAGGGTTCATTGGGTTAATACATGTTGACATGTTTGTTCATATAATTCTGATTTAATCTGAACTATGTGATCGCAATTTCCTTGTCGATTTAGAATATGAATGAGAATGGATATGAATTATGATAATAGGTAGATCTTATTAATATTAAGTAGATCGAATGAACCATATGCGTAAAACATGCATCTCTGGATGATGTTTTGGTAGATAGTGCGGTAGTCCTCTTCTATCTGTGGAAACGTGGTTCCCGCAACCCTCCCTTAAACATCTTGGGTGAGATTGCATCTCCTTCATAGGTGTTGATGGATAGGTATAAACCTATCCAGGCCAATGTTTAGGGTGTTTGTGGTGATGAGTATTGACAGGTCTGTTGACTGAACCCCTATCGACCAGGTGTGTGTAAATAGTACCCCTCACTCCATGGGATCAGGTAAAACTGATAACCACTTTTCCACAAATGATAGCTCTTTGTTTACCTCATGGGTGGGAACTAGCCAATCAGGTAGGGGTTGTTTCCCTTTTCGCTTGGTAGGTCATCTCAATGGCTAGCTACTTTGGGGTTCCTATGGTACTCCTCACAATGAGTTTTAGGGCTATTCCCAAGTACTTCCCACAATTATATGGATAGTGGTTATTCCCTAATCTAAACTTACAATTGAAATGAACAATACATATGCAAAGAAGAAGCACTATTGCAATAATCACAGTGTTGGGAAGCACTGCAAAAGAAAAACAAATTGGCAAAAATTTCACCCATCAAGCCCAAGAAAGTGCTATGATACCAAATGTGAGAAAAATCCTACAATAAATAATGAAAATTGAACGATATAACATAAATAACATAGCATAGAAGGAATTTATTGACTGCGGGCCACTTCAAGGGGGAAACCTCCTTTGAGCAAGCTCAATACAAATAACTTGTGGATGCCTTCATTGGCCTCAACAAATACTTATATACTAAATCTAATATAAACAACTATTACTCCCCATGAATGTGGGATAATACAATATACCATGGGATGACTTACAAAGCATGTGTTTCCAACAAAAATATACTAATGAAGTAAAGAGAAGGGTTGAAACGGGTTCTTAACAAAGCTATCATTGATTGAAGAAACGTATGTCTGCAAAAATAGCGTGTGTGTGTCCCCTGATCTTCAACAAACATTTCATTCCTTGGGCCACCACAAAGAAAATACGTTATATGGATGGAAAGGTATCTTCTATATCTCAAATGGGTCTTGAATGGAATTCAATTTCATCATCTCTATCAGAATCTATGAATGGATTTGCAGCAAGACATCAATTGCACCAAATATCATGAATTTTTCAATTTTTGGACATTTATTAAATCCTATTGTAATCATGGTTATGGGTTAACCACAAAAAACCCATGGTTATGGGTCAACCACATAAGTAATCATAGTTATGAGTCAACCACACAAAACCCACGATTATGGTTATGGTCCAACCGCACAAAACTAATGGTTAAGGATCAACCACACAAAACCCATAGTTATGGTTATGGTTCAACCACACAAAACCCATAGTTATGTATTGTAATCATGGTTAGGGTTCAACCACACAAAACCATGGTTATGGGTCAACCACACAAAACCCGTGGTTATGGGTTGGCCACACAAAACCCATGGTTATGGGTCAACCACAAAAAACCCATGGTTACAAGTCAACCACAAAAAACACATGGCCATGGTCATGGTCATGGTTATGGGTCAACCACACAAAACCCATGGTTATAGGTTAACCTCACAAAACCCTTCTCTTCATTGGAAAATGACACATTATAATCATGGGTCTCTTTTTAGCATGAAATGATGGGGACCATCATTTTCTAAGGGGGAAGAATGATCTGAATTTTAGGGGGGATATGGTCTAAATTCATATGTATAATTCATAAAAGCATTAAATGGAGAGGCCACCCTCTCCCATTCATCATAAAAGAATTAAATGGAGAGTCTTCCCTCTCTCATCCATGGTATTTGACAACCCATTGTTTTGTCCCATGGTATGTCCCCAAGGCACATTGTAATAATGTTATAAAAAAGGATATATTCCTTCTCAATAAAGCATTCAAGGATTTTTGGCAGCCTACATTTCTCTTATTATATTGAGTTATTGGGTTATTGGTTTTGAGTGCCTTTCTTAGTATAGATTGAGAGGTGAGGATAAAAGAACCCTCTTTTAGACTCACCCCTCCATATGGCCTATATACTCTATGTTTCTCTGTCTAGGCTATTCACATCCCAGATCTCGTTGATGTGTCTTTCTAACAATTGGTCCATTATTCTATCTCTTATCCTCCTCTCTCGACATTCAAGCCTCCTAAAACATGCCCACTATGCTAGTTGATCATGACCAGAATCCTGTATGAGCTCAATTTCCCATAAGTGTGCCCATTGTATCTAAACCCATTGCAATCCTTTCCAACAAATGCATCTTCCATGTCCATGCTAATATAAAGTGTGTTTGTCACATATATTCCCATATCGTTTGCATCCATCACAAGTGCACCCTTTGCATCACATCCATTACAAAATTGTTTGGCATGTGTACCCATCCCATCATGTCCATCTCATGTACATTGTAAGGGTGCTTCTGATAGGTGATCCCATAACATCACATCCATTGCAAGTGCCTCTAATAGGTTGAGCTCAATCATGCCCACTTGGTCCACCTAACCATTGTGCCTCTAATAAAACATGCCCAAGTAATATATAAGTTGATCAATTACTCTCCTCACTTCATCCATCTTGCATTATGCATGCCCATGGATGAGGTTTCCCATAATAACCTTCATTGTCTCATCAACTTTCCTCTTGGTATTCCCAACCCAAGTGGGTTTCCGCTATATAAGGTGCACCTTTCCTTCGGGGAATGGCACCCAACATCCATGGTGTTCCTTGCTAATGGGATAAGGCACCCATGACTAACTCATCTATCCCACGAGAAATTTCTTTTCTCTAATATTTCTATCTAGACTGATTCTTCTAGATGTGGTTGTCTCCAACCACTCCACACTATCTCCAACATTACACTTGTGCAACTTAGTCTTCCCTTAAAAGAATAAACTTACCCAACTCTAGCCACAATGTCTCATAGATGTTGCTATTGAATTTTCTAACTCTTGCTATGATCACAACCAACTACTACTCCAACTATCTCTCACTACTATGGAAACTCAATCTCTGAAAAAGAATGGTTATAAAAAATCCCACATGTCGTTCCCCTATGAATTACTATTGCTTCAGTACTTAGTCCATTTTACCAATTATCTATACACTGTCAACCCCCATGTTCTATACTAGTTGGTTGATCAATCCAACCATCATGTCCATCTCATGGAGATGCACTGCTCATGCCAAAACTCATTCTTTCCTTCTACATTTTGGTGAACCTACACAACCCTTTAGGACTAAACCACTCTTTCCTTAAAACTATCACAAATGCTCCACAATCACCTTTACCAACTACAACAACTTAAGGAAATTTTCCAATGTACCATTCCAAAGGCGCCCAAGGATCCACTACCTGCTCATAGGAAATGAACTAGCCTCATGCTATCGCACACAAACATAGTTTGGCAAGTGGCCATCAACACTACTTCCAAACAAAGTGTCCAAATTGTGTTTCCTACACAAGTATCTTAGAAGTACATCAGTTTCTAAAAATCTACAACCCAATTCCTATAATTGGGTAGTTTTCAGTCTGTAGCCATAAATCCCCATCACATATCTGCAAAATGCCATAATGGCAATGGGTTCTCTATTTGGAAAGTTATCATCTTCAAATACTACACTCAATTGTGAGTCTTGACCTACCTATGTGACGTGAAAAGGTGCTTCAACCACCTTCATAATTCTTCCTTGGAATTCCTCTTCTTCCTTTGCCTCTAGGATGTATAAAAATGCATCAATCATCATTGCAACTTGTTGCTTCTTCTTCTTCTTTTTCCCCTGCATTTATTCACTCAACACATTATCAAGTGGTTGAATCTCCTCAATGTCCTCAACTACGAACTTCAAGCCCTATGAAACTACAGAAATTTCACCCTCATATGTCAGTCTTCAAGAATCTGAAGAGCACTTAACTCATGCGAAGCTTCGCAAACATGTTCTTCATGCTTGTTATTGTCTTTCAATTGATAGTCTTGATAGGAAAGTTCCCACACACACTTCTGCAATCCAACATGCACACTATTTTTCTTCGAAATTAAGGGATCCATCTGGATTTCCCCTTGTGCACAACTCTATATGCAACACGGTTCCCCTTGGTAGCTTTCTTTTCTATCAACCTTTACAACCACAACTAGTGCGAGTGTCATCTTCCGTACATTGTCGTACTTCTGATCATCCAAAGTACACAACAATTTATTCTTCCACAAAACTAACTCCACCAATGTCTTGAATTTTTCCAACATATGCTCTATATGATGTCCACAACCATGTGCACCTATGGCTACATTGTCCCAAATCAACTTCTTGTGCTGCTATGGGAAGATGTAAGGAAACTTTGTTGGCTCACTGATTTCCTCAATCAACATTATGGTTGACATTCTTGGCATCCTTCCCAACTTTATCCTAGTGGTCTTCAACACACCACAAGTCTCAACTTCACCTAACTTACATCAAACATTTCTCAAGGGGTTCCGGAACAAAGTTAGCAAGCTTCAGAAATTATGACCCCAAGATGATTGCATGGTCATCCAATGGAGCCACTATCAATTTCAAACTACCAAACCATTCCCAAACTTCAAATATGTGGAAGAATTTACTTGTGCTATTGGTTTACAATTTAGTTCACCACCTTGAATGAGGCCAAATTCTCTTGGGTTTATGGTGAAGTATTGTAGCAGTTTTTTCACTCACAAATCTATGGGTCCCAACAAATTCAATCAAAGTTGCAGCCTTCAATCCACTCACGATTGAAATCACAACAGAAATTTCATTTGGTCTTCCATATTGAGAATCTTGTCTATGACCTGCCACAAACATGCCCAAACCTATTTTCAAGGTGCTCAAAACCTCCATCGTTTCCTTTTTGAAGTTGCTTGCACTTGGATTTCTCCCAAGTATGTTGACTTTGTAATCAATGTTGGTTTCACTTGCACCTCTTCCGAGCCTTCCAACATTTCCTTCAAAGTACAATTAATGGAAAAATAGTTCTATGAACAAAGAAAACTTGCAATATCTTACCTTTATACTTGGGTAATTTATATTGCAGCTTCATTCTTTCTGAATGATTCTAGCCTCTTTCCCCAATTTTCCACTTGTCCTACCAAAGTCTACACTTTTTTGGACTAAGTTTTTAACTTCACAAAAATTTTCTCTAGGTGTCTCATATTTGCAAGGCACACCTCAAGGGTCTCTTCGTGTCAATGTTCTTGTTCCATGAATGCAATTTTGATCTTGGTTTTCCATGAATATTTATCTACACCATCTATGTGGAAACCCTAGAATGATTTGAATATCCTAGGCACATCTAAAAATGTTGTGCAAGTATCCAAGACTTCATCCATCTTACTACCTCAAGCTTTCTCTTATAACCCTACACAAGGTGAAGAGAGCTACAATACCCAAATCTATGTTGACATATTGTCAATTGTCTATCGATGGTATGTTAATTAAGTTCTGATGGCCTCTCCTAATGGTATGCCTTATATCTAGCAATGAAATCTCTCAACATCTCCTAATGGTATGCCTTATATCTAGAAATGGCATCTCTCAGTAGCTTATCGATGGCCTCTCTCGATAGTCTACAAATGCATGTTGATGACTGCCTTGTGCGCATATTGTACCTAGTGACAAGTCTACACTTTGGGTCACCCTTTGCAGTGATTTCCAACCTACCAGGAGACTTCCCCTTGCCTCTATGTCCGACTAAGGGAGATGAATAGTTCCCAAAGCGGAGATATCACCCACTATCATGGAAGTAACAATGATGGAGAGATGTTGTTGTTAAGATTTGATACCAACTAACATGGACCTACAATCTACCTGTAAATTTTTCTTTCAAACTTAAGGACTTTCCAAATTTTGCAATCATCTCATAACATCGTGCATGTTAAATTTGTGAACCATTGATCTACAGGAAAATGAAAGCAATTGTGAAGTAGGATTATGCAATGGAATATCAAGAATAATGTACACTGAACCAGAAAAATTTGAGAAAAATATGATAATAATTGATCAGTTAGTTACAACATTAATCTTTATTAATCCAAGAGTAATACAATGGTGTTACAATAAGGAGAATTCAAATCATGTGGATAATATTTGAATCTACCAACTAAACCTGACTAACTGGCTAACTCAGTGTGTCTAAATCACTGCATGGGAGCCACTAGTTTAACTCATGATGTCTAAATCAGTCTATAATCAGTTAAACCAGTTAAAATGATGAGGTAGGTGGAAAAAGGCACCACTTCCATGTGCAACCATGCAAAATTGGCGCTAGAATAACTGATTGTAACTTGAGGTTGACTCAGCATAACTGACAACCTACCACAACCAACTTATGGAGGTTTCTAGTGGCACTCAGAGTGGCTCCTAGAAAGTAGGGATTGGCTCCGGGTGCACCAAATGGCATCGGTGGCACCAATGGCACCAAAATCACCCAAATGACTCTTAAGTTAGGTAAGTTGATCAAATAAACTATATATGGATAAGGGAGGATTATTTAATCCTAACTCCACCCCTTAATCCTAACTTGGACAACTTTGGGCCCTGAAAACTAGGCCAAAATTCACCCATACAATCTAATGAAAAATAAAAACTGCTTAATAAACTATGGAAAATGGGGAAAACCTCATGGGAACCCCCCTCCCCCTCAAAATAAGAAGTGAATCAGGAAAACAAGCTATTCTTAAGAGAAAATTTTCCTCTTTGGGTAATAACTTGTAAAACTTTTGCTGCAATTTGCAGCACTATGCAACAATAATGTAGTATCTTGGTTCTTTTGTGCAGCAACATCCTAAGAATGTGCATGTGAACCTCTCAATTTCCTTCTGGTCCGATGAATTTTCTTTTTGTTTCTTCTTTCTGGAGGAGGAATGGAAGGATCAATTTTGTTCTTTAGTGGGCCAAATTTTTTATCATTCGCTATCATCAAGTAGAATTTCCCTGGAAGTTTGTTGCACCACTCTGTAGATAGCAAAGATGTGTTAGAGAGTGCAACATGTTCATTTTGATACTGGGACCGTGTTCACCTTCTGTCTTATGGATTTCCAGCACCATCCTTAGCTGCTTCAATGAGATTTTGGGCCCATTTAGGCTTAGGTCACTGATTTGGAATGGGAGTTGGATCTGGATCTAGATTCTCATGAGGTACAACCTCAATATAAATATCATGTTTATCTTGTTCCTCTTCATCAGAATATGAAACATAATCCAAAATATAATCATCAAGTGGAAATGGAAGTGTACCTCCTTTTTCTTTAGATTGTGGTAGATCAAGCAACCGATCTTATTCAAACTTAACATTGCACTCTATGAAGCACTTCCTAGTTCCAAGTTCCATCAATTTATATGATTTTGCATCCTCGGCATATCCCAACATTATGCATTATCTAGTCTGGTATTGGAATTCCTTTCTCTTGTCCATAAGTATTTTGGCCTAAGATATGGAACCAAAGACTCTCAAGTGAGATACATTAAGCTTATGCCCATGTTATGTTTCGAAAGGAGTGGCCCCAATCATTGATTTGTGAGGCACTCTATTTGTTATGTAGGAAGCACAGTTTACCGCTTCAGCCCAAAGAGAAGGAGGAATATTCTTGTCTTGGAGAAGACAGGTTGCCATCTCCTTCAATAATCTATTTTCCTCTCATCCATGTCATTCTGTTGTGGTGTATACAAAACTCAATGTTCCATTTGAATCCCCTCTTATCCATAATATTGCTGCAAATATATTTTAATGTATTCACCTCCATTATCTGATCTAATGGACTTGATCTTATTTCTGAAACTATTTTCAATCAAGGCTTTAAAAACTTTAAAATTTTTGAATAGCTATTATTTATGTTTCATAAAATATACCCAGCAGAACCTTGAACAATCATCAATAAAATTAAGGAAATACCTAGAACCATTGTTTGATGTTGTAGGCATTGGTTTTGAAACATCATTGTATTTCAGATCAAGTGTATAGGCAACTCTATCTTCCTTCCCAAATTCATACCTCTTCTCTGGATGCTTACCTACCAAACAACTAGGACATACTCCATATGATGTTTGGATGAGAGGCAAGCCTTCAACCATTTTGTCATTGTAGAGTTGCTGGAGATATTTGAAATTGAGATGCCCAAATCTCTCATGCCATGTCTTGTTGGTGTTATTGGCATGAGTCAATAAAGTTGTTAGATGTGAAGCAAGAAGGAAATGGGAGAACTCATATGCCTTTGAGGCATGTTTAGTAAACCCTTTCTCTATGAGATTTCCAGTATATTTTTCAGTGATTTCTACTTAGTTAGAGTCAAATGTAACTCTCTTGGGAGAGCATGTATGAGTCATATGATAAAAAAACAAAAGATTTGATGCAAGAGAGGGAACATAGAAAACATTCTTAAACTCAACATGCTATATTTAAATAGAACCTATCCCAGCAGTTAGGATTTGGGAGTCATATCCCATATGAATGATAGGTCCTCCTGATAGAGTGAGACTAGTGAAGGATTCCCTAGAGGAAACTCCAGAATCTATCAAGTAATATTTCAACTGAGTGAGGCATGACCTCTCTCATGATATTATGTCGGTTGTACAGCATCATATTTCTTTGCTCCTTGTGAGAGGGCAATATGGTTTTGTTCAAGAAGTTTTGATAGTTGGTCGATTGTGTTCTTCATGCAATGGCTCTCTAGATGAAAGCCACTCATACAGTATGGACACTAGTATTCTTGAATTTCTTCTTTTTCTTGGAACCCAAAGCTCCATCGAAATATCTTTGATTCTACATTGGCTTCGAATCAATGGTTTTGGGATCCTTCCCTTTGTTCTTACCTCTTTCTTGCACATTGTTTGAGTCTGTCATCATGAGTGCTTGATTCTTGGAGGTTTGAATCACTCCCATTTGAACCAATTTATCTTTCTCTTATATTTTGAACTCAACAAAACCATCTAGAGAGCACATCTTCCAATTAGGGATGGAAGCTCTTCTGGAATGGAATGTAGAGACAAATACTGAGTACTTAGATCTAATATTTCTCAGTACATACATCATAATATTCTCATCTTTCCTCTCTAATCCACATTATTTGCATTGCAGTACTGGTGACTTATATTTTGTGAAGAATTGTTGAATAGATTTGAAACTGTTGGGTTGTTGAGCGATGAGCTCATTCTCCAAAATATGTTCTCAAAGCTCATCTTGTTTGCCAAACAAAGATTCAATATTATCCCAATATTCCTTCGGAGTCCTTAGTCCCTCAAGGTGGAACACCCGGGAGATATGAGTGCACATGAAGTCGAAGGCCTAATCAAGTCGATTCAAAAAATTGTTCTTCTCAACATACTGTTGGGGATCAGTTTATCTACCCACATTAATCCTATACAAGCCAAGCTTACACAAGGACACCTGGATATCTTCCCTCCAATCACTATATTTGAAGGGTGTAAGGATTCTTGGTACGAGAGCTAAAGAATCAATATTTTTATATGCTAAAACGGTCAATTCCTATAGAATCTACATAGGTACTTACAAATAACACTGCAAAAACCAAATTCAATTCACAATCATGTTAGTTTCAAGCCTTTCCAACTTGACATGTACACTTTCTTAGAGTCTGTCACACCTAGATAGACTTCTCTAGACATAATCCAGAGGGAGAAAGGCTATCATTCCAGGATTTATATGGAAACTCAGTTGCTTCTGGTGTACAATGGAGATCATACAAGACTTGTTGCTAGCCTGAACAAGGATCTGATACCATGTTAAATTTGTGAACCATTGATCTACAAGAAAATGAGAGCAATTATGAAGTTGGATTATGCAGTGAAATATCAAGAACAATGTACACAAAACAAGACAAATCTGATAAGAATTGATTGGTTAATTACAACATTAATCTGTATTAATCCAACAGTAATACAATGGTGTTACAATAAGGATAATTTGAATCATATGGATAATATTCGAATCTACCAACTAAACCTAACTGACTGGCTAACTTAGTGTGTCTAAATCAATCTACTATCAGTTAAACTGGTTAAAATGATGAGGTAGGTGGAAAAAGGCACCACTTACCCATGCAGCCATGCAAAACTAATGCTAGAATAACTAAGAGTGATCTAATTAATTGTAATTGGAGGTTGAATCAACACAAATACCTACCTACCACAACCAACTAATGGAGGTTGGTGGTGGCACTTAGAGTGGATCTTAGAATGTAGGGATTGGCTCCATTGGCACCAAAATCACCCAAATGAATCCTAAGTTAGGAAAGATGATCAAATAGACTATATATGGACAAGGGAGGATTATTTAATCCTAAAAGTGCAGCATTTCCTTTCCTTATCCATAGGGGTTATACCAACCCGTTCCTACTACAATCAGACTACATCTCTTTGCCTAAGGTCTACCCATAAATTCTCCTTAGAATACTGTTGTTCAGGAAAACACACCCTTATAACCTAGGGTCGCTAGGGTTACCAACGTACTAAGTTAACTTGAAGACAGTCAGCCATTTTAGAATTTGAAATGGAAATAGGAAGAAATTAGGCATACCTTATTTATGACGGTCGATCCTAGTTTTTCTTCTTCTCTTCAAATTGCTTCCACAGCTTCCAGGGCATCTCCAACACCTGCAAAGAGAAAGATCTTTCCTGCAATATCTTATATATTATATGAGTGGTTAATGAAATAATAAAACAATTCAGAAATAATAATATATAAGAGCACAAAGACACAATATTTGAAGAAGGACTATCTTTATTTATAAACAAGTGAGTTAAGATTACAACCCAACATCTGAGACAAGTACTCCTCTACAAACCAAGGACACTGAGTTCTACTGCTCCAATATATCTAAAGGAAAACCACCAGCATAACTTTTCTTCATAATTCATCATTTATTAGCTTGAACCCCTATCCTCTATTTATACATGAGGAAAGAGAGAGGTTACGAAGGTTAAAATGGTTGAGGAGGTTGGTATAGTTAGGATTTAGGGCCCAACTATCCTCGACTAATCATTTTTATATTTTTTAATTTTGGATTAAGGCATACACGACTATCAATACTAGAAAGTCGCATATGATATGCGACTTTCATAGAAGGAAACCCCCGAATTTCAACCTTGATCATATATACATGAGTTGTAGTGTCAATACTAGCGTATGATATGCGGGTTGCAATGGTAATAGTCACGTATTCACCTCAATGGCCATACATAAAATAGGTCAGGCTGGAAGGAGGATGATGCATCAAAGGTCATGCCCATATATAGTGTTTTCGCTACTTTTATCCATTTTGTTCTTTTGTGTACCGACACATTGGGTGTCAGTACTTAGACAAAGAAGTGCCATTTTATATGATAACATATGCCCCCTAATGTATGAGGTCAGAGGGAAGCGATGGCTGAAATACATTACAATATTTAATCTTGGAGAACTCAGTTACCAAGGCAGCAGGGAGATACTTGAAACAAATACATATCAAAGTCATATACAAAATCATATCTAAGGATTCCATGTTCAATAAAGCAGAACACTATCTCCTTTACAATATTTGATTACATCATATGATACGGGTAACAAGACTACCTATATTATAAAGGTGGATCGAATCCACAATACACAATGATTATTCTTCAAAATATAGAAGCAATGTAGCTGAACATAACACAATATTGCGCAAATTAGGTTATAAAGGTGAACCTAAGGTATTCGTCCAAATCCAAAGGATCTAGTACATTCCCTACCATGTGATTAGATGTGCTAAAGTTGAACATGGAAGGAACTCAATAGGATTTCAGTAAATGAGTGATACAAACAAATTAAGCAAAGGAGTTCACCAATAATGGTAGCGAATCCTAAGGTACCATTGTCAAAACTCTAGGTCTTCGTATTCAGGAGATGCTAATGAGAAACCTTGATGTGAGGCGGAAGGCAATGAATCCTTCAACAGATCACAAGAGTGACTAGGAAACTGGATGCAGGAAGGTAGACACAAGTAATTCTCATAGAGGATAATGATGGGAATCGGGATAATAATCAAATGAAGGTACAGATCCTTGAACAGTGAGCACGACGCAGAGATGACCCAAGGAAACTTTTGGCTTGCATATAGGACAAGTAGACTTATCTGTCATGTAGAAGACATGATCAGATTCCCCATGTGTAAAGGACAAGTGGAGGAGTAAAAAATCGAAGTAATAGCTGAGCTGGAAGTGTAAATTGAGACAAAAGTATTGGAAAGTTCAAAGAGTGCTTTGTTCAAGGAGGACATGTTTCCACTGTTTATAATCCAAAGAGATTAATTCTTCCTTATCTATCCTGTTAAATTTTGATGAGGCCAGGAAATTCAACTCGAATCTCTCTTCATTTTTTACAAGCTTGAATAGGGGAGAGAATAATGTTTGATATTCACTGATTCATGGATTTTATGAGCCCGAACTAGTACATGTGCATTGGTGTTTTCATATTTTGAGAGTCTGAAAACTATGAAGAAGACTCTAGGGGGTGTTTTTTTGTACAATTTAGTCTCCTGAGGCCTGAAAAGTATAAAACAGTCGACATAAGAACTCTCTTAGCTCCCGAAGGACTAAGATATACATTTTTCGTACTTATTCGGCAAGCTTCGAAATAGGGGTAAACTAATACCAGACCGATGCACCTTCAGAAGCGGTAGATAGCTTGAGTTTAACGAGTGTGAAGGAAGGAAAGCTCACTCAAAAATATCCATTTGATTATGAGAAATGGAGCTTACAACAATAAACTCGATGCTTTGTTATTTAGGTTTTGCGAGCATGACAAAGACATAAAGTACACTCAGAATCATTTTCATGTTTAGGTCCAGAGCACATAAAAGAGAAAACTAAGCTCATACCAGGTGTTCCTTTTCCATAAGTTTAGTCCCTCGGGTCCGGAAAAGAGATAAACCTATGCCTGAAGATACTCTTCTCAATTCCGCAGAAAAGAGAGTATTCCTTTTTCCTAAATATTCCACAAGGTCGGGAAGAAAAGGGGTAAACTTATACCTAAGTGGATGATCGTTCACTTATTCTTAACAAATATGAACAAAAAAGTTTACTTGACAGTCTAGTATGTTTTTAGGAGTCAAACCAGGGACTAAAGAAAACTCCATAAGTGTGGGGATCCTTATAAATAGGGATAGCTCGTAAAAGTTGCAAAATGAGGCTCATTTTGTCATGGAAAACAACTAAGAAGGCTCCCACAAACCTAACACAACTGTGGCATGGGTACCAAAAAGACAACAAAGTTTTCTAAGCTAGGATACCCATGAGACAGAGGCCCTATCCACTGAGGAACATTGATGTATACAAGGTAAAATTGGCTTAACACCATAGTCCATGGACGAAAAATTGATCCTAGGTTTTAATGACGGATAAGGTATAAGTGCAATATCAGCAGTAATGGCCAAATCCTACCCTATATGACGATTAAAAAAATAAAAAATAAAACTTTTTAATGATCCCGGACCTATTTCAGTTCACGAAAAACCATGGCATTAGTCTATTCATTAAAAAACAATTTAAAACTATAGGCAATGGGTCAAAATTTTGAAATTTTTTCTATAAATAGTTAAAAAAAAATAGACATACCATTTGGAAAATTACTAAACTTGGCAATTTTGACCTCCTAACTTCAGCTGATCACTGAGGATAAACTGCTGGACTGAATCCAATTATGCAATTTGCAGGTTGGTAATATGTCCCTTCTCCTTCTCTCTATCTTCTTAATTTTTTATTTTAGTGAAAAAATTTATGGTTTTGTACATGCCCTAGGAATTATGTGCATCATACGTAGGTCTTCTTTATAGCAGTCATGTATACACATTTTATACATGGGTTGCTCCACTGCAACTCGCATATGACCCGCATTGTGCTGAAAGCACAGTCGCGTATGCTGCGTGACTTAGAAAAAAATTTAAAATGGCCAAAATCAAAGCATGCTGATGGGTTTTAATGATTGATAATGGTCATTGGGTAGGTACACAATGATTTTAGAATGGAGGGAAAGAGAGCATGAGGATATGGATTGAGAGGAAATGCTGGATGCCCCGACTTTGCAAGCATTACAACAATGTGTCTTGTTGAAATTCTTCTGCACATCCAATATGAGGGCCAATGTCCACCTGCTAGAGACTCTTATCAGTTATTGGGACCATGACCCGGGTCTTTTTTATCTACAAGGAGAAACATTGGAAATTATAGTGGAAGACATGTATTTAATTACCGGGCTTTCCCGCAAAGGCATGTTGGTAAACCTTGAGGGCACTGGTAGGAGTGGTGACCCTATGAGTGTACATGATTACATTAATACCTATTGTCCACCAGGTACATAGAAAAAGGGGGCATGTGTCCCAATCTCACACATAACAAGCTGGTGATGGTAAGTACGATGGCAAGGATTGCTTATTCTTCTTCACTACACTTGGCCACTCGGACTCATATGTGAGTTGCAGTGGAATGCATGCAGGGTACAGTGCTTTATTGGTGCTCGGGTATGATCCAGATCATGAAAAAACAACTCTCTGATTGCAATAGGGAGCGAAGGAAGAATTTCAGGTATGCAAAATTTTGATGTATTTCTTCTTCTTCGAGAGTTCTTGCTCTCAGCCCTATAGTACCATTGCCACTACTTTCCCCCCGCCATCCTAGAATTACTATATGGGGAGAGATATTTCTCTGTCAAGGTGGTGGAGGTGGGATCCAAAGTGGGTATGATGACGATTTCTATCTTTGGTGGGACAGGAAACTTCCTACTCTTGAACAATTCCCATATGTTGGATTGGACTTCCAAGGAGACAATGAACTCGTCCTCCCTCCAGGGAAGGAATGGGAAGAGATAGGTATGTTTTATATTTTTAAATTATTTAATTTTTATGAGTTTTCTTCATAAAGTTATATATACATATGTATATGATCTTGACCATTTTTTTCTAAATTTATGTGCAAATATTGGACATGTACGCCCTAATGGGAATCCTAGAACATTTGTGTGGCTCATACCAGGTGGAAATGAAAGCATGCTACGGGTTATCGAGGGGAAGTTGGCTAGGATGACCCATGGTTTCCCTATGCTGCGGATAGAGCAGATCCTAATTATTATGCACGAGTTTGTAGTAGGGGTTCCGTTGACCTGGATACACCTTCTTAGAACAGTATCTAGGGTTGTTCTACATTATAGGGAGGCTACAGAGGTAGCCACACCCGAGGAGGCTGAGGAACAGGTCTAGGTTTAGACACATATGGATGATGATCCCATTTTTTGTATATTGATACAATTATGACAGGATCTACAGATAAAAAACTCGATATATCTATGGACATATTTTACATATATATATATATATATATATATATATATATATTTCTGGTTATTTACATGTGTTTCAAATGCATTTGTTATATTTATTTTACAAAGTGTGTGTTAAGTGCCAGTCTCATCAGTAATTGTATTTTCATTTCTTGAAATGTGATTAAATGAAATGTATTCAAAGTTTCTTTCAAGTAATATTACATGCAAAAATTGACGTAGCAAAGTAGGGTTTCACACCTGATAATCCCCATTGAGTTGGGAAACCACGAGTTGAGAGTCAAGTCTAACCTCAAATGGGTAATGCCACGTAGTGTAGCATCCCATAAAAACTCAATAACTGCCTTGTACTCAGCCATGTTATTAGTAGCAGGACCCAAGCAAGCACCACCAAAGGCAACTAGCTGTCTTTAGGGTGAATATATAACCCAAGCGACTGAAGCCATGTTACAAGTATGGCGGCTAGCACCATCTGCAAAACCTACAAACCACTCAGCTTATGTCTGTAACAACTAATAGACTGTATAAGAAACACTAACCAGTTAACTATTGTACACAAAAATACATACAATAAAAATACAAGAACAAGCACCATGCCTAAGCGTAGTACTTATTCAGGTAGAGCTCACTTCTAGGCTCCGACAACTTATTTCCATCATAATCAATCAATTCATATGCTCCATTTTTCAAAACCTTTGACACAACGTAGGGACCTAACCACACAGACTTGAATTTCCCTGCCCCCATGGGTTCCTTGTCTTGATCCCAGAGTAAAACAAACTCCCCTTGATATCTGCTTAACTGCTTTGTCATATTGGTTCTTTACCCCATTCTTGTGAGCCTCATTTTCCATCAATGCATCTCTGCGTTGTTCATCCAAATTTTCTAAGTCAAGCAAATGTTCTTCTAGTTCTATAGTGTCAGGAGGTACATGAATAGCTATCTTTAGAGATGGAATCTCACATTCGACCGGCATGACTGCTTCCACCCTGTGAACAAGCTGGAAAGGTGAAAAACTAGTAGCAGTGTTGACATTAGTTCAGTACACCCAAAGTGCAGGATATAGCATGATGTTCCAATTTTAATGACTTGCATTAATGATACGCTTTAGAATGGTTTTCAATGTTTTGTTAACTGCCTCTACTTGTGCATTCACTTGAGGGTAGAAGGAAGACAAATGATATTTCTTAAAACCTAGCATAGTAGTAAGCTTGATCATCACACTATTCTGAAAGTGACTACCATGGTCAGTGATAATTTGCTTTCGTATCCCGAAACGAGTAATGATTTGGTTAAATATGAAGTAAGCTATCATTCATCGTCTGCTTTAAAGGTAGGCATTGCCTCTGCCCACTTTGTGAAGTAGTCAACAGCGACAATGATATATTAGTGCCCCCAGCAAAAACTAGGTTGCACATCATGTAATCCACCCCCCACTTAGTGAAGGGTCCCACCGCAAAGACGGGAAAAAACAGAGAAGGATGCGACCATATTTTTCTGGTATAGAGTTGACACGGATGACACCGATTCATTGCTTCCATGCAATCTTTAAAGATCGTGCACCAAAAATAACCGGCACGTAAAAATTTTAGGTCGTTGCTAACCCAGATAAATGACCCCAACATGCTTTGCTTTGAGATTCATTTAGGACACACTCATCCTCCTCGTGGGTGAGGCACTAACGCAAAATCAAATCTACCCCTCTTCGATATAAAGTATCACCAATGATCAGGTAGTTTTCCGCATTCACATGCAGTTTACGTCACTCTTCCTGCGAGAAGGACACGAGACACTTCAAAGTATGGACATATATAAGTATATCTCTGTACTAGGGATTAGAGGTGGAAATCATAAAGATATACTCATATGGGAATGATTCATTCTGCACCACTACATTCTCTTTCATAGGAAATTCTGAGATTAGCTCTACAAAAAATAAGGACTTTTTGGATTTAGCATATTGAAAATCTAAGTCAAACTCTTGGAGAATGACTATCCACTTGTTGAATTTTCCCCCAATTATGCGTCGGGACAAAACATACTAAAAAGGTTTTACATCTGCCACCACTATAGTTGTCCTCAGTAAAATGTAGTGACACAACCTATGAATAGCATAGACAATTGCTAATGCCAATTTCTCGACGTGGGAGTATCTGAGTTCTGGACCAGCTAATGCAAGATTGAGATAATAGACAACATGCTCTTAGAGCTTGTCATCCTCCTAATCCAATACTACCCCAATAGTCAACTTTGATGCAACCAGATACAATATAAAATCTTTAGAGTAATCTAGTGGACGTAATAAAGGAGTCGAAAGTAAATCCTTTTTTAATGCCTCGAATACAAGCTGTGCGGTTTCATCCCATGGAAATGGGGTGTCAAGCTTAAGTAAGTGCATGAAACCCTTAGTTATCTTGGCATAATTGACTCTAAAATGCCGCAGGAAATTAGAGTTCCCTTGTAGGATCTAAAGTTTTTCTAATGGAACGAGGAGGAGGCAGATTTACAATGGCCTCAACTTTCAAAGTATCCACCTGTATTCCTCTGTTTGACATGATAAACCCTAGTAGCCTCCCTGACTCGACGCAAAAAACACACTTGTGGGGATTCAAGCATATCTTATAATTTCTACATCATTCAAATATCATGTGAGGGTGATCTGGATGGTCCCTCTTCTTGCGAGAATGGGCAGGCAAATCATCCAAGTACAACTCAACAATATTCTTGATGTCGTGGAAAGCAAAGTTCATTGCTCGTAGAAAGGTAGCTCCAACATTTTAAAACCGAACAGAATTTTCTTGTACGTGAAGGTACCCCAAGGACAAATAAAATTTGTTCTATGATGGTCTTCCGGCTTGATTTGGATTTGATTATACCCAGAAAATACATGCATAAACAAAAATACTTTGCTACCCACACAAGCATCAATGATCTAATCAATGAAGGGTTTGGGATAGTTGTCCTTGGGACACACTTTATTTAGGTCACATAAATCAGTGCACACGCATATGGTCCCTTTTTTTTGTCAACAGGAACAGGATTGGATACCCATTCCATCAAAGAAATTGGGTAGATAAACCCTGCTTTCAGCAAATTTTCCACCTCATCCCTGACGGCTACTGCTTTTTGTGGATTTACAGGTCGAAGCTTTTGTCAAGCAAGTTTAGCATCAGGGTAAGTCCATATTTTTTGTTCTACAATATATGGTTCTATGCCTAGCATCTCCTCATATGACCAGACAAACACATCACGAAATTCCTTAAACAAAGCAGTATATATGGAAATCTCCTCTAGAGAGCAGTTTGCACCAATATGCACATTTTCTACGATGTTAGGATTTAAAAAGATGTTGATTGGAATTGTAACATAAATATTTTCCATATTCCCCTCAACAAATATTCCCTCCTTTGGTAAAGGATTAATCAGTGAATCAACACCCTCCGCTAGTCTCACATGGAACTCTTGGTTTTCAATTCTGCTCAACTCTAGAAGAAAGTAGGACTTATGGTGAAGGTATTCACAAATCTTATCTCGCCCACTCATAGCTTCCAAAATGGCTTCATCCGAAGGAAAAACCATGTTTAAAAAGTCGTATAAATATAAAGAGTTCTCTGCCCAGGAGGGAAGATAAGATTCTTTAACTCCTCTGAAACTGTAGGAGTCAAAATAGAATCGGGGATGGTATCAACAATAGCTTGATAAGCCACTTCCACTGCCAATAAGGGAACCTAAGGTTCATGACAGGAAGGAAGGACCCAAGGATCAGTTCTATCGGCAACTGTCGTGATAGACTTCCCTACACTCGTAGAACCTAGATAGTTAATAGGGGTTGGGATATCAAATGTTCCCATCAAAGATGCATACATTCCAACCCCCAAGATCTCATTAGCTAGATTGGTTTGACCGATCAAAGGTACTGTGGAGTCATTGGTCTCCAAACATCCCTTCTAAGTGAAACTAATTTGATCAACAATAACCAACTTCCCTTCGTGTGGAAACACTACCACTTGAAGAACGACCGAGGTGATCAGACACATGGCTTAAGTCCAACTTCTCCCTAAAAGCAAGTTATAATCCAATGGGGAATCAATCACTTCTACTCCAATAGCTACTGCTTTCCATTCCAACTTTATCTCAAAATCTGGTAGGATACCATGCAGACGGAAAGACCTTCCATCGAAAGCAGTAAGTAGAGTGTTTGATGAAACTAGCTCCAGGGAACCTAAGGCTTTCCAACAAGACATTGACATTACACATGTAGAATCACCTTCGTCAAAAACTGTACATCCAATGGTTTTGCCTCGATGGACTACATCAATTGACAAAGCCACATGATACAGCAGGAGGATCTTAACATCTGAAAGATTAAACTTCACCAGCAAGCTCGATGAACCCATGTTGCCTAAGGTTGCTCAGAGGGCATCCCGCTAAGCAAGTCAAATATGCAACACCTCCAATGCCGAAATTACACAAGGAGTTTGATCCAAATCTTCAACTACGGAATAGTTAGAAGAATCCCCAGTGTTAGGATTGTGAAATGATTTTTTAAAGACACCCTTCGGTATCTTAGGCATCAGGTCAACAAGTTTTTCAATAGTGAGAGGGTTAGAAGTTTCACCAGTAGACTTACCCTTCTCTGGATCCTCTGATTCATAATTATTGTTTCTTGTTTGGACTAATGTGCTATATCATACCATATTGATATATTTTTTATCAGGAGGAGTACTAGAAGTGCCCCCGGCTACATTAGAAATAGAAGTTGTGTTCTTTCCTTGGGGAAAAGGATCCTTTAGGACAACCGATTGTTGATTCTTTAGCAACTTATGAGCTTGTTCCATAAGAGGGAATTGATGAGTCGAGTGGTCTCCCTGGAACAACTTACAAGGAAACTTAACCTTTTTCTTATCTTTTCTACCCCCATCATCATTGTTTGTGTGTTTCTGCTTGTTTTGATTACCCTCACCCTTCTTCCCTTTCTTCTTTTTCCCATCGGGTTGTTGATTTCCCTTCTGAGAAGATTGTACAAAAACATATGCACTTTGAGATGAGGGGGTGGCATCCTTTGTTTCCTCCATTGTAGATTGCTTCACTGACAACTCATGGAGTTTCTTAGCTAGTGATTCTACATTGGGAGAACTTATTGAACCAACCACACCATCAGCATGGGGTCCGAGATTGGGTTTCTCTACATTATTAGTAGACCTCAGTGCCTCAGGTATGATTTCATACAATATCCTAGACTGACCATATATCAAGTCTAACTGCTGGGCCTTGAGGATAACCTCTTCTTCTGTGGTCACCCTCGAAGTGGATACATTCTTAGAGATATAAGGCAGTAAATATTTTAAGAACCACTCTAATAAAAACTTGGGGGGTATAGTGGCTTTAATAAGCCTCTTTTTTCTTCACCATTGCTGGATGTGATCTGAGATATGTGTGGCCATATTTTGCTGAAAAGTCAAAAACAAGTATGTGTTGGCATCGTACCGAACATGAAGTTGAAATTGATTGAGGAACACAGTTTCCAAATCCAAAAAATTGTCATATGAGGCAGAGGGAAGTTCTATGTACCATGTTTCTACAACATGAATCAAGGCTCTCTAGAAAATCCTCAACTGAATGGAATCATCATTCAGTAAGTTCGAAGAGAACAAAAGTTGAAAAGTGGTTATGTGGACACCTGGATATACGACATCTTTTCCTTCAAACTTAGGAATGTCTGAAGGTAACTTAATATGTACATGTGGCCATGCCACACTATGCCGCATAGGGTCATTCATCAACTTGGATAAATCTAGAAAGTTTAAATTTGTCGGGAGAGGAATCTTTGGCCTAACCAGGGTCTGGAAATAAGGATCTTGGGATGTAGAAGGACAAGCCCCCTGGTTCCTAAAAGAAAAAGGTGGTGTTTCCCCCAGCCACTGGTTGTGAGGTAGTTGGAATACTCTAAAAAGGATTCCACCCGAAAGCCAGTGGATTACTAGTTCATGGTGCACTATAAGTGGTTTGGGATCCTCCAAATGAAACTGGAGTTTGAAAGATAGGATCAATTATCCCTCCACTGAAAAGCGAAAAGGGAGAGCTCGTGAAAGGGGTCGAAACCACTGTTTGAAAATTATGACCAAAAGCATTTGTGTTTCCAGACTGCATGCCCACATATGTAGGGGTAGGACCTACATAAGGAGTGGATGGGGGAATATGCCCCCCATTCCATGGAAAACCCTAGATGAATGAGGAGGATCCACTCTGAGCAGTTTGCATAAAGGAAGGGGAAGCAAAAGGTGCACTGGTAATATGAGTGACCACCCCACTAGATGGATTTACTACACTAGAGAAATTCGAGGGTTGAACCACTCGACTACTTGGTGACAAGGGTGAAGTAGATGCACTTGGTATTAGAGAACCAACCGAGGGAGGTAGGACTCCACCATCCAAAATGGCTAAAGTTGGGGTAGAAATACCCTCTCCAGATCTAGACATATCTTTGCTCAAAGGAACACCAATAATAGGTGAACAAAATGGGAGAACCTGGACAATCACAAGATCGTTCAGATAAGTTAGAGTTGGGTTAAAATTTCTTGCAAACTCGTCAGCCTGCAAGTATTCAATCTCTACTATAATTGTTTCTTCCTGGTTAATCCTAAGTTTTGGTTCACCTAGAACTTCACTAACTCCTATTGGTTTAAAATAACCATCAATATCTAGTCTTCGCCTTTGAGGGGACGGTGGAGGCTCAACTGTAACAGATGGAGGAAGGTTTTGCAACCTTCTTGGCCTACGAAGAGGTTGGTCCTCCACGGATATAAATTTGATTCACACACACCTAAAGGCCAAATAAACATAAACAAACCAAACAACACTCACTAAAAATTTCCTAAAGTCACTCAGACACAGTGGATATAAGGTACACCTTCCAAAGGAAAGTCTGGGATGATTAGGGCCCAGGTCCAACCAGTGAAGACTGAAGGATGGTTACTTGGCGTCCCATGAAGATGTTCTTGGGCACAAGCACTAGAATCACCCAACCGTCCTTCCAAACTGTCTATCGGGGTTACCTTCAAATTTTGTCCTAGGTGTACTGGAAATATCCTTCCAATAACACCTATGTATGATTCCTAGTGTCAAGAAACTAAAGGCTACCACAACTACATTGATAGTCTGGCGGAACAGTTGTAAGCCTCATCCTTATGCATGGGCGGGCCCAGCAAAGCCCAAAACCTTATCAACACTGGCACCACACGAGGCCCAAGAGGTGGTATTGACAATATCCCCAAATGCATAAAAATGTTGATGTATGATAAAACAAGGAAGTGGAGGGTTATCTCCTCAACCAGGTTCTCGCGCGGCCTCGTGCTTAACTCCGGTGTGAGAGGAGCTTTCCAGATGGTCTCTTGTAGAAAAGGATTTACCTAATGAAATGCCACTACATTTGAAATCAAATGCTTTTGGACAATTAAAACTCCCTAGTACAAAATCCTAGCCTGCACTAGTTGATGTATGAGCCTAAAAAAGGAAACTTACTAGTAAAATTTTAGTTAATCGTTCTTTTTAATGGGTTGTATTAGCCAAAGGTAGCGGAATGAGACTGTATGATGTTATATACTCAGCAAGAAGAAAGCAAATGATGCATAAAAAATTCAAAGTAAATGCAACTACAATGCCAATTTTTCTTTTCTTTTTATTTGAAAATGCAAGCTAATGAAAAAAAAATTATTTAAAAAAAAAAGAGAAACTACAAGACTATAAAAAAAATTGTTTTTTTCTTGAAAAAATAGTGAAAAGAAAAACTAAATGCAACCTAATGCAAAAAGTGCAAAAAATGTTTTTTGTCTTTTCTTTTTCAAAAAAATAAAAAACCTATAATGCAAGTAAATGCAAATTGAGTGAGTTTAACCAATCTGATCATATAACAGAAAATGATGCAATCACACCCTACAGTAACACACTTCACCCAAACAGGAAGAAATGGATCAAAACCTAGACTTGGCAGAACTATCAATTCCCAAGGACTAATAGATCCAAAAGAATGAAAGAATGGCTGACTTAAACTACCAAAAAGGAATCCCAAAGTATATCATTATTTTAGAGGACTAATCAATGACCCAAAAACACAAGCGCTTAGACAAAAGGCCAAGCAGGAGGGACCTCACACATTTACCAATGAAGAAGTCAAACCAAAAGCACTCAAACAACTTGATTAATCATGAAAATAGTGAAATGTACCGACCTAAAACCATGGTATCATGCCAAAAAACAAGCCTTTACAAGCATCTGAGAAATCATAAAAACAAGGACAAGCAAGAAACCCATGAACTCACAGACACCTACAGGAATACGTGACTGTCATCAAGGTATGTCGCGTACCATATGCGACTGTTACTAAAGCAACCCACATATACAACAAGTAATATGCGACTATTACCAAGGAAACCCGCGTATGCTATCAAAAATTTTCAAAAAGAAAAACAAATGACATAAAGACTCTGAACATGCAATACTGGAAATCAAAGTTAAAATCAAAACAGATCACTCATAAAATCAGACAGAGCAAAAACAGGTCAGGAAGCCTAATGAAAGGACCCACAGCAGGTTGGACTCCCCAGTGGAGTCACCAGTTCTGTTGTTCAAGAAAACACACCCTTATAACCTAGGGTCTCTGGGGTTACCAATGTACTAAGTTAACTTGGAAACAATCAGCCATTTCAAAATTTGAAATAGAAATAGGAGGAAATCAGGCATACCTTATTTATGAAGATTGATCCTATCTTTTCTTCTTCTCTTCAAATTTCTTCCACAGCTTCTAGGGGATCTCCAACACCTGCAAAGAGCAAGATCTTTCCTACAATATCTTTTATATTATATGAGTGGTTAATGAAATAACATGATTATCATGAAATAATAAAACAATTCATAAATCATAATATATAAGAGTGAAAAGACACAATGTTGGAAGAAGGACTCTCTCTATTGATAAACAAGTGAGGTGAGATTACAACCCAACATCTGAGACATGTGCTCCTCTACAAACCAAGGACACTGAGTTTTGTTGCTCCAATATATCTAAAGGAAAACCACCAGCATAACTTTGCTCCATAATACATCATTTATTAGCCTCAACCTCTACCATATATTTATACATGAGGAAAGAGAGAGGTTACGAAGGTTGAAATGGTTGAGGATGTTTGGATAGTTATGATTAAGGGCCCAACTGTCCTCAACTAATCATGTTTATATTTTTTAATTTTGGATTAAGGAATATGCGACTATCAATACTGGCAGGTCGTGTATGATATATGTCTTTCATAGAAGGAAACCTGCGGATTTCAACCTTGATCATATATATGCGAGCTATAGTGTCAATACTCGCATATGATACGCGATTTGCAATGCTAATAGTCGTGTATTCACCTCAATGGCCATACAAAAATAGGTTAGGATGGTAGGATGATGATGCATCAAAGGTCATGCCCATATATAGTGTTTTGGATACTTCTATATATTTTTTCCTTTTTTGTACTGACACATTGGGTGTCAGTACTTGGACAGAGAAGTGCCATTTTACATAATAACAAATACACACCATCAAATGAAAATAATTCCTACTCAACCAAGTTCACTTAACAACTCTACATGCACCCAAGCACAACTTCTAAAACATCTCAACAATACTTATGTTCAATACTTATGTCCAACAATAATCAACACTCTTCGAATTACATACGTAATCAATGTTCATAGTTAACCAATAATAAACACCACATGAAACAAGGAAACATTCATCTCATCAAATAAACCACAATACAAATGCAAGTGTATAGTCATGCATCGAAGGTAGATGCCTTAACACTTTATTATTGAGAATAATGTTTATATGACACCATAAGAGAGCGAAACCACATGCATGCTTGTCTTTTACAACAAGTACAAAGAAACCAAGGAAAATAGCCTTCCTGCCTATGCCCAATATTCATGTACAAACCAACCCCTAAACGTAACATAGGCCTACCTCCTACAGGTCCTATTCATGATATTTTTTTCACCTAGCCAATCCAAATTCTCCCTTATAATGAAACCCCAAATTTCATAGCTCTCTTTGAACTTATACCATGGATGAATCAACTCTTATGATTCCTTTGCCACACTAAATCCTCCTAATATATATGAGTCTTGATAAGCACTAGTAATCCCATACAAGTCTAATTAGTCCCTAGCATCTACATGCTACCCACATAACCTATCTTTCTGGCACCCATCTCTCATGGTGCCGCACCCTCTATGTCATGTGATCATGATCGCAATCTTGTCTAACGCCCGAATTCCCACAATTTCCCCCATTGCGTTCATGCCCGTAACATGAATTTTTGTAAAGTGAATACATTACATCCAAACCCATTGCAAGTGTGCTCATTGCATCTATGCCCATTATTCCCACATCATCACAAGTTCATTCAACAAGTGCACATGTCACATCACATCCATTGCAAACTTTTCCAGCAAGTGTATTGATTGCAACACATCCATCTTGTTTGCATTGCAAGGGTGCCTCTAGTATATGTGCACATTGCATCACACTTATCACGAATTCCTTCGGTAGTTTGAGCCTAAGCATGCCCACATGTTCCACCCAACTAATGCGATTCTAACCAAACATTCCGAAGTAATCTATAAGTCAATTAGTTACTCTCACTATTTTTCCATCATTCATCATGAATTATCATGGATGAGGTTGTCCATGACAACATTCGTTATCTTATCAAGTTTCATCTTGGTCCATCCAAACTGTGTGGGATGTCACTAGCTAAGGTGTGCCTTGATTTCAAGCAAATTCCCCCAAAATCCATGGTGTGCCTTGTTCATGGGCCAAGGCACCCCTAACTGACTCTTCTATCCCACAACCTCTCATCATGTATGTCCATTCCCACAAGTGACCACCATGGTTATCATGCCACAAAAATACCCAAAGCCTCTCAAGGATATTAAGGCCTTATATGTTTGAATCCCATTCATATTGCATACTTTTACACATATCTAAACCAGTGATAAAATCAAGCACCTCAAACTTAAAACCAAATCAACCAGCTCTAAACCATTTTAAAACCCCAACAAATTTGATGCTCTCAATCCACTGCAATCATAACTATGGTGAGTACTCATCAAATGGAGAGGCCATGGTAGGAACATTTTTATTGGATATGGAAATTATACGTACCACCCAGTCATTAAACCTAAACAAGGGACCCTTTCCTCATCGAACTATGCTTAGCAAAAGACCACAGAAAGAAGAAAAAATGGGGTTTTTTTTTATTTTTCTCATTTTTCTAATTTTTGCAACTTTGCCTTTTTGCATGAGATATGTATGACTTGCTCGTGATTTTTGAATTTTTACTATATATTTAGATTTTTTTTTCTCAAAAATCATGCTAGTAAACTGTATTGACTTTTACCTCGAATTTTCTTTCACTTTGACCGGAGAGGGTCAAGAAGGTGATCAAATGAAAAATATTCAGAATGAGGAGTGGAGCATGTCATTGGAATGGTATTGAGCATCCTGTCATAAATTTTCCATTTGTGAACTAACGTCATGCCTCTTATTCCCTAAATGTTTCCCTTGAATATGTGTCTTTAATACAAATTGGCCAGTGGGGATCACAAGTTGCTCAAATTTGTGAAGACTGCCACATTGTCATATGCCATCCATTTGAGAAAAACAAAGCACAGTTAGAAATATTTTGGCAATTAATTTAATGACATGCAACTACCAAACTTCTATGGCATTGCCATGTGTTACTTTGATTGACTTGAAACTCTATTGTTAATGCTGTATGCTAGCTAGATTGTGACCCTATAACCTATATAGAACCTTCAGACAACTATATTTGGGTCATAAAATGGGATAATTGAGAAAATGAGATATTTCCGGAAAGGTATCAAAGTAAAATACAACATGCAACTTTTAATTGTCTTATATTGAGGATTTTCACAACAATTTTTAGTCCTTGAACCTCTGACACCAAAATTCTACCTGAAATGAGTCATGAAAAATGAAAAGGCTAGTTCTCAACACCCAGGGGTCGAAACTTGACATATGATATACCATAATAAATGTATCAAACTTATAAACACTGAATTTAGTCCTAATTTCTTCCTTAGGACCATATTCAAAAGAGGATCTAACTTTAAAAAAATGCCAGTGGAATTTAGCCATTTGGGAGGTGTCCAACTTCCACCGTTTGTAAATTTGGCACATGGATTTAGAATTGGGAAAATGATGGCTCATTAGGAAGATTATGTAGATGCGTATATGTTACAACCAATGAATTTTTTTAAATATGATTTTTTTTATATGAAGGAATCGATTCCCATAGGACCCGGCCAATGACTGGTGAAAGCGGCCGACAATTATTTTTTTGCAAACTGGGCCCACTTCTCATTGAATAAAAACTAATTAGACTTTATATAACAAAATTTGATATTGGGGGGGGGGAGGGGGGGGATTGGAACTTGTAAATAATCTTGAGTAGGCCTCCCCTAATTCCAAAATATTGTTTTCCCTAATTAAATAGAATGAGGTCGATTTGAGCTTGATCAATTGTTGAAAAGACAACGGTTGGGTGTTGAGGCCTGAATGGTTGTTAGGAAAACATCTTCTGGGTCAATATTATATAAAATGGTGTAATTTTTAAATATATTTATCCCTACCGTTCTTGACTAAAATATTGAGGCCTTGACTAAACTAAAATCGATACCTTGATATTGACTTGAACTGAAACCAAGTGGCTTGAAACTAACCACTGATACTCTAATTCATGTTAAATAACTATATGGGCCATGGATAAACAATCAATCAGTGTGGGTACATAATTCTCTTTGACAAGGGAAGAGTTATAACTATGACTCCTACACCTTTCTTTGACATGAACCAAATATTGGAGAGCTACTAGGAGAAACCCTTGTCCTTATTTGGGAAGATAAATTTGTGAAACATATTGTTGAGCACAAGCCATATTTTGGTTCATCACCACTCCATTAAAAAGCTTCAATTGATAACCTAATGGTACCCCTATTGAGATAATACTACTCCTATATAATACACATAAGCAATAGTTAATACTTCTACAAGTTAAACGGTATTAGGATTGGGGTTTTACTAATATTATTCGTTAGTTCTTCAAAATATGTGCATTGATTATTATCCAATTGTAAATTATTACCACCATTTGTTATAACATGAAGTGGTGCCACCATAAATAAAAGTCATTCTATAAACAATCTTAAATATTGGGAAAATATTAATTTTGTGATGATAGTAGGACTGGCATTTAAGGATTGAATATATATTTGTAACATCACTCTTCAACTCACCTCCACCAATCACATGCTCCAAGTACACCAAGGTATACTTAGAAATCTAACCCTTCTTAATGTTTTCTAATAGTTAGTGCTTATTTAGTTTCTATAGGAAGAATTTATGTTAGTAGTCTTTTCACCATCATCTCACATCTCCTTTGGAGTCTACAACTCATTGTCATGCATTTTTTAAATGATATATAATTTTTCTCATGTTGTTTATTCCATCATCGTTACCATTACTAGACTGTGAAATAACCATAAATTTGAATTGTGAACAAAGAACTACATATATTAGAGAAAATAGATGGTTGTAGGTGAGCATAGAGGCTGGGAAAGATAGGAACCTTTACTCATTGTGTTTTTGTAATATCCCCAATTAAAAATTAAGAATATGAACTCCAAATTTTCAACGGAAATTATGTTGATTTTCAACTTTATCCAAACAATGGCTTATGAAGGATTTCTACAAACAGTTTGCATCCCAACCATCACAGTGGAATCATATAAATTTTCAGATTTCATCATATATGTGCAGATATATAAAATATGCATTGAAACCATTGTAATGTATCAAATCAAATCTGATATAAAGTTTTGATAGTTGGTTGGGACTTTGCTGAAACAGTTTGTATGCAACCTTTTTTGCATCACTTTTGAAGCGTTGGAATTCAAAGACTGATTCACCAATTCAAATGAATATTTATTGGATCAATGTAGCCATAGGAATGACACATATTTAATATTTAAACATGCATGAACATCTCCATAAGAATCAACTCGAATCTAGGAAGACTAGCTCGAATTTCATTATAGATAGTGTCTTCGTTTCCAACTCTTTCCAAACACCTCCTAAACAACTCAAATTCACCCAAACAACCCCACTTCATTAAAACACACCCAAACCAATACAAACAACTCACTAAAAACACCATAGAAATTTTATCAAATTTCTACACACATAAACTTATGTTTGCACAACCACATTAATAGATCTACACAGATCAACAAGCCTTTGAATATTGAAGACAATATGCAGGAAATCACTGTGAATATTTATTATGAAATGGATGATAGTAGTTAGTACAATGATGGATTTTACAATAGCTACAAATAAATAAATAAATCTGCTATAGAAGGTTGAGAGATGGCTGCCAGTATTTAACAGAGAAAGAGAGGAGAATTGCAGTTTCAAATGAAATACCTGCTCCAACAAATGTGCCCACCACATGAAATATTCAGCTCCAACTTGAACATATACCTTTCCCAGTGCACCTTCCACCAAATATTAATCAAATAAAACCAATATAACAACATATCACAATATAGGACAATCACAAGAGAAAAGATGTTATCATTAATATATTTTAAAGCATCAGATGGAGCGCGCGCTGAAGGAGCGACCTGCTCAAGAAAAGCTGCCTGAGCACTCTGAGCTCGTGAGGGGTGAGAGGAGTCTGATCTGGACTTGAACCAGATTTTGGATACTGACAAGGGAGAGATCACTGGTCTACTTCCTGCGTTGGACTGCTGTCAGAGGCCGCTCTGGCAATGCTGGAGGGCTGAAGATGGGCACTCTGATCCCTGGTGAGGATCGAGATCTTTCCCAGGTTCCTCATCTGGATGAATTCGACCGTTTAATCTCATATTACAACAAGAGATCCGGCAAAACCAAACCCCCGAAATTTGTCAAAAGGCTTGAAGATGTGCCGGAGGTTGCCCTTCCTCCAGAGCAAACCATCCGGGTCGCTCTCTCCCTGGCAGATCGAGCCCTGATTGGTCAATTTACGGGGCTTTTGCCTTCACCCAAAACAAGGGACAACTGGGTTCAAAGAAACTGGAGACCCCTAATCACCAACAATGTTGCTTCCTACTCCGTCGGGCGAGGTTTTTTCCTCTTCGACTTCGAATCCAAGGATGATAAAGAGTTGATCTTCAGAAATGGGCCCTACTTCATGGGGCCGCAAGGTCTTTACCTCAACAGGTGGACGCCGGATTTCGATCCCGAGGCTGACACACCAAGAGCTATGCCCGTCTGGGTCAGGCTGCCTAATCTCCCTATGCATTGTTGGAATCCTAAATCCCTCCAAGCCATAGGGACTGCGCTGGGAAATTACATAGATATGGCTAGCCCAAAAGACCAATACGCCTATGCCCGAATTTGCGTTGAGGTCGACCTAGAAGCTGGACTCCCTAAAGCTATCAAATTAACCGTGGGAAGCTGGTCCCATTTCTAAAAACTTGATTATGAACAGCTGCCCTTCAAATGCAGAGGATGCCATGAGTACGGGTACTTCATCCGCAACTGTCCAAAAAAGCCTGAGAACCAGCAGGACAAGGTGGGGGGATGGCAAAAGGTGACTAGATCTAAAACCAAACACCAATCCGGAAAGGGCCCTAAAAAAGGTGAAGGGACCAATGAAACAAGGACCACCAATCTTGAAGGATCAGTTGAAGCAACCAAGGCAAAAGCAATGGCGGGAGCAAGGGAAGAACCCATTGAAATTGGTGAGAAATCCAGTAATGAGGGGAACAAAGAATCTGAAGCAGAAATATCAGTTCAACAATTGAAGGACCAAGAGGAAGAAAAGGCCCCGGTCACTGCAGAGGAAACTTTGGGGAAATTAGAAGAAGACTCTGGATCGGAGGAAGAGGAAGAGGAGGAGGGGGGAATTGAAATAACCACTCCGAGAATGTCTAAAACAAAGGGAAGAAAATCTAGGAAATAAATAAGAGAGCAGGAAACCTAAAAGGATAAGATGCAAGGCTCTCAGCTAACCGTGGAAAAGCTTCTGAAATCCACTAGGAACACCTGCCAGCAAGGGCATGCCCAGAAAGGGATGCCTATGCTCCCCAAAAGAAAGTAATGAGGGTCCTCTCCTGGAACTGTAGAGGTCTTGGAAGTAAAATAAAAGAAGAAGCAATGTTAGATCTATCTTCTTTACATAAGCCGGACATCTTTCTGATCCAGGAGACCAAGATGGAGGAAGCCGTCTTCCTCCAAGTTAGTCAAAAATTTTGGAAAGGCAAAGGAAAAGTTGCAATAAGTTCAATAGGGGCTTCCGGCGGCATTGGAACCCTATGGAATGAAAAAGAATTTGATACTGTTGCCGTCAAGTACAGCAACCATTGGATCCTCACCCAGCTTAGGAAGAAAGTCTCGAACTCCCTGGTAAGTATCTTCAATGTCTATGCTCCCAATTCTGTTGCGAAGAAAAATTCTTGCTGGAATCTCCTGCGTGAGGAGAAGAGTAATCTGCAAGGTAACATCATAATTGCAGGTGATCTCAATGTCACCTTAAGCCAAGAGGAAAAGAGAGGTGGGTCCTTGGTCAGGGATCCAATAAGGGAGACTGTAGATGAAATCATCCTGGAATGGGATCTCATGGACATTAAGCCAACTGCTGGAAAGTATACTTGGAATAATAAAAGAGTAGGACCTGGACATATTGCCGCAAGACTCGACAGGTTCCTAGTCCAGGACTCCTTTCTCCTGCTGGGGCTGAATATTTCTTCCAAAATTTTGCCATTTGGAGTCTTTGACCACAGGCCCATTCTCCTTGAGATGGCTATTATCAAAAATTGGGGCCCAATTCCTTTCAAGTTTAATCCCCTGTGGGAAACTCACCCTGACTTCCTCCAAATAGTATCTAATTCGTGGACCCCCCAGTTACAGGATCTCCCTTCTACGTTTGGGAGGAAAAGTTAAAAAGATTGAAAAAGCACCTTAAGATTTGGGCCAAGACTATCCCATCCCCCTCAGAACAAAAAACTCAAGCAGCGCATGAGCTCGAGTCCCACCAGGCTGCCTTGGAGATTAAAGACGTGGTCACTGAGGATCTCCACGCTGAAGATTTATTACACGCTAATCTCCATCAAGCTTGCAAAAATGAGTTTGACTGGTGGATGATTAAGGCTAGGTGCGATTGGCTGGCTGATGGGGATAAGAATACAAGGTATTTCCACAAGCAGGCGGCAGCCAGAGATAATTTCAACTGTGTGAAAGAAATCCACACCCAGGAACGTATAATAACCAGTCATGAAGATATAAAAATAGAAGCTTCCAGACATTTCAGTGGACTCTTCATGGCCCAGCCAGCTGTGGAGGACGCTGAAATCTTGAATCTGATTCCCAATTCCATTAACACCAGCGATAATGAATATCTCACCCAGGATATTTCGATGGAGGAGATTAAAAGAGTGGTTGATGGAATGAAAGATGACAGAGCCCCGGGACCGGATGGATTTAATGCTACCTTTGTAAAGCTTTGCTAGAACATCATTAAGAAAGACTTAATTAAAATGGTCCAGAAGTCCCATAGATGCAGTAAAGTCGGTGGAAGCACCAATTCTGCATTCCTGGCCTTAATTCCCAAAAAGAAGGAGGCCAAATACTTTGATAGGTTCAGGCCTATTTCTTTGTGCAATATAGGCTATAAAATCATCACTAAGGTAATGGCTGGAAGACTCAAGCATATCCTTCCGAGACTGATCCCTGAGAATCAAGGAGGATTTGTAAAAGGCAGGAAGATCTGGGAAAACATCATATTAGTTCAAGAGGCTATTCACTCCAGCTTGAAGAACAGTGATAAGGGAATGGTGGTGAAAATTGATCTTGCCAATGCCTTCAACAGGGTCAGCCATTCCTTCCTTTTCCAGGTGATGCAGAGATTTGGTTTTGCTTATGATTTTATATCTTAGGTTCGGGCTTGTATTAGCAACCCGTGGATTGCCCCGCTTGTTAATGGAAGAGTTGCCCCCTTCTTCCAAGCCTCGAGAGGCCTGAGGCAAGGATGCCCACTCTCTCCACTCCTCTATGCCATCCAAGCCTCTGTTCTTAGCTTTCAGCTAGAGGCTTCCAGGCTTGACCAGGATCTCCCCGGAATCCAAATGGATAGAGGCATCAAGGATATTAATCACGCGCAATTTGTGGATGACACTATCTTACTAGGCGGTGCTAGTAACATTATAGGCCGGTGATTCAAGACTGAGCTGAACCGTTACTGCCGATATTCTGGAGGCCAAGTCAATCTAAGGAAAAGCCAGATATATGGCTGGAACATCAATCCGAGGGAAATGTCAGATATCTCCCAGAGCCTCAACATGGGCGGGTTCACTGCCTGGGAGTCCTTCAACTATCTGGGGGTTCCCATCTTCAAAACCAAGGCCAAGAGCTCGACCTGGAATCCTGTTGTAGAGAAAATTAAAAACAAAATCCAAGGCTGGGGATCAACCTGGTTAAACTTGGCTGGGAAGGTAGTCTTAATCAAGGCTGTCTTGAATAGCTACCTGATTTATCAAATTTCTCTCCTTCTATCTCCGATCAAAATCATCAACCAAATAGAAGGACTGATAAGGTCCTTTCTCTGGTAGGGGGGCAGTGCTGGAAGAAGCAAGAAATTTGCGCTGGTAAGCTGGAAAACTATTAAGCTCCCGAATTCTGAAGGAGGCCTCCATATCATAGATCTCAAGACCCAAAATTTGGCTATGGGAGCCAAGATGATATGGAATTTGCTAGTCCCCAAGCCCTCCTGGTCCAGCCTAGTGCTGAAAGCTAAGTATTTCAGGGGTACTCAGCTCAGATCTCTGGAAGGTTCCCACGTGATCCAGAATGGATCCTCTATCCATAAAATCTGCCTCAAGGCGTTGCCTCAGTTCATAGGTGGTCTGCACTGGGTCCCAGGCAATGGGAAACTCATTAATCTCTGGAATGACTCTGTTCTAGGTAAGACTCCTCCACAGCTTCCTCGCCTGCAGCAAAGGATGGATGCGCTGGGGATGACAACGATTTGGGACATCTCCATGTGGTAGAACTCTGAGTGCCAGCGATGGGTGGGCTGGAAATTTCTGGATCTTCCAGATGAACTTGATGAAGAGAAGTCATAGCTCCTTGACCACCTGGCTGGGATAGCCCCACTCTGCCAAAACAGAAGGGACAAGCGTGGATGGGGTGAACAGTCAGGAAATTACACCACCGCTGAAGGATACCATCGTTTTTCTGCTAATTTTAACGTCCATGACAATCCAAAAATCTGGAATTATAACTGGACCAACACCACGATGCCCAAGATCGACCTCTTTACCTAGACACTGCTGCATGGAAAAATTCTAACCGGCGAGAATTTGGAAAAGAAAGGGATCGCTGGGCCATTTAGATGTCCCTTATGTGCAGACGCTGGAGAAACCATAACGCACCTGTTTTTTCATTGTTCTTACGCCAATTCAGTGTGGAAGGATGTGCTAGATAGCTGGGGAGGTTTAAGGAGGATGCCGGTAAATATTCATGATTGCTTCTACAATTGGGAAAATCTGTATCAAGGCGAGCTGACTGAGAAGAGGGGTGTGAGAACCTGCTGGCTAAAAATCCCAAAACTGATATGCTGGTGTTTATGGAATGAAAGGAACTACAGGATTTTTCAGGATAAAAATCAACCCACGTGGAAGATAGTAGCCAAAATTCAGGCTCTGATTATGGAGGTTATAAGTATCTCGAAGATTCCGAGTAATAAAGGATCTCTTACCACAAAAGAAAAAGAGTGGATGCGAAGTTTCAAGCCCCTGGCTGATAAATTTGTTGCTGCTAAGAAACTGGAGACATGGGAGATCAGGATGGATAACTCTCAGTTTGGCAATTGGCTAAAAGAGAGGAAAAATTGTAAGCTCTTCTTTGACGGGGCTTCCAAAGGAAACCCAGGAAAGGCCGGAGGAGGTGGAGTCATCATCAATCCAGATGGGGAAATCGAGGTGGAATACAACTGGAACATTGGTTATGAATCTAATAATATAGCTGAGGCCTATGGGATTTGGCAAGGACTAAAGCAATTGCTGGTTAAAAAGGTTGAAGAAGTCATGGTATTTGGGGACTCCAGGATTATCGTCCAGGCAATGAATGGAGGAAGGAACAGTGATAACAACAGGATAGCTAGATTGACAAGAAGAATTAGATCCATTTCCAAGCTGTTTCGAAAGGTTAGATTCTATCACATTCTTAGAGATCTTAACGCCTTAGCGGAAATGGCAGCCAATAAAGCCATAGATGCGGATCTTAATGGTCTTATAGTTAATTCGGTTGTTCAAAGTGACATTCCTCCTTAGCTCCTCGGATGGTCATTGACTGAACGAATTGGTTGCTAGATGAATGCTGTCATGTAATTTTATACAGGGATCCATTGCTGGTTTTTAATAAAATCCATAACCATTCCTGTTAAATATATATATATATATAGGACAATCACCTGTGTGCACCTCTGCCACAACAAGAATTTTAAAACAGGACTCCAATTCATGGATCCAGTAAAATGACCATATCTTGGGAAAACGGAAACCTTTTTCGATGAAACTAAAATTTTTTCCAAATGGAAACGATTCTATGAATGAAATGGAATATATCCCAAAAATTCATGGAAATTTTAGAACGATAAGATCCATTTTTGACCCGCCAACACTGGTTCAATATTTAGAACACCAACAACAACAGAACTTCCAAACCAACACTAAGTAACCCCAAACATCATCAAAGTAGAATGAATGAAATTCAAAACAATGTAAAAACCTATAACCTAAAAATAAAAACTCAATACATTCATATCTATGAAGATATGTATGATTCCTCCTCTCACAATGACGAGCAATGAAGCACAATGAATAAATCTGGATGATATCTCCTCTCACACCAACTAGGGTGGAATATTTCACCAATGAAACTATTCACAAATGAAAGGGTGGCCTCTCCCAATATTGAAATCCATAAGATCTCTCCAATACAAAATAAAATTCTCCAAAAGTTCCCACACATGACCCCTCACCCTTCTTTTATAACTCTTCATTCACATTTTCCCTCCTTCTAGAGTTCTCTCGAAAATATTAGTAAAACATTAATAAAGATGATTTTTATCAGAGAATAACTCCTTACACATCCTACTCAATATCTCTCTAAAAAATAATTAAGAAATTCATTTTGTAGGGGAGAATAATCCTCTGACCATTCATCTCCGTCCAATTGTTATTTTTGGCCTAGTGGGGAGTTACAATAAAATTCATCATGCCTTGGAATGTCCACTGTTAGCCGCAGAGTTTGTTCGAAGTGGATTTGAATAATTTTAACAGAAAAAGATAGATTCAAATTCAAATTTCTCTTTGATATGACCAAGAAGTTAACAGGTAAGGCACTAAAAGTAGGACAAATTTTTCATATGACCACAAGCTGGGTTAAAATTGACTTAGAATGGTGGATAAAGCACCTTGTAGCATCTTGTAAAGGAATCATCGGTTTTGATCTAAGAGTAGATGAGATCAAGACGGGAAAGGAATCCGTTGAATGAAAATGTGTGATATTTAGCATTGGCAAACATTAGCGAAATGACCTTTGGAGCATGGTAAATGTTGGAAGTGATCGACAGTACAGGATCAGAAGAGGAGAAGATCGATGGTTGGAGTGTATTTTGTGCTCTCAACTTGCAAGTAAGATTAAAAGGGAAAGTGGTAGAAAATTTTTTACTGCTTTCCATGTGGTGAGCATAGAATCATTCTGTTACATGAAAGGAGTAATAATAAATCACCTCCTGCAATCCTAGAACCACTTTTGGAATATTATAATAGGAAATGTCACGTGGAAAGAGAATGTTTGTCATTTTGCACCCAAGTAAAATCGTGCATGTACATTTGGAATCCAATTCAGACTAGTTCTTTCTAGCCGTCATTTTCCAGGTATGCCACGTATCTTAACCCGTCAATTATTTTAAAACATGGAAGGAGAAGGTGAAGTGGAAGCACATGGTATGGATTTTAATAAACTGGAATAAATATTTGAGGACAGAGGTGGAGATGTTTTTGACACAGTACTGTCTTTTGGCCCTGTGCATGAGCTAAAAAACAAATTAAAAGCCTTAGAAACACAACGAATAGATGTGTATGGTCTCCATAGGTCCCATTTTCACCATTTTTGTCTAGACCAAACCCTGAATTTTCCATACTTTGTTGTGTGTTGTGCATCTAATTATTATTAGCTAGAGTGAGTTATTATGGACTCTAACTAGTCAAGCATTATTTTCCCTATTAATTCCCTGGTTGTTAGAGATTCATTAGAGGCATCATAATCATTTTCCCAAAACCTGGTATATTTCATGGAAGAAAGTGTGATTGAGTTAAAGATGTGCTACTGCAGAAGAAAACAAGTATTTCTGATAAAAATACTTAAACCTGGTGTCTTGGTTGAGAATATACCTTTCCCTCTGGATATTTACCTATTCAATGAAGAGTCCCAGTGTGTTCTTTCTCTGTGTGTCAATTTTTAGGGTTGGATAGTGATAGGTTTGGGCCTGAAACTGTATTGAGCTTATTTTTTAGGTTGAGTCTGCATTAATTGGAGTCTGAGCCTAGTCAATATTTTTGCCTTAAATTTGATGAATTCCTAGCTAAAAATATTCATTTACAGCTAGCAAATTTCCACATGACTAGACACTTCAGGTTTCAATCATATATGGTCAAGATGTTTTTGTTTTTCAGTGAAGATAATTTGCAGTTTCTAGAGATATTCTTTACTTATGAGATCAGAAATAATACTTTCAATTATATGAACCTCGTCTTGTTAGAAGTATACAAAGTGATTTTCTAGGAGAAGCTTCCCAGAGTTCTACTGGAGATGGAAGAAGTACTATAGTTCATCTCTGACAGGAGAATTGGAGACTGGTTTCTTTTAAAGGAACATACTATCATTGGGGACTATGGTTTTGTTCATGAGCCTTATATTTTACCTGCATTCTTGACACCAAGAATTTTTTCTATGAAGTTTATCAAACAGAAGCTCATTGTGGAGAATGAACACTTTTTTAATTTCGAGAACGCTTTAGAGATTAAGTTTCCTTTGAAAGTGGGTCCTTTCATTGTGAAGAATAAATTTTCTCTCCCAATGATTGAAGTTGTTTCAAGACATGAACTTCATGAAAGCATCAAAGATCAACTATGACCCACATCACATTATATCACATAGGAGAAAATAGAATAAGAATAAGGCCTTTGATCATCAGGAGATAGAGGGATTGGATGAAAGAGATAATTTGATGGAATATAAATCAAGTGCAAATAGTTTAGAAATTTTTTAATCGAATCCCTCATCCTTAATGAAATATGTTTCCATGATAATGCCAACCCCCAGTAAAGCTGAAATTACTAGTAAAAGACGTTTTTCGGAGGCAATTGAGATCGAATATGAAGACCGGGACTCTACAAAAAGACATAGACTTGATTCATACAAAGAGATGGTTGAATTTGAAGACAAGAATATTAAATAAAAGGGAAAATTTCAAGGCCCGGTCATTTAAACTCAAGATTGTAGTATTGCGGAGGTACATGAGGTTAGTTCTAGTGATAGGTGCAAGCCTAGAAATGACTTGTATACAAAATATGGTTAGGATAAGATATCTTCTTCTAAAAAAACTTTGAAGCTTTTTCCCAAAGTGAGATATATATCAGATAAAGAGGTTTCACCTATAATTGTAAAAGATCATGTGAAAAATACTTTGAACTTTGCAGTGGCCTCTCATGACAGAGTTTAAGAAATGAGGATCAATTTGCAGAAGATTCCAGTCCCAGACAAAAACTCATTTGCATAAGTAGACTAGAGAGATAATTTATATCAGTTTGTTAAAGGCTACTCTGAAAGTTTCTAAGTTGGAGTCCAGAGTAGGAAGATTGGAAAATCAAATGAAGCAGGAGAAGAATGAAAATAAACTTACCAACAACAGATTAAGAAGCTTCAGGGTGGATTTTTGGATATGGATAGTGAACCAAACATAGGAAAAACCACAAAGAAAATTTTGGCTGAAAAAAAGAAAACACAATTCAATTACTGAAAAATAAATTAAAGATTCCGTCCACTCATTTAATTCAGGCACCTAAATTAACAGTTTTAGAAAAAGAAAAGGATACCTTGTCTCAAGAGTTGAATGATAGTTGAGAAAAATTGTTGAAATTTGTTGAGGAACAAGGTAAATGCGAAAAAGAAAGAGCTTTCCTTATAGTGAAGATTGATGTTTTGAATGAAAATCAAATGATTTTGGAAAAAGAAAGAGAAGAGGAGGAAAAGAAAAAACAAGTTGAGACAGGCCAACCAAGTGTAGATGGAAAGTACAGAGAGCATAGTTAGCTTGAAAAGGATTAAAGGTAGAAAAATAGAAAATAGCTAAAGTGATTAAGAAGAAAGAATTTTGAGAATAAAAGTACAAAATTACCTGAGAAAAATGAAAAGCTAACAAAAAATGTTTCAGGACAATTTCCAGTGTAGGTAGCCAGACATCTAATTTGGGATATGATCATCACTGAAGACACTAAAATGAGGCCCTATTTAAATTTAATAAAGGATAAGAAACAATAATTAGTATAGTGAGACTGAGTTGTGGAGTCATGAAGGAAACTCTGGATAAAATTTCAACATAGACAACTCAAAATACCATCAATTTCCTCAATACTCTGTAAGAAGAGGAATTGAAAATAATGGGATCAAAGATAGAATCACAATAATAAATTGGGCATGGAAAGTTATTGGAAAACATCATCATGTTGAGAGTGTCAAAGGAAAAGAATATCAGATGTTACAGCAAGTTAAGTCTTTCATTAAAGGCTTATTTACAAAATTATTTCATAAAGGACTTCCCTCCTTTTGGGATGAAGAAGGAAAATTGATTCCCCGGTATGATTATCAAACTAATGGTTCAAGCTCGAATGGATCATAAAACATTTGAAGAGATGACCCAACCTTGATAGGGAAGGTTATAATTGAAAAACTTGCAATAAATTTTGAAATTTTGGATCAATTTGGAATGATAGGTGCCAAGTTGTCTCCTATTTATTATGTGAATCATGTGTAATTAAGAATTTTGGCTAAAGAAATGACCAATCTTGAGATACTTTATGGAGAGAAGTGGAAGACAATTGAAAATTTTGGGAGGATGAGGTATAAATAGCATCAATGAATATACTCATCCAAATTATTCGAAGCAAAGAGTGTATCAAGGTCCACTTTAACGTGGAATTAAAAGATTTCCTAATGTTTAGGAAGATTTATTTTTTATTTATATGACAGATGTAATAGTACAGTTAAGGAATTTATTTTTTTAGAAAATAGGCAGTTATGTATCAGCTCATGGAGCTTTTGATGTATAAATCCATGTTTTGCAATGTATCTGGGTTGGAACGCATGGGAGTGAGACTCATTTTGTACTGAGCATTTTCAAGTTTAATAAAATTTTGTAGAGCCAAGCAGGAACTTTTCAAAGAAGATATTCTTGTGTTGTTATTTTACAGTTTGTATTTCCTTTTCTCCTATGCATGTTATTCTTGTTATCTACTTCCATATTGTTATATTTTCATACTTAAATGAGATTGTGTTGAATCAAAATTCATACTCATATGATTTGGCTCATAGGGTTCAAATATTCACAAACATATTTCCTCTTAAGTTAATATTGGACTCATCTTAATGGTGCCCATATTAATGGATTGTTCATATTTCTTTATTATCGCCAGCAATCAAGAACTTGACTGTGAAAGAATAGCTATCCTACCTCAGTGGAAAAGTTGTATTGCAAAAGCCATGTTTAACTTTAATCATTCATGATTTTGACTCCACGACCAATGGTATCCTCTTGTTTTAGCCATTTTCATTATTGATTCAGTTTGTATAAAAATGTCGATGGCCATTATATTCACTTGTTGGGAGAACCCTCTCTAGTAGGAAAGAAGACATATTTCCTCCTAAAGCTTGGTTTTAAAGGTTACCTTGGAACTATCCTTCTACAACCAAAGGGTAAATTCTAAGTGATAACATCCACCATCCCCAAATTTGACCTACATGGATATTCTTGGTCAATTGGAAGTTACATTTTCCCTTGGGATCTGTTGGTATTGGAGTTGTATCCATAGGTTTATTATACAGCCCTAAGAAATTTTTAGGTTTGTTTTTATAACCCTAATATCTTATGGCATTTTATGTATTTCGTTAAGATTATAAGTTAAATTGTCGGCACATGATTTTATTAAAGTTCATACATATTTGCTTTCATTATATATTACATGGTTTTAGATTGTTTTAGTTGGTAAATAATATAAATATATCCTAGTCTAAATATTAACATTCCAACAACGAATATTAAACTTTGGCTAAGTTAAACGCTTCTAGAATGACAAAGGAGTTTCATGAATTTCAATGGTTATGATTAATCTTGTAAAACGTGAAATGGAGGCAAGACATCGCTCAAGCTCGAAACAATGTACCTGTTTGTATCATCATATGAGTTGAAAGACTAAGATGTATCATTAATGAGAATGGTTTTCATGGAAGTACCAAATATTTTCATATCAATTATTTCATAGCACATGGTATTAGCAAAAGAACATGTCTTTATAGGTTTGAAGTTTGGAGTTCTAGCTACCATCATTTCTATGAACAAAATGAGCGTTAAACCACATAGGTTTGAGCCAGTTGACATGCAATGGGCTAAAGAATATTTGAAATATGCACAGTTTCTAAAAGATGCAGGTTGGTTTACCTTTTTCGAAAACATTACAGGGTATAATGTCGAAGTATCTAGGGAATTTGCTAAAAGGTTCATGGATACAAAAGTTGATTTCACTAGTGTTAGCTTTGAGGTTTCAAAACATTCAATCGTAGAAGCAAATGGATTAGCCATGGATGTAGATAAATGGTTTTTTAAAATTTCCCTTGTGAGGTTTATTTAGGTTTATTTCTTCTTTCATTCCATGAAACCATAGACTGGAATAGGGGAATTCACAAAGATGCTTTGAAGGAGGAATGACAACATATATTGAGCATTATTCAATGATATATTACCTACGAGGGTCATTTTGCAATGATTTTTAGATATCACCTACGTTTTCTTCTTCATGTAGGAGGAGTGCCAAGGTTGATTCTTCCTTTCTACCTGTTGAAAAGCTTATAAAAAATGGTGGTCCGGGTTAAAAATCATCTAGACCACACTCCTCACTGTGTTTTCCATCATGGTTTAATTAAATTTTGGATTGATAAAGAATTGAAAAAGAAATAATGGAATTGTTCTCACTTTCTATTATGGTCTAGTTTTAAATTTGAAAATTCAACTGATATAGAATTGCAACAAGGGAAAGAAACCCCATTGAAATTGAGGAGTTATAGCAGAGAAAAAATGTAGCTAAAGTGCAGCAAGGGTTTGAAGATATAAATAATGTTTCATATGCGAATGCAAAAGCTGATTTGGATGCATAGGAAATGGAAATGACTCCTAGTACCCCTAGTTTTGTAGAGGAAGCTTCAGTTGTGGAGAGCATGGGGACAATGAGCATGGGAACAATGGGCATGTCAGAACCAGAGGTTCCAGTTATTAAGAAGACTTATGCTTGTGTCAGGAATGAGATTCATGTTCTCCTGAGGATGAACCTGCTTAAAAGGTTCGAAACTTGTCGAATTGAAAAATTCTCACCACAGATTCCTCTTACTCTTAAATGTTGAAATAGTTAAGTGGTGGCCTAAGACTAGGCATATAAATAAAATTCATATGAATATGAAGAAGATGATCATTAACCATAGGATTTAAGAAGAAAATATGATCAATATTTAATAATCTTCCGGTGAAGAAGACACTCGGTCAAGAAGGATCGAAGGTATGATATCTAAAGCCCTTGAAAGTATTGAAGAAAAAATTAGATCGATTCTGGATGTACCAGTGAATAAATTCATAGATAAGGGTAAAGAGTTCATATATGTATTGAGTGAAGGAACAAGAAGAAAACAATCATGTGCAGTAGAAGATGTGGAATGTGTCTGGGATCTAAATCCTAAAGGTTTAGCTGAAGAGCGTGCGATCTCCTTACCTGAAATTTCAGTAGAGAAACATATAAGCAAAGAGATAGATGATTTGGATAAAATTATGCAAAATAGAGAAGAAACAAGGATTCCAAGCCTTAGGAAATATTTGCATCATTATAAGGCTCAAAAATCACATCTAAACAACTTAATGATCATATTGTGTGTTCCAACTGCATGATCATACAAGACCTTAAATAAATTAATGCGAACTATACATAGTTAGTACAGGTTACTGAGGAAGCAATTAAGAGGAGGAAGATGACCCAAGAAGAAAATTCCAAATTACTCAAACGGAACTAGGAATTATAGGAAAAGGTGTCAGCTATAGAGGAAGAACTTAGTCGACTCCGGAGGAGATCCTAGCCATTAGATGGTTTAACTAAACTCACAGAGGTTTCTTGTAAGCTATGACATGATGGAAAAGATAAGTCCTGATGATCTACAAATAGTATAGATGGAAAAAGATTGAAGGCAATTTGTTTTATAGTTTACTGTTTAGGTGTCAACATATCATTCGTATTTAAAACTCCTTTGCTAATGTAATTAAGCAGTCTCTATTTTTGGACTATTTCGATCCTATATGTTGGATCTATAAACAGTTTCTAGAAGGTTTTTATTTTGTATAAATATAGAAGTATAATACAGGGAAAGGGGGTTGTTGATAACGGAGGATTAGATAGGGGTTGCTAGCATATTATTAAGTCTAAAACTTCTTTTGAAGCTTGTAAGTATATTTTGGAATTATATGGAGGATGAAATATCTATTATGACGCACTTTGACTTATAATTAAATGCAAATACATGTCAATGTTTTTGATACAGTTATGTTATAATTGTTGCAAATGATAGTGTTTCTATATTTGTTTCTCATTAGCAGTCTTATGTATTTGTATCCCTTTTATTCAGAATGTTTTTCTACATAAAAGTATTTACCTTTCATATATGTATCAACTATTTGTTGTCACATGGATAATTCTCATATGTGGCTCATGTATGTCTATTGTTTGTAGTCTTTATACTTGTACATCATCCCTGTTAATATTTCTTGCATGTACTTATTGGTAATTATTTTATTCCTAATCACTAGTCTATCCACCCTTTTTTATTTCTTTCATGTTATTATACACCATAAAATCAAAGATTCAAAACCTAGAGTACCTTTAGTTTATACCTTATCAGATGCATTGGCTTTGTACCATTGTAGTCTAGTACAAACTTCAGTACTAACACCTTCTGGCACCGTTGTCGGGGACATGGAGACGAAAGTATATCAGTTTCTAAGTCATCCAATGAATTTATTCATCATCCTTCCTTTTCAAACTTACCCACAATTGAAGAAGAAAAAGAGAAGGAGGATTTATCCATCTTAATTCCTGAATTCCAGAATCCTAGTCATGTTGACATCTTTACAGTTTATATAAATCCTTTGTCAATTGAAAATATAAAATAAGAAATCTTGGGTTCATAACAGTTTGACTATTCAAAGTCTTTGCTATCACCTTATACACCTCTGACTAGTAAAATTCATATTAATCAAATAGGTACCAAAATACCATCTCTTTCACATACACATCCATTTACTATATCATTCCAATCACCCTTAGTTCAAAGCACTCCAAATATGGCATCCCAACCTCCTAATAGGATGGATGTTATAGTAGTTGGTAGATATGCTCCTCTGAATGCTCTTCTTGGTGGAGATTATCAAAATTATCTCCCAAGATTTAATGGTCAGGGAGAGGTTACAGCAGAATAACATTGGAATGCATATTTTAGCTATGTTGATAACAAAAAACATACAACGCCAAGATGTATGGATGAGGATATTTGTTCAAAACTTATATGGAGAAGTAAGGAAGTGGTTTAGAGACTTTCCTCCAAAATCAATTGATGGGATCAATGATTTAGAATAAGTCTTTATGCAATAGTGGAGATATACTAAGGACTATATTTATTATATTACTGAGTTTGGATATTTAAAGAGAAAATGGGGAAGTTGTCATTGATTTTACTAAACGTTTTAATAAAATGTATACTAAAATCCCTACAGAAATCAATCCTACTGAAACATATGCAAGGTTAACATATACAAAATCTTTGATGTTGAATTTTCTCTTTTTGTTGAGGGAAAGAATAGTCAATACCTTAGTAAACATGCAAGAAGCAACTTTAGAGGTGGAATCAAATTTTATGGTAGCCAATAACTTGAAAAGTAAATCAGATTATCATGGAGAAGACAAGAAAAATTAAAAAGAAATATTACCATCTACTTTAGGAACAAAATTCGCAGATAGTAAAATGGATGATATGACCAAACTTATAAAGACTCTATCTGTAAAAATCAGTAGGTTGGAAATGGAAAAAAAATCAAAATAAACATGTTCAAGATAATAATAATAAAAATCCAAACTAGTTTAGAAGGCCTTTTAATCCTAGATTTTTCCCATGAGACAGAAAGAATAATGAAGACAGAAAATATAGCCTCCCTTTCAAAATAATTTGATACAGGATGATGTGTCTTGTGAAATAGATGAAAGGGAAGTTGAATATTTGGAGGAATTGATATTGATCAATTTGATGATGTGTCTTCATCTCATTTCATAACTAGATGTGATTACCACTATGCAAAAATAGTTGATTATTAGGAAACAGATAATTTTGAGCAAGGGTCATATATGCTGGAAATTTATCAACAGATGGACCAAAAGTCATATGGTCTCATATTTGGGATAAAGCAGGCAACACACTGGTAAGAACAATGCAAGGAATGTTCCTACAAAACAAGGGTTATCTCTTGAAGAGAAACATGTAATACATTGAGGTAGATATAAGGTTGCAGACACAAAAGAGATTGGAAAGAATGTTGTTAGTTTTAGTTTGGAACATGAAATTAATAAGATCAAGATTCTGATTCCATTAACTGAGCTAATTAAAAATCAGTCATACGGGGAATCTACTCTCAATATTCTTAATCCTTTGATAAACTCTATTCCTTCAGATGCAATCAATTTACAAGATAAGAATCCTACTATTATTTTTGTTTCGAAGGCATTTGATCAACTAGATGAAAAATCTCTGAGTATCCTCCTCCATTTTACATCACTCTTACAATTCATGAACACATGTTGCATAACTATCTTCTAAACTCTAGGGATTCACATAATATCATGCCTAAGGCAGTCATGGAAGACTTAGGGCTTGTTGTCACTAAACCATATCATGGTAATTATGCTTTTGATTCTAGATCCATAAAATGTCTTGGAGTCATTAAATATCTTTTGGTCAAGGCTTACACAATTGCCAATGAAAAGTGTACTTATGGATGTGGTCATAGCAAATATTTCTCTTAAATTTGGTATGATGTTATCAAGATCACGGGAAAAAAGGGTAGGAGGAACCCTACAAATGGATCTTTCTTATGCTACTATACTGGTATTTGGGGGTGAATATAGAAGGATTTATAGAGAATGTATCTTGCATATTTGGTAAGTGATAATAAGAATCCTACTAATCATCTGATTTATTCAGTACAAGAAGATTTTAGGTCTTGCATGTTACACCTAAATGATGATTGTGAGGGTATTTACAAATTCGGAACTATCATATACTTAAACCCAAAATAGAAATTCAAAATGGTGTATGGCAGATGTATTTTGATGGTTCATCATGTGAGGGAGGAGAAAGAGCAGGTATTGTGCTTATTTCATACTTCTTATTTCTCAGAAAATCCAATTGCTAATCATAATATCATTGAATTAAAGGGAAATTTCATTCCCAAAAGTTTAGTGCCTCTTGAAAGGTTGTTTTCAAAGGATGATACCTTATCAAATCCCACTATGTAGTCTTCTAAAGAAAATGTTATCAGCTGTAATATTGGTACAGAAGATGAGCCTAAAATGGTAAAATATTCTCAAGCTCTCTCAGATGAAGAAAGGAAAAGATACATCAAACTTTTAAAGGAGATTATAAATATTTTTGCATGTTCTTATGAATATTTGAATATACATGACACCAACATAATTCAACACAATATTCCATTGAAACCTAATACCAAACCTTTCAGACAAAAACTTAGGAGGATTAAACATGTTTTGCTACCATCTATTGAAAAAGAGGTTAAAAAGATGTTATATGCAAATATTATTATTCCTCTTGAATATTCTACTTGGGTGGAAAATTTAGTTCTTGTACGTAAAAAAATGGTGAGATAAGGCTTGGTGCTCAAAGGATACATGAAAGTAGTTGGTGCTCAAAGGATGTCAATGATTGATGGCTTTTGGGTGCAATTAGATTGCAGTACATCCAAATGATAGAGAAAAAATAGAATTCACTACTCCTTGTGGACCATTCATGTATGATAAGATGCCTTTTAGTCTTATGAATGTTGGGGAAACTTTTCAAAGAGCTATGGATATAGCTTTTGTTGGAGAAAAGGAGAAAATTATAGTAATATATCTGGATGATATAACAGTATTCTCTGAAACTAATGAGGCTCATCTTAAAAATATTAAACAAACATTCCTTAATTGTAGAAAATTTGGATTGTCATTGAATCATAAAAAATATCATTTTTCCATGCAAGAAGGAAGGAATTTAGGGCATATAGTTTCAGTTGATGGAATACCGATAGACCCTGAATGTGTTGAAGCTATTTTAAAGATCAATATTCCTATAAAAATGAGGGATATAAAATATTTTGTTGGTAATATAAAAATTTTAAGATGGTTTATTCCGAATTTTGCATAAATCATTAAGGAAATCATAGTTATGTTGAAGAAATATCAAGAGGGTTAATGGACAATTGAAGGTAAATCATCATTTGAAAGGATAAAGAAAGCTCTCACTGAAGCCCCAATATTGGTAAGCCTATATTTTTCAAAATAATTCTTTACTTTTTCCTTTGCTTGTGAAAATAACATAGTAGTTGTACTTTTATAATAATAAAAAAATTAGAAGGTCTCGAACAGCCTATTTATTTTTTCAGTAAGACCTTGAGAGATTCTATACTTAAGTACAATACACCAGAAAAATATGCGTATGCTTTAGTTAAATATCTCAAGTTCTTCAGAATCTATTTGTTGCATTCAAAAACTTTAGCATGTGTACTTAATTGAGCAGTCAAGGAAATTCTGATACAGCCTGATAGTGAAGGGACGAGGGGGCGTTGGATAGAAAAAATTATGGAGTATGATGTCGAAATCAAACCAACTAAATTAATTCAAGGGAAGGGTTTTCAGATTCAAACTGTCAAGCATTAGGACTTCATGTAGTGGAATATAAGTATATACAGGAAAGTGTACCAACAGAACAAAATAAGGAACATCTTCATGATAAATATGTTGATTTTTTGTTGTATAGTAATATAGTTCATTTTATGCTATATTTAAAGTGTCCTCCTGATTTGAATAAAATTGAATGTAGATCACTAAATCTCTGATCCACGAAGTACGTTTTGATTGATAAAATATTATATTGGAAAGACCCTAGAGGATTGTTATTGAAATGTTTGGATAGGCCTGAGGTTGATTCGGTTACTGCAGAATTGCATGGGGGTGCATGTGGAGGTCGCAGGTATTGGAAAGCAACAGCATACAAAATTATAAGAGTGGGATATTATTGACCTACCCTTTTTAATGATGTTTATTCTCAGGTGAAATCCTATGTGGAATGTCAAAGGTTTGCAGGGAAGCATAAATTACAATCTCTACCTTTAAAAGCTACTACAAGTAACATTCCTTTTTAAAAGTGGGGTTTAGATTTTATAGGAGAGATTCATCCTCCCTCAAGTGGCCAACATAGGTGGATTTTAATTGCCACTGAATTCCTTACTAAGTGGGTGGAAGCAATTCCCACAAGGAAAGCAACTAATAAGGTCATCATCAATTTTCTACAGGAAAATATCTTGAGCAAATTTGTATGCCCTAGGGAATTGATTATTGATAATGCTATGGCATTTAAGTCTAAATCCATGATAAGTTTTTGTGAATAAATGGAATCATACTAAAGAAATATACACCCTATTATCTACAAGGAAATGGTTTGGTAGAGTCCACAAATACAAATTTTGTCTGCATTACTAAAAAGTATTTATAATGTATCCCTTTTATTCACAATGTTTTTCTGTCTAAAAGTATTTACCTTTCATATATGTATCAACGGTTTGTTGTCACATGGATAATTCTCATAGTTGGCTCATGTATGTCTACTGTTTGTAGTATTTATAATTTTACATCATCCCTGTTATTATTTCTTGCATGTATAGTTGGTAACTCTTTTATGTCTAATCACTAGTATATCCACCCTTTTTTATTTCTTTCATGTTATTATACACCATAAAATCAAAGATTCAAAACCTATACCTTTAGTTTATACCTTATGAGATGCCTAGGATTTGTACCATTGTAGCCTAGTACAAACTACAGTACTAACAGGATCATCGCCACCTTGAGATTTTCACCCACCTTGGATTTTCCACCCACAAGTGCACCCTCCATGGCTATTTTTAGCTTAGGAGAGTTATAACTCTTGAGATATATGCATTGTGAGATTTACTCCACCTTAGAAGGGAGTTACACCTCATGGAAGACCCACTTATCCTATAATGCTCCCTCCTTCGCTAATTTGGACCATTGCCACCTCATTTATGAATTTTTTGTCCAATTTACTATACAAATTTATGACCCAACATCACCCCTTCTAATTTATAAATAAATTTACAGAGTGATTGTAGGCCATTAATTCCTATCTTAATTATCTTATACTCGAATATATGGGAACTAAATTGGGGACATTACATTTTTTATACTATTGATGCTTGAGAAGATGTGTATTAGTGCTACAAGAGGTTATCCAATAACATACAACCGGGTGGAGTCTTTATGCATGCACTAGTAATCCCTGTAAGGGTTGGATTTCCTAAGGGAATTGTGGAATACTAAAGGGAAATGCCTTCCTTGTGTTGTGTGTGGAAATAGAAGAGAGTGCCATGGGTGGGATGTTTGGGTGAGATCACTATGGTTTCTCACTGGTGAGTAGTTTGGCTAAGCATGAGAGTAAATGGGTTGTGTGATGAGAGAGAGAAGCTTGTAGGTGTTTCTCCTTCACCCTAGTGACCCAATAACTCGACTTCAGGGTGTTATATGCACATGATACCTACAATTGGGTGGAAAATAACTCTTGCATAACCAGTTGCTTGGAAAATCAAATTGTACACACATGGAGAAAAAATTGGAATAATGATATTACATCCATTAATCAGTATATAATATGAAATACAATGGTAATATAAATAGGATAATTTGAATTCCTAAGATAGGATTCAAATCTACCAACCTGTAGTGACTTCGGAGCTAACTTGGTGTGGGAAAATCACCACTAGATCTCACTAATGCAACTATGGATCACTAAAATGGTTCACAACCAATTAACTAGAGAGGGTAGGTGAGTAAATGCTCCCAACCTCCCTTGAATCATGGAAACCGGTGCTAGAGTGACTGAGAGTGATCTAAGTGATGGGAATCATAGCATAACTGAACATGAATAAGTACCTACTGGACTCAACTGCTAGAGACTACTGGTGGCACTCGAACTGGGTTCCTAAAATATAGGGATTGATCCCTGGGACTCCTAAACTCATGCAAATAGGTGCAGTAAGTGGTAGGTGTCCCCTAGGTGTGTCCCCCATGTGCTAGTGAAGAGATGAATACCTCCTAAGATAGGAAAATATACAAAGTGGTCAAAGGGAGGAGTAATTAATAATCATAAAACCCCCCTTTAATCCTAACGTTGACAACCTAGGCCCTGGTAACTAAGACCAATGGTCACCCTTTACATTATTCATCCATTTAAACTAAGGAAAAAAGGAAAACCCACAGTGGGGAAATCCTTCCCAAAAAAATGGGCATGAAAGGTAAACCAAAAATTCTCTCCAAACTAAATGATTATGTCTGGAGGAATCTTCCTCTTTGGAAGAACACAAATATTCTCAACTGAATCAGGAACATATATAGCTAGATAATAGATTATGGGACCATGTAGAGAAACTGAGGTAAACTAATGAGAGAGAGAAAGTGCTTCAAAATTTGAACCATGTGAGGTAAACCCAAGAAAATAAGATGTTGAAGATTTGAACTTTGAACCATGTGAGGTAAAATCATCTCCCGCTGTGAGGAGAAAGTGTCCAAGTGAATGCAAGATGTCTCCAATTTCATTATCATTGTAAGGAAGTGTGCATGTGATCATGTAGGAAGGAAGAGGAGGCCTGGGACAATGGAGAACAAATGATTAAGATCCATAACCTAGTATAGCTTCCAAAATAACCAATGAATCACTATCCAACACATTAGTAAACTCATGAGAAGAAACTAATATAGAATTCCAGACAACATAATTTTTTACGGAGACTTGATGTGCTTGATTTTTCTCACCAATAGTGATGCGATTAGTCCCAAGCATAACTGAAAGGTATTTAATCTTGAAATTCAAACCAAATAAGGTGATATCAGATCCAATAATGAGGAACAAAGGTTCCAAGTGCACCATTGAGATGGTAGATGCACAATTTTCTCCTTCTTTAATAAAACTCTGAGATTGGTGGAAGTAATCAAGTAGGAATTCATTGGAAGAACCAGATCAATGGGGGTGAATGGATCACTTCCCAAATGTGATATTTATTCCAAAAAATCACTTTTATGGACACCAACAACAACATTAGAGAGAGAGAAATCGAATTCCTCTTCATTTTCTGAAACAGTCACTGACAAACTTTGTGCATAATTTAGAATAGAAGAATCACTAAAGAATGATTGAGAAGGATGGAAGTAGATTTCTTCTTCAACAGTGGATTTTTCAATGTCTTATTCTGGGTCAATTATATGAGATGATGAGATATCAAAGATCTCATAAAATTTTGGAGCAACAAGATAAGAAGTCACTTCGAGGAGAGTTTCACCAATTCAAATTGAAAGAGTTGAAGATTATGTTATTTCTTCATCTTGAACAACTTCATCAGAGAGAATTGAGGCTGCGAAATTTGAAGGAAGAGCACTTGATGAGGTGTTGGATTCGCTCCAGGTATTATCTATTTCTTTCTGCACACCAAAATATATATATCTATATTTCTCCTGAGCTCGAATGGATACTCGGTAGAATCCATGAGAAAACACATATTAGGATACATTACCATACACATACTTCCATATGCTCTATCATAGTCATTTAGCCAATAATTTTCTCTTTATAATATTCTTTACCAAATCCAAAAGACACATCAAGGAGATAATGGCTCTCGAGATATGCAACCATGTTCAATTTCCACTCAATATAATTCAATGGTGATAGAAGGGGAATTGATCTTGAATCCATAGAAATTGTTGTACCTACAAAAGAACACTTAAAAACAATTCAATTCACTGTCAAACTAGATCAAACACTCTCCACTTCGACATGTGCACTTTCTCTAGGTGCATCACACCTGGATAGACTTCGTTGGATAGAATCCAAAGGAGCAAGGAAATAATTCCAATATTTATGTGGAACCCTATTGCTTCAAGTGCATCAATGGAAGTTTCCGAGGTTTTCTACTGGCCTGAATACCTACTATGATACCATGTAAAATTCCATGAAGCATAGGATCTTCAAGCTTGCATAAATTCAATGGAGAATGAAAGTTGCAGAGGAAAGAGAAAAATTCAGTAAAATTTGCTCAATTATTCAAGGCAAAATTTCACAAACATGGAGACAAAATTGGAATAATGATATTACATCCATTAATAAATTATATAATATGTAATACAATGGTAGTATCAATAGGAGAATTTGAATGCCTCATATAGGATTCAAATCTACCAACATAGACTAACTCTGGAGATAACTCGGTGTGGGAAAATTACCACTAGAGCTCACTAATGCAACTCCGGATCACTAAAACAGTTCACAACCAGTTAACTAAAGAGGGTAGGTGAGTAAATGCGCCCAGCCTCCCTTGAATCATGGAAACTGATGCTAGAGTGACTGAGAGTGATCTAACTTATGGGAATCATAGTATAAATGAACATGGCTAATTACCTATTGGAGTCAACTACTAGAGACTAATGGTGGCACTCAGTGGGTTCCTAAAATATAGGGATTGATCCCTGGGACTCCTAAACTCATGCAAAGAGGCGCAGTAAGTGGTAGGTGGCCCCTAGGTGTGTCCCTAATGGAATAGTGGAGTGATTAGGACATCATAAGCTAGGAAAATAGACAAATTGGTCAAAGGGAGGATTAATTAATAATCCTAACACTGTTAAGAAACTAAAAAACCTATGTTTTTCTCTTAAACACGACATTTTTTCTCGTCATTATTTGAAATAAATATGGAAAATTCACTTGACAAATAAATGGTCATTTCAAATGAATAAATCGTTGTACAAGAGAACATGCCTTTGGAACCCTCTGCAAAACCCTAATACTTCATGTGATACAAGTTTCTATGATGTTGATTTAGGGAACACTAATACACAACAAATATTAATTCCTTAATCTTTCCTATGTTTCTCTCAACTTCTATTGTTTGTTTCTATAATGCTACTCTAACCTTTGGTCCTTTGTCTATTAACTTTACTTTTCCTAGTTGAGATGCTTCATAGAGTGAGATTTTAGGAGAACACCTATAGGTGAGTCTTCCATAGTTGTATGCATTTGGAGACCTCATGTGTTGATGTTATTCCTCCATTTCTTGTAGCTTTCCTTTTTATATTTGTTGGATTGATCCTTGAAGCTACTAAAGTGAAATTTATTTTCTTGGCATTCAACTCCTTCCTTTTGGTATGTGTCAATGGCTTCTTGGTATATCATTAAAACTTGGAAACAACGTATAGTATGCAAGGGAAACTCTTTGTTCTTCGAGGATATAATAGATGATTGTGATTGCATTGAAAATTAAAACTCATCTTCACACAAATTTACTCAAGAAAAATGCCATTCGTTTCATACCTCAACTTATTCCAAGTCAAGTTCCCAACACACTAGTATTAGGGTTTTGGAGTTTGGATTGTCTATTGAAATTTTACTGGTAACTATCTCCAGTTTGGATCATGTATTATCTTACCTCATCTTGACTAGGTACATGCAAAGTCTGCATCAAACTTGAGTTTGATTCCCTCATTGAATTAGAGTCAATTAAATTTTATATTATAAATCTAGTCGTGCATGCTAGTTCTAATGAATAAAATGGCATAGGTTCTAGAATATTACCTAGTTTTCAACCCTTTAATTGTTGCATGTAGGTGCAAGGTAGTCGATTTCCTCAATGATGTTGTGGCTAAAGATGACCGTGTTTAACCTACAATAATCAAGATTTCATTGAACAAGAGTATTGAGTGAATGATGATTTCCTTGTAGATATTATTCATTTTGAGTCATGAAAGATTTGAGTTTAAAATATCTATGAAATTCCATTGTGCGTTGATCTCTTTGAAATGTTCCCTGGTTGATTCCATGAATGTTGGTGCATTTGATTCTATGTATTGCTAGCTCACTTTATATATATTTCCAGTTAATTTGACCTTGAAGTGTATACTTTATCTCTATTTCTGGTATAATCTTGAGTTTATTTCTCGTTTGGGCTATAACCTATTGGTAATATTTGAAGATGTATGTCATATAGAATTTGGTAGAGCACCAAATATAACTTTTCATGTAGTATTTTGATTTAGTGACCATGATAGATCACGAATATTGGTGTCATTCTTTTTCTCTATAGATGTTTGTAGAGTATTGGAATTTTGTATAGTTGTAGATGCAAATTCCTATAGTAACCTATAGGCGTATACATCTGTAGGTTGAGTCTCCTATAGTATATTGTAGGTTGCAACCTCCAACTTGTTGAATGTGTTAATGAGTTGATGGAGTCACCTCACAGTGCATGTATTGATTTTGTTGACAGTTGTGGATCCACTCTTTCATTCTAATTTTTGAGATTGCCATATAGAGTTATATGTTTCCTTTTCTATGTAAATGAACTCCAAAAATTTGTGTTGTAGGGTTTCCTTGTTGTGCTTAGCTCACTACAATGAAATGTTGTAGAAATTGTATGTTGTTAAAAAAACTTTGATTGCAATATTTTATCTGCCTTTGAATTGGAATGGATCTTCAATTAAGCATGGAGGAGTCCAGGACTCACACCTTGTTTAAAATACTCTAGATACTTCTTTTTTTGGATGCTCTATTTTTGTATTATAATTTTATCACTTGATGATGATCTTGATTGGATCTGCCACATTGTAATGAATGGAGATGATTCAGGTGGCTCCATAAAAGCTCAAAATTAAAAGTAGTTAAATCCTAAAAATAGCATATCCATAGCGAATAGCTCATCGATACGACTCCAACGGTGCGAACAACAAATCAAACAGAGGTCAAATGTAGAAATTATGGCCCATTGAAGTTTTTGTGGAACAAAAAGAGAGTCGCAGGTGGGCCCACTTGCTACCACGTGTTAGGTGGACCCATAATTGATGATGTGGAAGGAGAAAGAGTGACATGGCATCCAAGTTGGTAGGATGATGAACCAGGTGGTAGTGACGTGGATGAATGGGATGGTGTCATGTTGACAAGTGATTGGTGGTAGACATGGGATAATACAAACAGATGGCGGTGACGTGGACGAATGGCATGGTTCCATGTTGATAGGTAATTGGGCACAGATGTGGCTGAATCCAACCAAGACACGTGGAATTTCCCCGGTTGGTTGGAAATTGTATTGTTGTTTCAACAACCATTTGTAAAGCTAACATGAATTGAACCCGTGCCATCTTCTTTTTTTCAGTAGAAAAAATACCAAATATTGTTATTCTATTGAATCAAAGATCATCATATACAATCAATCAAGAGATCATTCTACATGTAGAAGCTCAAACAAAGAGGTGTCCTTCTCTACAGAGGCGGATCCTTGTCATCATAACATGGTCGACATAGCACAAGCTTGATGTGTTGCAGGCTTTTATCATCACTCCTGTATAGACAGGTCACATATTTATCATTTTCCAGAAATGGACAAAAAACAGCATGGATCGTGAGCATAAAAATATAACTGAGGATCTCTTCATAGTATTGATGAGATCCCAATTAATATCTATAAAATGAGTGCTTAAAGAATAAATCCCAGCACATCTAGAATAACTAAAATTTACCATGATCAGTAAAATTATCATTCAAGGATTCTTTGAAATTCCCATAACCTAAGTCAAGAGAGAGAGCAATTTTTGAGAGATTGTCAGCGATCTGGTTATGCTCACGATATATGTGTTTCATGATCATCCCTGAAAATTTTTGCAGTAGTTCTCTAATATCATCACACCAATGACTCAAATGAGGTAAGTTCAGAGTGCTCTTGCCTGTAGCCCATGAAATGATGACAAGGGAATCGCCATAGATGGAGAGAAGAGGAATTCCCATGATCTTAGTGACCGTGAGGAGAGCCCATAAGGCCACCAGCTCTGATTTAGTATTAGTGCATCTGCCGCAGCCCATGGAGAAATGTATACTATGAGAGCTGCTAAAATGTAATACAAAACCTACCCCCCCTTTGTTCTTGGCGGCTGCACCATCAAAAAAACCACAAGGGAAGTGTATCATTGGTGGCAAACTAATGAATCTGTGCTTAAACTTCTTAACAGGCACAAAAAAAGTATGAAAGAGCATTTCAGCTTGATGAAGGACCCAATACACAGATGGAGTAAACCCTTTGAAAATACATCTATTCCATTGCTTCCAAATATCCCAAAAGATGAATAATGGCAGATATAGTTTGTTGTATTCAATGGGATGCACTCAAAACCAATGATCCAGGTACAGACGCACAGATAATCCCATAGAGGCATTATGAAGAGATCGGGAGTCAAAATGCTCAAATACAGCTTCGAAGACATTCTTTGTATAATAACAATCCATAAACAGATGTTGGGCTGACTCTTCATCTTTCTTGCAAAGATTGCAGAGACTGGATCCCTGAAAGCCCCATTTTTTAAGCCGATCCCAAGTTAATACCTTGTTATTAGATAGAAGCCATATAAAGCAGCAAATCTTTTCAGGAATTTTGAGTTTCCAAAGGGTCTGGTGAAGTGGATATGCATCACGCGGAGGATCCGAATACTAATCTACCACACAATCATATACCAGAGCTGCCGTTAATGAGCCAATAAAATTCTTGTATGACCAAAGCAGACAGTCTGGATATGACCTGAGTCTTATCCTCCCATATTCTATCCCTTTGATATAATCATTCCAAATGTGATACCAATATCCACCTAAATCCAGATCCAAAGCAGTGAGCTAGTAAGAAGGGGCTTCCAGAGAGTAATTCCTAGCCTGGGCCAGAGAAGTGATACCATAATCTTCCAAATAGTTACATAGGTTCCCCGGCAGAGTAAAACAAGTATCCATACCTGCGATCGGGTCTAGGCCAAATCTTATGCTATTTTCATCTCCCACCATCCAAATTAATCCACATCCCAACCAGGAGATAGAATTTATGAAGCCTTTCCAGATAGCAGATACACCTATGACAGAGAAATCCTTTCTACGGATCCAAGACAGCACGGTGTTCTTCTTTAGATATTTTACAGTTATTATCTTGAACCATAGACCATTGCTGCAGAGGGCTTGTCAGAAGGTTTTTATCCTTAAGGAGATGTTGAACCATTCAAGGTTTTGTATTCCCCATCCCCCTTGTGAAGTGGGCTTTGATAAGGAAATCCAGTCAACCAGATGGAACCTTTTCTTATTTCCCTTAGTGCCCCAAAGGAAGTCAAAAATTAGACTTTTAAGTTTCCCCACAATGGATTTAGGGATGGGGACTAATGCCATCTAGAACACCGGCATGCTGGTAAGGACTGATTTAATAAGAACCAACCTCCCCCCCTTCGAAAGAAGACTGAATGACGAGTGTGAAATCCTGTTTTCAAATTTTTTTACAAGCCAAAGCGAGTCTTTAACAAAGTAACCCATGGGTTTAATAAAATATCCGAGATAACTGAACCCAGAGGACATGAGCTGGGTCTTGAAAGGCAAGGAATGAGTGATTATGAAGATCGTCTCATCATCTACATTGTTGATGAGGAAACAAGACTTCTCGAAATTTATTAGCATTCCAAAAGCTTCACAAAAGGTATCCAGTAAAACCTTGAATGCTATCCATTCTTCGAAGGTGCCAATCCCAAAAAGTATCACATCGTCTACAAAAAGTAGGTGTGTGAGAGAGAGCTCTTGAGATATTTCGATTCCTTTTACTAGTCCATGTCTACGAGCATCCTCAATAAGAATATTGAGGCCTTCTATCACAAGGATGAAAAGGAGAGGTGAAAGTGGCAATCCTTGCCTGATGCCACGTGAGGCCGTAAATAAATGAGAGGGGGAGCCATTGATAAGCAAAGAAAAATTTACCGAGGTTATGTAGCCCATAATCCAGTTAACGCCTTCCAGTGGCATGCCAATTTGAAGAAGGATGAACCTGATAAAAGACCAATTGACTCTGTCAAAGGCTTTAGTGAGATCTAGCTTGAGGACGAGAACACTTTTGTTTCTAGATCTGACAGAGTGAAGGGCTTCTTGGGTAATGGCTATAGGCTCGATAATCTGTAAGTTTTTAAGGAACCCATACTGCTAAGGGGAAATATAAAGATCCAGAAATGTCTTGAGACGAAGCGTAGCAACCTTGGCTATTAGCTTGTAAATCAGGCTGCAGAGAGAGATAGGTCAAAAATTGGCAAAGGTAGAAGGTTTGTCAGATTTAGGAATGAGAGTGATAAAGGTTGAGTTAAGAGAGGGAAGGACTCTCCCGACCAAGCAAGAATCTTCCACCAAATTCACGAGCTCTTCCCCCATAAGGTCGAAAAAAGCAAGAAAGAACTCTACGGGGAATCCATCGGGCCCTGGAGATTTGTCCTTCTTGAAAGAATTGAGAGCCCTTTACACTTCATGTAAAGAAACCTTGGATGTAAAAGTAGACCGATTCTCATGAGAAATGTAGGAGAGGAAGAGGCTGATGTTTTTCATCTGAGTAGAGATGGTGGTAAGGTTATCATCACAGAAAATATTTTTGAAGTGTCTAACTCCCAGCTCCTTTAAGTATTGATCATGTTCAACCAAATTACCTTTCTCGTCCTCTAGACCCCAAATCGCATTATGGTTTTTCCTGGCAGTGGCCACTGAATGGAAGAATTTGGTGTTAGAATCACCCAGAGTAGCCCAAATCATCCTGCTTTTAAGTTTGGCAGTGAGGATCTCATGATCCCTCAATTTCTTCAGCTCCGATTGGAGAGTATTTATAATAGAGAGAGTCTCACAGGAGTAAATGCCCATTGGGGAAGAGGAAAGAAGATTGTGAATTTTTGTCTTGATAAGAAAACTCTTGTCCTTCATCTCAAGAGACTTATGATGAGTCCAGTCTTTGATTTTATTTTTCAAGAGTCTGATCTTTCTTAAGAATGATTCCATCCCAAAATAGGATGAGTCATGGGGGAGGAGAGGCCACTCTTTCCTAATCATATTAACAAAGTCATCAAAAGCAAGCCAAGAGTGGTTGAACTTGAAGGGAAAGATACAAGGCGAAGATGACTCCCTCCATTCCAGGACAATCGGAAAATGGTCAGATATAGCCAAAGGAAAAGTCCAAGCCCTATGTAGAGGCAAGTGGTCTATCAAGCGAGAGGAAAGCAAGAACCTATCTATTCTCTTGCTTATACCATCATCGCCGGAGCGGCCATTTCGCCAGGTAGGTCCCGCAGAGTCCGGAGCAATATCAACAAGCTGATGGGAGGAGAACATGTAGGTGAAAAAGGGGCCAAGAGGGTCTGAGCGTGCCTTTTTACCCCAGACTTCGAAGCAGTTTAAGGTGAGGTTAAGGTCGCCTGCTAAAACTAGATTTGGTTGGTTGAGTAAGCCCCCTTTGACAACCAAATCCCAGAAATTCTCCCTATTGTTATAGGACCCATAATAGTTGAGAAGAGAGATAAACAAGGAAGAGCCTCGAACATGAGCTTTAAGAAGAATCCCTGCAATAGTTTTGAAAGATTTTACCTTGAAGCAGCGAGGGTTCCAGGCTGCAAGTAAACCCTCGGAGAGGCCAGAGGAGCTCAAAGCACAATATTCCCATCTCGGACACAGCTTAGAGAAAGACAGAATGGCTAGATGAGAGTAGTTCATGGTTTCTTGAAGAAAGATAAGATCTGGGGCCAGTGAGGCAAAGAGGTTCTGGAGGATTTTATGCTTGGCCGAGCCTCCAAGGCCACGAACTTTGAGAGATAGGATCTTCATTATGTGCCCAAAGACCCGGGTGTCTTTTCTCTAAGGGCCGGAGAGGGAGAGGACTGAGAGTTGTGTGCAACATTCTTCAATCTAGTAGAAAGAGGAGTATAAGGGAGGGGTATCAGAAGTGGAGGGAGGAATTTTTTTGTTTTTTCTCCTGATTGTTACATTCTGAAAGAGAATGGAGTCTAACAGGAGGACTAAGGGAGAATGTGGTGTTCTATCAGAGAAAATTTCCAGAGTAGTTTATAAAGAAGGATCAACAAAGGAGGGAGAGGTGGTCGGACTGCGGGGGGTGACGAAGTAGAGGAAGGTCTAAGACCCAGTAACGGGGGAAAATCCGCATCCGTAAAGAGAGAAGGCGTCACAGGGTAGAGAGGGTGTGGAAGCTGTGACAATGGAAGTGTAGACCGCACTGAAGGAGGGAGATATTCAGCCAAGGTGGGTAACACAGGGGGTGGTATTGGCTCCTTGGTGGGAGGGAGAGGTGGGTGAGCTTCAGGCACAGCGGGAATCACAAGGGAAGGAAGTGACTCCTCTGTGGAAGGGATAGGAGTCAAGCCAGAGGATGAGTCAGGTTCCAGGGACTTAGAATACCCAGTAAAAGCTGAGGAGGGGCCCATGGCATTAACTGAGTCTAAGAGAAAAATTTCTTGTTCAGAAGCATCTTAAAATAAAGAGCAAGCCTGTGAAAGCATACCTTTTGTTGGCTCGTTCTCGAGAGTGGCCAGAGTGAAATGGGAGGGAGATGGTGCCCGGTCCGAAGTGGGTGATGAAGAGAGAGAAACAGCCCCTTTTCTCATCACTAGACAGGTCCTTCGAAGATGTCCAATGGCTCTGCACTTACTGCATCGGAATGGCACACTAAGGTAATCCAACCGCTACTGGATAATTCGATCGAGACATAAAATTTCAATCTCTGCTGGGAGGCCTGAAATTAAATCCATTTCGACAAGGATCTTGGCCATTCGCTTGTCGAACGTATGGAGGAAATCATCTTCAATAGCAACGAAACACCCGATGGTGTTCCCAATGCCCTCCATAACCTCACGGTTCCATAATGGCAAAGGCAGTCCAGGAAGGAGGACCCATAAATGTCGTTTCTTGACACATTCTCTTAATGGGTCAAAGTGAATATGCCATTGGTCTAGCACTAAGGATCCTTCCTGGATGCGCCAGAAGGAGTTTAATATAGACAGAGCATGGGCCTCTTCCAAGAAAATAAAAACAATCCAACCTCTAGTAAGCAAACTAATCGATGGCGTGCAGGAAAAAAGAGGCTTCCAATTTTCAGAAGCCCAGATGTGCCATTCATTCTTACCCATCTGAGTATATTCCAGTCTACCAATGAGGGCACGAGAGCATAATGCCTCTGCCCTTTCCATGAAGATATCCCTTCCCAGCACATAACGGAGTTTGCCTTCCCGGACCTTTTGTGCCTTTGCAGCTCTGCGTCGACGGCTGTGTGAAAGAGAAGGTGGAGGGAGCCCATCCATCTCTGTTCCAGACCCAAATCATGGCCACAACTAAGGGGAGCGACAGCCACGATAGGGGGGACCTTTTATATCGGAAAGGGACAGCCACTAGAAAAACCACGTAGAGGGTTCCAGAGAAGGAAAAACCACAAGAACCCACAAAAAGTCAACCCCAATGATGAAATCATGACAAGGAAAGCTTTGACAATCCAAAGAGATAGAAGAAACCCTAGTAGCCGAGAAGGAAAGAAGAAGGACACCTGCTAGCACTGAGTTGACTGCTAGGATCAAAAGAACCCTGAAAGGCCGGAGAGATTAGATAGAGAAACCCAACAAACGACGTAGCCCATACAATACTATACCACCCGAAAGAGCTACAAGACAATACAGGTTCCGGTCCATACAATCTCTCCAAGAAGACCCTTCAATCCAAAAACCAGGCAAAGGTGAAGCCAGAAGGAGAAAGATTGTCCAGACCCGGCTCGAATACAAGGAATTCCCACTTTTTCGACTAGTTGGTACTAGTCCTCCACCGAGGAGGATGGACTCCAGTTGCCAGGTCCAGACTTAGAGCAAACAAACCCTACGAGAGGTTAAACCCTAGAGGCCACTAAACAAGCAATCAAAGCAGCACAAGGCAACCCAAAAGGAAGTAGGAAGGGTTACAGAATGGAGGACACAGAATAGACTCAAAAACCTAAAAAGAGACCCTTCGCTACACGAGGAAGAGTAATAAAGACCCAAGAAACTTTCAAAAACTGGCACAGACAACCTCTACGTAGAGAGCTTATCCAGCTCCTGCCAATTCACAGGGTAATACAGGTTGAAGACGCAGCCCGGGTAGTGACACACCAAAGCCATCAAACCAGATAGAGACACACCAGAGCCATCTTCCAGACTCAACCAGGTACCACAACAAACCTTAACCAGCATAACACAAGTACTATTTGTTAAAAAAAATGGGAATGAAGTTTGATTTACATGTTACTTATGGTGGAATTAATTGGCATCTTCCCCAAACCTGGCAAGAACCCCACCAAATGTGGATATTCCACCATATTTAGTTTCGGTTACCACCCTTCCCACAGAATTAGTACATGCTAATGTAAAAGGTGGGTTTTGAGAACATGTCTTATATGCCCATGTTAATATGGTGGTTAAAATTATATTATAAGGTTTGTTTTGACCATATGGTTGAAACTATATGCCACAAGTTGGACTTTGGAGTGGATTCCATATCCATAAAGTATCATATTATGGTTTAAAAATGGGTTTTATTTGCTATCCACCTTTGTTATACAAACATATGGTGGAGTGTACTCTATCAAAGAAAATCTCTTATAGAGTAGAAATGTTTGGCCTTTGGCTAGAAAACTCTCCCATAAACCCTCTCTCTGAATTCATCCATGAAACCATCCTCGGAATGGAGTGAATAAATCCCAATCATGTTCTTTACCTTGGAAATGGGTTACCCTCAAATCTCCTTATGTGGCTTAAGCTTCTCGTTCAGGCCTTAGATAGACCTCTATTTAGGGGACTCTATCAGCTATCAAATATGAGTGTAATTGATCTTTTATGTCTGTATTAGAAGGTTTTTTGTTTGAAGGAAATCAAGTTTTTGTCATTTTCTAAACACTCGATGGTTTCGATGGATTCCCCTGTGATGGAAACCGGGCTCAAGGGAACTCCTCAGAATCCCTGAAATCTACCCCAAATACAGGTATTAAAACATGTGTAAAGGTTATGTCATAATACTCTATCTCGATGTCTTCCCAAGGGTTTAAGTCGTCGGAAAAGGTAGAAACAGAAACCTCCAAGAGTGAGGTACAGTCTTAGATTGGTGGATTAAGTATAAAGGATATAAGGGCAACTCTCAAAAATGTAAACCAATCAGGGTTGGAATATCTTCTACTATATCTACCACAACTCACAATTATGTTGTCTCGGCCTCAACAAGGTCAGCATTATCTACCTAGATCTCTTGTGTGCTCTAGAAAAAAGATTGGTAAAAACTACTATAAATTGAAATTACGTCAAGACGTCGGAAAGATGACCTTGGGTCGTGGGGTAGGGTTGGAAGAGGTAGTGGGCCTCTCTCTTAGAGCCCTGATAGCCAGGTTCATCTATAAAGCTATGAATAGTTTGGAAATAGAATATTGGGCAAGGGGAGTTTGGGCCCCCATTATAGGTTAAAACTCACTATTTTTATTTTCAAAAAAGGTTGGTATGGGTTTTCTTTTAGGAGGGAGGAACACACCACTTTCATTCTTAAAAGGACTTGGGTGAAAGGGCATGGCAGTTTAATGCTCAAGGATTTGCATTATGGCTTTGACCTGGCCATAGAAGCTATCAAAAATAGACACATGTGGGTACTGATACTGAGTCTCCCATTTGTATTCTAGAACAAGGCAAGTTTTGAAGCCATTCGGAATTATATGGGTTGGTTTATGCATGTAGAAGAAAAATTACTCCATGGGGAGGATAAATGCACTGATCACATGTACGGTTTTCCACCAAACCCTAGATTATTCAAGTGTTCCTTTTTATTGTTTGAGTGTAAGGAAGTTGGTCATATCTAGAAACAATGTCCTCAAGTTGGGTCAGATTCTAATTGAGATTCGTATGAAGGAACTGAAGTGTGGACCTCATATGGAAGCAATGATTTGGAAGGGTCTGGATTCTATCCTCAGGACAACTCCTGGGTAAATGAATCTCTGCTAGTGGATGAACCCTTTATTGGTAAGATAAAAAAATTAAACCTCATCTTTGTTTCTTCTTTAGATGAGTAGGAGGTTGAATTTATAAGGGGTTTGGAACACAAAGGGGATTTGGTTTGGGAAGCCACAATTGATGGTGGCCCTTTCTTCTATTCAGGAATACCCATCCCTAGTTAGAATCTTAGAATCCCTAAAGTTCTAGATACGAAAAATGTTGAACAATAGGATATGTTTAACGTTTCCACTACTTCCCCGCTTGTGGAGATTCAATAAAATCTCATCACTGGTAGGAAGGGATTGTTTGCTACTAGGGATACTAAACCCTCAACCCTAGTTTTTCAAAAGCATGCCCATATAATCTCCTCGGAGGTTGGGGTGAGACTTCTAGATACTAGGGTTATCCTGGGGTTTGTCGAGGTTGAAAAACCATCTATTACCATAGAATCTTCCCCAGCATTAGAACATATTCTCTTTGGCTCTCAGCCTCCTTACAGTGAATCACTAAAGATGATTCCACTTCAATATTTTAGAGAGAGGGAAAATAGCGAAAGTGCATCTGAGCTTGATAAAACTCATATGGACCCTCTGTCCGGTCAACAAATTAGAAATAGAGACAATCCTAACAAAATGGGTGCTATATCCAGTGGTTTATCTCAGGACTAATCCCCTATAAAAACTCGAAGTGTTAGAAAGAAAAAGAATCTCGCACTTCCTTCCGCTACAATTTCCAATTCAATTCTGAGTGAAACACATACATCCCCTTCATCTGACTCCATGGATTGTCGATACATTAAATCCATTACAAGGGTTAAAATATGGTCCTTTTGTCCCTAAATATTAGGGGAGTGGGAGGCCTTCCCAAAAAACTTTCCTTCCAAAGATGTGTGGAACGAAATAAGCCCAACATTATATTTCTGCAAGAAACGATGGTCACTGTAGCAGGGATTTCTCCCTTGCTACAGGGAAGGAATGGCTACCTTCCGTCTATATGACAGAAGGGTGGGTTCCTGCAGGTGAAATGCAAGAAAAACGGACGGAAAGAAAGTAAAGGAGAAGCAAGAAATGGAATGGTTGGAAACCCCTCTGCAAACAATGGTAGGGTTAGCTCCAACAACCTGCAAACAAATATTAGAAACAAAATACCTGCAAAAACATGTTAGAAATAAACCTACAAACTAGAATGGGTTAGGAAAAACTATAAAATAGTAAAGCAAATGCAAGAAAAGAACAATGGTATACCTTCTCTTTGGTGAAATGGGCCACCATGCCCTGGCTTGGAGAAGCACCTCTCTTGGATGGGGGAGCTATGGCTCAATGGAGAGTGGAGGAAAGGGAGTGTGGGTGGCTTGAGAGACAAAGGGGTCTCAAGGCATCCACGGGTAGCATAATAGTATGCAAGGGAGGAATGTTTCGAAAGTGACCCCCACCCCTCTATTTATAGCTTTTTTAGGGTTCTAAGCCCTTGGTCAGGGCTTTAGCCCCTTTTTCGGATTTTAGCCNTTTAGGGTTTTAGGCTCCTTTGAGGGGTTTTAGCCCCTTTTTGGAGGCTTTAGCCCCTATGAGAGTTATTTAGGCTCCTTTTTGGGGTTTTTAATCCCTTTTGCTCATTCTTAAGCCTTTTTTAGGGTGTGTGGGTCTAATGGGGTGAAATGAGGATCGTGTATGGGTGTCCTTGGGTGGTGTAGGCCATGTAGAGCTGAGTGAGGGATTTTTATGGGTTAATAGATTGCCCCGTGATGTGTGAGGGTAGGAGCTCATTGTATGGCTGACGGACATCATAGTATTTGCTGCGAAGAGGTGGTGCTTCCGGGGCTGGCGCATGGTGGCTTTTTCTTCTGTATTAATATGGTTCCCATCAATGGGTGAGATACAAATAATGTGTGACATGTATATGGACGAGGTGGGCATCCCCATGCTCGTAACAATGTCAAAATAATAATTTGATCTATGCTCTATAATACAAGAGCCGATCATATACAACTGATGATACATAGTGGTTGCCTCACTAAGAGGCTGCATACAATACTGATCTGAGGAACTGCTACATTGGACCCATGGCATTCTCATGGAATGTTATATCTTCATGGCTGATAGGTTGTTGGATCTGGAATGGTACATAGCTGTATGGACTCATTAATGGAGACTCAGAGTCTCTGTGGTACAAGTATGTTGCATCAATCATGAATCTATATAGAAGCACTGTTGGGGCTTCTGAACACTGTCTCCATCGCAACCCAGAAATCAAAAGGGACATAAACCTGTTTAGGTCCCTCGAATAGACTCATCAATGTGTTAGAGTTAGGTGACATCCGGGGTCTTCAACCAAATACTGCATGGACCAATACCCTGTACGAATATCAACGGTGCAATGATGTAGTTGCAGTCGAGCACATGAGAAACAACCATCCTAAGAGGCACTAAGGACTCCTCTCAAGTGGTCCAAGGAACTCATCAATGAGGTTAATGAAACCAAGATACAAGGACCTTTGGGTCTATTCTCTGGAATATGTGTGTTGTTGTTGACAAAGGGAGACCTGCCCCTAGTCAAGGTAATGATGTTTCCTTAACCAGAGACGCAAGGGAGATAACCGAAAGGTGTGAGACAATCTGTGGACTGGCCCACTGAATGGAGGGGGGAGGAAGGGAAAGAGTTGAACAGGGGCAAGGGGAGTTTAGTAGACTTAAACTTCCTTTGTTCAGAGTATGACGGCAGGGCGGACCAGGCAGCAAATGAAACTGACTCATGGGAATGGGATCATAGCTGTAATACCAGGAATGTCACTGCAGATGGGAAATACTTGGGGGGACTTGGACACTTTTGATATTGATGGGATCCAAGGAAGACACATTGCAGAGTACTCTGAACAAAGGCGACCCAAAGTGGGGATGCTGCCGAACTATTTTTTGTGGGGTGGTGTCTAGAGACACCATTGTGGTACGATCTCGTGGATTTTTGGCGAGCCCGAGAAAGTAAATGCTCAATGGTGCTTTCAATTTTAGAGAGTCTAAAATCACGAAGAAGACTCCAGTGGGGGATCTTTTTCGTTGGTAGTCTCCTGTGCCCGAAAAAGGATAAAAGTATACATAGGAGAGTTCGCCCATCCCGTAGGGGATGAGAGACTTCTTTACCATTGGTAGTCCAATCAGGCTGGAAAAGGTTAAACCTATACTGACTGGACGGTCATTCAGATACTTTTATGAGCATGAACGAAACCAAGTTTGCTCACCAATCTTTTCTTGATGAGAAGGCTGGAAAAGAGCTTAACAACAACCCATGGTGAGATTTTTCGTAAAGTGCGGCCCCTCGGCCCGAGAAAGCATAAAAGTATGCAGAGGGGAATGGTCTTGGATTGAATATGCCAAGGTGGTCCTTTTCATTTGATGGTCTACATAATCCACAAAAGGAGATAAATGAGACGATGTAGACACCCTTTCCTATACTTTAACGAGCAGGAAAGGAAGCAGCTGCGCTCGGCAATCTTTTCATTCTTTTAGGAGTCAGAAAATAGCTTAAAAGAAACTCTAGTATGGTCAACTGATTGCGGTGGCACAGGAGGTGCCCCCATGTTGGGACGATGGACAATGGTCCAAAGGTCATATGCGCAATATGGACGGAGTAGATGGCTCTCAAACATACCAATACATGCACGGGATAGATTGCGGCAGAGGAACACGATTCGGTGCGACAGAGGAACACAAACCGAGGTGGATCTCAGACAGAGGTCAGGAGACTCGTGTGTGAATTGCAGTGGACAGACTTGACTACATGTTATGTGAGTGCAAGTCCGGGGGCACTTATATGCCAAATACATGCAAAGGAAATGATCCATTTTCCGTACAATGGTCCGGAGATCCGCATAAGGTGCTATGGACGAAGTAGACAGTTATGTGTTAAAATACAAAACAAAAAATAAAAATGATGTCCCTTAACGGGTGGTGTCCTGAGAACCCGCATGAGTAGCGATAGGCAAGTGTGATGTAAGTACAGGTCCACAGACACTTGCATCACCATGCTGTGGCTCGTAAATCGAGGTAACTTTCGGGAGGCGATCCCGAAATTACTATGTAAACATGAGACGATGGTCTCGTTAAAAGATAGAAAATGGAAATTTGAGCCTGAAGGCGTGAGAGGTGTCTCGAACAGGCTCTGGGTGACTCTGGATTAGCAACTAATGGTGCTACCCCTAAATGGGGGGGTTTTTGATTTGTTGTAAAAACATTGCAAAACAAGAGAAGAAAACGAAACGACTCATTGGTGATGTTAAGGGTAAAATATCTTGAGGTAGAGCCCATTACGGGGGTTCTCCAAGAGTTGTCCATAAGAGTCAATAAGGGTGTATGCCCGTTTTTTGAGGCAACTGTGGATGACGTATGGGCCATACCACATTGATTCAAACTTGCCTTTTCCCAACTTATCATTGGGTTGGTCGTAGACTAGAACCATATCGCCTTCACTGAAGGTGTGAGGGTGGACATGGGAGTCATAATGGGCGTTTGACCGTGTTTTCGCTGTGTCAATGGCTTGGAGGGAAGCTCGACGGTTTTCTATGGTTTGCTCAAGTTGGAGGAGTCGTTCTTCTAAAGGTGAAGTATCAGGGAGGAGTTCTACTGTGAGGTGGAGGGATGGGATTTGGCACTCTATAGGGAGTATTGATTCAACACCATGTACTAGGCGGAAAGGAGTGAAACCGGTTGCTATTTTTTTGGATGTGCGATAAGCCCATAGGGCGAAGAATAACATGTGATGCCAGTTGGTTTTATGGTTTCCCACCATTCTTTGGAGCATTGTTTTGATGATTTTGTTGACTGCTTCAACTTGGTCGTTGCCCTGAGGGTAGTAGGAAGATGAGTATTGGTGTTCAAATTTCAACATGGTTGACAATTCGGCCCATACGACGTCTTAGAAGTGTGCTCCATGGTCTGAGACTAATTGTTTAGGAACACCAAATCGTGAAATAACATGGTTGAAGAAGAAGCACGTTGTTGTTTCACTTTTGCAATCAAATGTGGGCATGTCCTCGGCCCACTTAGTGAAGTAATCGACTACCATAATGATGTATTTATGACCATTGGCCGAGATGGGGTTGATTGTCATGAAGTCAATTTCCCACTTACAGAAGGGCCTGACTGTGCCTACAAGGTGTAACAGTGTAGGGGGGTTCTTGCCTTTGGGGCAAAGAGCTGACAGCTGCGACAATGCTTGACTGCCTCTATGCAATCAGCAAAGATGGAAGGCCAAAAATAGCCGGGGTGTAGAATCTTCTGGGCGGTTGCCAGGCCTGAAAGGTGGCCACCACAGGCTCCACTATGACAATCATTGAGGATGGTCTCGGCCTCATCACGGGTGAGGCAACGACGTAGGATGGTATCAATGCCCCGACGATACAAAACATCTCCAATCAGCAAGTGGCGAATGGCTTGATGTCGGATGCGTCGCCTATCCTCACGGTTTAAGTGTGATGTGAACTTCTGTGTTTGTAAATAAAGAAGGATGTGCCCATACCATGGGTCTTTCATGGATATGACGAATAGGAAATCATCAGGGAGATCATCCTTGGGGGGTGATGACGCGATTAATGGGGGCAGATCAGTCATGAGCGTGGCCAGCGCGAGTGCCTTTGTGCTTTTTGGGGACACGAACTCTAAGTCAAATTCTTGGAGGATGACTACCCACTTAGCTGCTCGACCTTGTATAAGGTGGTGGCTTAAGAGGTACCGCATTGGGTTTGAATCAGCTACTACACAAGTATGGTTTGCGATGATGTAGTGGCGCAACTTCTGAGCTGAGAAGACGACGGTGAGGGCCAATTTATCCTCGAGTGAATATCGTAGTGGGGGTCCTGTTAGCTTCTGACTGATGTAGTAAATCACGTACTCATGGCGAGCATCATCTTCTTGGACCAAGAGTCCAGCAATGGCATTATCCGAGGCCAACACATAGAGAATGAAGTCTCGAGTGAAGTCTGGTTTTGAGAGTAATGGTGCAGAAGCAAGGGCTTGCTTGAGTGCATCAAACAATTCTTGTGCTTGTTGATCCCAAACAAAGGGGATTTTTGTGCGGAGCAGGAGAATGAATCCGAAGGATTTTGTTGCATACTCTGGTACAAAGCGGTGAAGGAAGTTGGCCTTACCTTGGAGGCTCTATAATTGGTGCCAATTTTTTGGGGAAGGAAGATTAAGGATAGCCTGAACTTTGAGGGGAACTACCGTTATCCCTTTGTGGGACACGATGAATCCAAGTAGATGGCTTGCTGGGACACAGAAAATGCACTTGAGGGGATTCAGGAGAATTTTTCATTTGTGGCAACATAAAAAGACTTGCCGCAAGTTGTCTATATGTTGTGCTTGTTTTGGTGATCGACTGGTAAGGTCGTCTAGGTAGACCAAGATGATGTGAATTAGATCGTGGAAACAATATGTCATGGTGCACTGGAAGGTGGCTCCAGCGTTTTTTAGGCCAAAGGGCATGAATCTATATGCGAATGTGCCCCACGGGGTTGTGAATGTCATCATATAATGGTCTTCTTTCCAGATCTGGATTTGGTTATATCCGGAGAATCCCTCCATGAAGGAAAAGGCCTCATGTCCGACGCATGCATCGATAATCTGATCGATGAAGGGTGTGGGGAAGTTGTCTTTGGGACACGCCCCATTGAGATCACGGAAGTCTATGCAAACGCGGATGGTACCCTGTTTTTTATTCACAGGAATAGGATTAGAAACCCAAGTGGTGTACACAATGGGGTAAATGAAGCCGGCTGTGCGTAGCTTCTCTATCTTGGCTTTGACCACGGCCACTTTGGAGGATGGATGGGTCGTTGCTTTTGGCGTACGGGGGCCATATCGGGCCATGTGTCGATGTGGTGTTCCATGATGGATGGATCCAAGCCAGGAATTTCAGTGTAAGACTAGGTAAAGATGTCACGGAATTCTTGGAAGAGAGCTTTGTAGGCAGACACCTCTTTCGGGGAGAAAGATGCCCCCAGCATGATTTCTTCAACAACCTCAGGATTGGTTGAGATGTTGATTTTGATGGTTGGTGACATTTTGGCCATGTTCCCTTCTTCAAAGGCGTCTGGTTCTGGGATGGGGTTCTTGAACCATTTGAATTTACCATGAATGAAATCTTTGGTTCCCATGAAAAACTGGTCAAACTGCGACACAAGTTCTTTGGGGAGGAAGAACGAGTGATGGTGCATGTCGTCCCATGGGTATTCTGGGGCGCTCAAGGCTTCAAGTATCTCCTCATCATTGTGGAAGCAACGAAGAGACGGGTCTGATGGACCGTCATTGGAGGTGGAGATGAGCGGGTCGATAGAACTGGACATCATGTAAATGCACATGGTGTCTGAAGAAGGAGGTGGGGGGTGAACTTCTTCGATCAGGGTGATCTCAAACTCAAGGGAATGTTGACGGAGGTTGGATAAAGCCATTCGAAACTTGGGCAAGTCTTGGAAATGGTGAGAATAGTGTCCATACAAATCGCAGAAGGTGCAAGTATGGTTTGTTCTCAGTGACTTGTTTCTTACTGTTGGTGTGCTTGGAAGCTCAACCACGGGGAGGTTTTCATTTGTATCCATGGTTTCCAATACACACATATCATTGGGATCTCAAGGAATTTCTAATTTGGATGGCCCTGTTGCTCGCAGACGGCGCAAGGCAGTATCTGCCGAGGTTCTGCAGTAGCTTTCGCATTCTTGCCCCTGGCCATTTTTTAGTGGGGCGATGTGGATGTGGGTGCGGTGGTTGGTTTTTGCGGACCGGGTGGGGGATGAGACTCGACTACAATGGGTTGAATGGGGGTTAAAACTACATGGGACATTGATGGTTGAGCTGGTGGATCAAGATACCACACTGGAATTCCCAATGTAAAGTTGGGTAGGTTTAGGGTGGCCATTACTGGCTTGCTCATTACACCAGGTGGGGGAAAGAGGAAGGGAATTGTATGGACTGGAGAAGAGCCCAGATAACTCCCTGATGGTTGTATGTGGGGATGAGGTTGTGGTTGCGGCTACGCATAATGCTACGGCTGTGGATGGTGTTGCGGCTGCGGACAGTGTTGTGGTTGCGGTTGGGGCTGCGACTGCGGTTGTTGTTTGGGTGCAGCGGTGCTGGATGAGAGCATGCACAAGTCCAGAGTCTCATTTTTTGTCGATGGTGGTGACGCTAAGGGGAAAGGAGCCATCATGGTGGTATCGGCAAAATTCCCAGGGCCCACATTCAACAATGGGGAGGCTGGTGTGTTGTCAACCATGGTGTTGATTATAGGGACAACATTGGCGTGTGTGGTCGTCCCTTATGGCTCAATGGTATTGATGGTAGGGATAATGTTGGTAGGTTTTGTTAGCCCTTGCGGATCGTGATAAGTCAGTTGATCAACCGTCACGATTTTTCCTTCGTGGGGGAACATCATGAGACGAAATACAGTTGATGCGATAGCTCTCATGGCATACATATAACTTCTTCCCAAGAGAAGGTTATAGTCCAATTGAGCATTGACAACCTCTATGTTAATCAGAACTATCTTCCCAGCTAATGTGATGGGGACGTGGGGGAGGATTCCTTGGGCTTTAGTGGGATGGCCATCATAAGCCCACAGAGTTGTGGAGGATGGTTGCAGAATTGGGGATCCAAGTTTCTGCCAAACTAGGGTAGACATAACGCACATGGATTCCCCCTCATCCACTATGCACCGGTGCACAACCAAATTTCGGATAGACACTGGGATTTGAAAGGAAATGGTCGATGGCATTCACGGTTCTCCATTCTCTATGTCGAATGTGATCAAATTGGAGTCGAAGGGGTCTACGGCCCCAAGGGTGGCTAGTAAGGCTTTTTCCTGCGTTGGGCATGTTTTGAGTACCTCAAGAGCGGACATGGTGGTTGGTGTTTGGGCCAAATCATCCATGATGTTGTAGCTAACAACAGCTCTAACCGTGGCATTATTGGAAACCCTGCGTATGGGTGGGCGTGGGAACGGGGGTAACTGAAGAGGTCGGTTGACTGTTTTAGACGTTGATGCCGCTGATGGGTCGGCGGGTTCGATGTTGGCTCCGTACTGATTCCGTCTGGTTTGTATGTTGACCTCTTCAGTTGTCATAGCTAGCAGGTGGTGGACACCTGTTTCTGCTATAGGAGGTGACCTGGAGTGTTGGGATTGGGTTGGGGAGGGGGTGCGGTTGCCACCAATCCTTGGACTGGTAATGGGTTTTGAAGCACCATAGGAGGAGGTCCTTGTGGTGTCGAGTTGGGTTGGGCTTGGTTCGTAGTGTTGGCGGCCTGTTGAACCTCGTTCCGAATGGCCTGCTTAGTGTGACCCATGAGGGGACACTCGAATGTGTAGTACCCATAGACCTCACAGAGTGTGCATGGTTGGTTTGTGCGCAATGGGGCATTGCGTATTGGTGCATTTGGTCATGGAGGATTTTGGGCTGGCCAGTTTACCACGGCATTATTGAGAGGGTTTGGTTGCTGATCGCCTCCCTGCTATTGATTATTTCCTTGGTTCCAGGGTCGGTTATTCCTAGCTTTCCCTTGTTGATTGTTGGGGGCTGGCTAGTTGGGACAATTTTGTTGTGCAAACACTTGTCCCAACGGAGCGGGTGGAGCAGGTGCGGGGGCTTGAACTGCTTGCACTGGTGGTGCATAGTAGATTTGGGTGGGTGGTGGTGCCACAAATGTGGGCATTTGCCCCGCGTATTGTTGTGTTGGACAAGCCATGGCCTGAGCCTATTGCGGTGGTGCAGGTTGTGCGTAAGAAGTTGTGGCTCTGGACTAGGACATCATTCTTGCATAGTTCAAAGTTTGGTTTTGGTAGGAAACATTAGCAGTGTTGCTTGGTTGTGGTGGTATTGCAAGTGGTGTTGGACGGTGTTGTAGTTGGTGAGAGACTGATCCTATGATGCCATCTGCAGCATGGGATGCCCCCAGTGCATCCCGGTAGGAGGTACCCGCACGTGGGGCGTCTGGAATGACAGTGTAAAGGTACCCAGACTGTGCATAAATCAGGTCAAACTGTTGGGCTTTCAAGATGGCTTCCTCTTCGGATTGGGGACGTTCGGATGCGACGTCCTTTGCTATAGGTGGGAGCAAGGTTTTGAGAAACCAATCTAGGAAGATCCGAATCATCAAGTTGGATCTTACACAAACTACAGCGTCGCCACCACTCATGGATGTGGTCGGTTATGTGAGTCGCAGTGTTCTGGTGGCAAGATAACAAGATCTCCACCCCTTCGTCATATCTGACAGGGAGTTAAAAATATTGCAGGAACATGAAAGCCAGGGAGTTGAAATCTGGGTACTTGGCTTGAGATAGCTCAATGTACCATTTGGTCACAGCACCTATGAGGGTGCATTGGAATAGCCTTAGCCTTATTGAATTGTCTACGATGTTGTTTGATGAGCACCATAGATGAAACATCATGATGTGGTTTTAGGGGCACTCCCCTGCCTTACCTTCAAACTTGGGAATATCTGAGGGCAGTTTGGTTGGCATGGGAGGCCAAAACGTATGATGGCGGATAGGGTCATTTATTAACCGGGCCAAATCAAGCAAGTTAAGACGTGCCATGAAAGGGAATTTTGACCCCAAGTTGATGTGATATGGGGCAGCCGTGGTGGTGGGGTTTGCATGTGCATAATGCACCTGCATGGCTGGGGGTACTTGTGGTGGCACCATTGTGGATGGGTTAATGCCCCCAAGTGTGGTGGGGGGGACAGTGTGAGTGGAAGGGACACTGCCCCCATTTATGACTAGAGGGGCAGTGTAGGTGGAAGGGTCGCTGCCCCCATGTGTGACAGGAGAGGCAGTGTATGTGGAAGGTCCACCGCCCCAAATTGTTGCAGGTAGGACAGCTTGGTTGGTCACTATGGGTGGTGGCAGCTGACTTATCACAGTTTGCATAACCGTGCTGGGGCCACCTGTAGGGTTGTTGGTGATAGTTTGTGGTGTTGACATGGGTCCACTAGTGATTTCTATGCTGAAAAATGGATCCGGGTTTGCACCAGCCATGGGGCTTGATGGTGCAGTATGCAGGTCTAGTTCAGAATGATATGGGTCTGAATCTGAATCAGAGGCTGTGTCCTTCTGATGGTGTGAGAGGTCATCGAGAATGGTCTCAATGGTGTCGGTTCAATGACCCGAATTGTGGTGGTTCACCTCTTAGGTGTGAGGAAGAGCGTGAGGGATCAATTGTGTTAGAATTGTGTATCAAACTGGTGGAAATGATTGTTTGGACCTCAGTTTCAATGGCTTCTTATTGGTTGTAGGTGGTCACTCGGCCACCAAGACTACCAGAAGACAGCACTTGGATTTTTCCTCATGGGCGTTCTACTCAATCGATGGGGGTCATTGCCCGTTTCGCTTGCCAATTCCTCTCAGCAACCAGCTACTTTGGGGTTCTCGTGGTACTCCTCAAAATGAGTTTCTAGGCTGAGCCCAAGTACTTCCCATGGTTAAGGAAGTTAGGGACTTATGTCCTCAAAGATTGCAGATTTTTTGACTTAGTGTAAATTTGTAAATTTTAGTGGCTCTCTCAGCATCATGAACTGAGTTGGGTTGATTTACTTGGTATGGTGTATATGTCTTTTTGTTTTTCTGTTATTAGGTGGATGCAAGTGGTTTATGAATATGTCGCAGATTTTATATCATTGTGGATGAAAGCAGTAAATAAACAGAAATTTTGTAGATAGATACCATTTTTTACCCTGAATTGTGATAGCCTAACTAGGTGACTACCTTACACCTATATTCTTCTTCAACTAGGAGAAGGTATTGAGCTCTCAACACAATGGGACTAAGCCCATCCGTAGATCCACAGGTCACCTCCCGGATGTAAGGTTGGTCAATAGGGAGGACGCTTAGCGCCATGAGAAGCCCTCCTTCTCTACCCCCTCTACCTTCCAAGTCACCCGTTTTTAGTGGTTTCGAAAAATATTGGGTGAAGGGCCTATTACTATACGAGTTGTGCCCTTCGTCTTATCCCAGAATACCCCGAAGGGTGATGACTAGGTAGAGGAGGAAGGGTAAGCAAGATTCTTGATTTTAGGTAAGTTTTACTATAGGCTATATTCATTAACCAATTAATTGTTTAATTTACACTTAGTTCTATAAATGAAATTGCAGTAAAATGAAACAAAAACAGAAGTGGAATAATTGTGCTAGACAGAGGCGGTTGAGCCACACTAACAATCCTTAGTTATTAAAAACTAACTTCTGAGTGACAAATCGCACCTTTCGGGTCAAATGCGGCAAGGGGGTTGCCAAATGTTTCCAGAAATAGGCAAGGGAGTCGCTCAGATTTTGCAGACAGAAGCGGTCTGTCTTTCTAAAGGAAGTCACACCTTTCAGGGGGGAAATGGTGACTCGGTCGCACCTGTGAGGCCTAAATGAGCGACCTGGTCCCTTGTTTAGGCCCAATAAGTGCAACCTGCTCCGGACTGGGAGTTTTTTTTTATCCTGAGTCAGATATGGCCGACAGTAACCTGTACTGTGGCCAAATGGACTCGAATTTTCCTTGTGGAGGATCGACAGAAACAAAAACTATAAATAAACCGGATTTAAACTAGATTTGACAAAAAATTTAACCTAGGGCACAAACTGAAATAAAACTTGATTTTTTTTTTTTAAACAGAGCCAGGGATCCTGTGGGATTGACCTGGTATGGTCGCCAGTTCTGTAGCAGGGATTTCTCCCTTGATACGGGGCAGGAATGGCTACCTTCCATCTATAGGACGGAAGGGTAGGTTCCTGCAGGTGAAATGCAAGAAAAACGGACGAAAAGAAAGTAAAGGACAAGTAAGAAATTGAATGGTTGGAAACCCCTCTGCAAACAATTTTAGGGTTAGCTCCAGCAACCTGCAAACAACTATTAGAAATAAAATACCTGCAAAAACATGTTAGAAATAAACCTGCAAACTAGAATGGGTTAGGAAAAACTATAAAACAGTAAATCAAATGCAAGAAAAGAACAATGGTATACCTTCTCTTTGGTGAAATGGGCCACCATGCCCTGGCTTGGAGAAGCACCTCTCTTGGATGGGGGAACTATGGCTCAATGGAGAGTGGAGGAGAGGGAGTGTGGGTGGCTTGAGAGACAAAGGGGTCTCAAGGCATCCACGTGCAGCATAACAGTATGCAAGGGAGGAATGTTTTGAGAGTGACCCCCACCCCTCTATTTATAGCTTTTTTAGGGTTATAAGCCCTTGGTCAGGGCTTTAGAACCTTTTTTGGGCTTTTAGCCCCTTCCACCCTAAATTTAGCTCCTTTTAGGGTTTTAGGCTCCTTTTAGGGGTTTTAGCCCCTTTTTGGAGGCTTTAGCCCCTTTTGGAGGCTTTATCCCCTAGGAGAGTTATTTAGGCTCCTTTTTGGGGTTTTTAAGCCCTTTTTCTCTTTCTTAAGCCTTTTTGAGGGTGTGGGGGTCTAATGGGGTGAAATGAGGATCGTGTATGGGTGTCCTTGGGTGGTGTAGGCCATGTAGATCTGAGTGAGGGATTTTTTGGGTTAAAAATCACTAAAGAAAAATCTCATCTTTTCATCATAGTTTTAAAAGATTACTGGGAGGTTGTCTCAATGGATACGGATGGCCTATCGGGTGTCCTCTTAACACCATGGGACCCTAAGAAAGTTAATATGAAAGCTTACTCATTCTCTGTGGATATTCTACTCTCAGGGAAAATTCTTGGCTTTCAGGAGCAAGCTAATTTCTTAAACATATACGGCCCATACAAGACAAAAGAGATTTTCTAGAGAAAGTTGGAAGTGTAAGGCTTATTCAAGTTACCAAACCTTATGGTGGAGGGAAACCTTAATTTCACTTGGTCAGCCTTAGAAATATAGGGAGAAAAATCTCGATATGATCCTCTAAATAACTTCCTAATGGAGTTATTATCCCATCGTCTTGATTAGAGAACAACTAATATGACTGATGTAGAGCCCCTCCCAATATTCCTAACCTGGAGGAATTGAAGACATGGTGAAGCTGGGATTTCCAAACACCTTGATAGGTTTCTCTTTAAAGAAACCTTCATGGAGGATCTCTTTAGATATCACTCTTGGGTAGATTCATCGTAGGTCTCATATCACTATAATATTTTATGCCAATTGGAGGTCGAAGGATAATGGATGAAGTGCCCTTTCAAATTCAATCGTTATTGGATAAAATAAAAAGTTTTTAAAGATGTGGTTAAATAGGTATGGTGCAAGGAAGCATATTTCCCTTCCTCATCTGCAATGGAAAGATTGGTAAAGAAGCTTAAAGTTTTGAAAGACTATGCTATAATATGGGAAAAGAAGCGATGGGAAGGAACAAAAGCAGGCATGTTAAGGATAGAAGAACAAATTGAAAGCATTTCATCTTCAAAAGGTATAGGCATATTCCTTGAAAATGACTTGGAAAATTTGAGAATTCTAGAACAAGAGAAGATCAATATTTTAAACTTAAATGCAGAAAAATGGCACCTAAAAAGTAGACTTGGCTGGAGGCAATTGATAAGAACAAAAAAAAAATCTACAAATTCGTTGAGAATTGCCGGACTATCAATTTGATTCTATAAATGAAGGAATCAAATGGGGACATTGTTTTAGATTATGAGAATCTCCAACTACTATCTTTTTCATACTTCAAATATCTATACAAAGATCCAAAGAATTTCTATGTAATGGACTAGATTAACGTCGTTAAGGATACTTCACGGTTCTTCTTAGATGCGGAAGGTGAAAACATTTTCCTCCTTGTTTCCATTGAAGAAGTCTTGGGTTTCATAAAGGAATATGCCAGGTCAAAAAGTATGGGGCCAGATGGTTGGACTATGGAATTATTCCTCGAATGCTTTGATTTTATGGGAGGTGGCTTATTGGTAGCAGTGGAAGAATCTAGGCTATCTTGTTTAGTTTTTGGTTCATTAAATGTAACATTTTTAGCATGTATTCCAAATAAATTTTCCCCTGTGGAATTCAATGAATTCTGATTAATAGCTCTTTGTAATTTTGCATATAAACTAATATCAAATATCATAGCTCACAAGATCAAGCCTATATTATCAAGATGCATGTCCTCAAAGCAATTCAGCTTCTTGGAGAATAAACCAATTTTAGAAGCTATTGGTGTAGCTCAAGAATTATTTCATAGCGCGAAAAAGAGGGACTTTAAGGCTATGCTTATGAAAATTGACCTTAATAAGGGCTATGACAAAGTTCATTAGGGTTTTCTTAAATTGATCTCGATTCAAATAGGGATCTCGTACAGAGTTATGAAATTTATCATGGGATGTGTTTCATTGATAAACTATTATATTCTCTTAAATGGAAGCCCCACGGAATTTTTTACAGCCTCTAGAGGTCTACGATAGGGTTGTCCTCTTTCCATGTTACCTCTTCTTCTAGTTATAGAAGGTCTCACTAGGCTGATCCTGAAGACTAGAACTAATGGTAACATCAAAGGGATCAAGTTTGGCTCACAACTTTCAATTACACATCTACTCTTTGTAGATGGAATCATGATTTTCAACATTGGCTCTCTCCTAGAGTGTGAAATATACAAACATTTGATCAATATATTTAGTATAGAGCCTCTGGTATGACTGTGAATTTGAACAAGTCCCTTTTTCTGTTGAATGGTCTGAATCAACAATTATTGCAAGCATAAAATCCATTTTCCATCTGCATATTTCTCCTTTAAATATGGAGACTAAATATTTGAGATACTTTATAAAACCAAATGGTTACTCAGGTAGTGATTGGATTTGCTTACTCAAGCATTTTGATAAGAGGATTAACCACTGGTGTTGGAATTGTCTATCTCTAGGTGGGTTGTTAGTCCTAGAAAAATATATGTTGGAAAACATGGCAGTTTATTGGCTTGAATTAAGTAAAATTCCTAAATCAATCCTCAATTGCATACGAAACAAGACCTCTGCCTTTTTATGGTCATGGAAACCAGAAAAGAAAAAAAGAAAAAAAAAAAAAAAAAAAAAAAAAAAAATATATATATATATATATATATATATCTAGTTAAATGGGATGTTTGGATAGGAAAAAGGTATTAGGTGAATGGGAATTAAAAATATATTTTAATTCTCAAAATCATTAGTACTCGCCCAAAGCTTATAGCGTGGAATATTTGGGAGCAATCTTTGGAGCATAATTTTTAAAATCAAATACCTCATAAACCAATTTGTTGTTTAGTGTCTTAGATGCAATCAAAATAAAGTAAAAGGTACTTCAATAATATGGTCAGGGATGGTCATTTCCTTCAACATTTTAGGTGACTGGATGGCATGGGTTCTTGGGAACGGTCAATATATCTGATTGGGTTTGGATCTGATAATTGGAGGCCCCGCCCCACGTCTTATAAATTCTTGAGTCAGCTCATATTTTTTCTCCAAGCCAGAGGTTTTTATTTTCTCAATCAGATTGTCATCCCTTCTATGAATAACATTTCATCACATGGTTGGATATCTTCTAGTCAGCTGGGATTATATGGAAACATGGATTTATAATGGTCAATTTATGTAATCAACCTTCATAATTGTTATATATATAACTTGAGGATTGTTAAGACACACTGAACTGGTATTTCAATGGGAAGAGTGGCATACTAACATCAAAATTGGCTTATCAGGTGCTCTATGTTGATCATTCTAGCGTCAAATGATGAAGGTATAGTGTGCTATGGAATTGGAATTTTCCTTCAAAAAATTGCTTATTTACTTGACTATTATTGGAAGACTACATATTAACTTGGGAAAACCTCTCTAAAAGAGGTTTCTACGGCCCCAATATTTGTATTCTATGTGGATTTAATGAAGAAAATACCTATCATTTGTTCATTGCATGTGATTCCGCTGCATCTCTTTGGATGTTTGTTTGTAGCTTATGAAGGATACCAAATCGTTGGTTTCGTAACTCCATGGATGAATTTTTTTCAAATTGGAAATTCGTTGGGGACACTTGGGTAGCCCTCCCATGCATACTTTGTTGGGAAATGTGGCAGTCTAGGCTAACATTCTATGCAATCAAATCTAGTTGTGTCATGGTGGGCACTAAAGTGGTTGTTTCTTTCAAAGAGATCTTTGTATCCTGTGACAATTTCACAAAATTTCCCTCTCTAGATCCTTCTCCATTGTCTTTGGAATTTGATAAATTCACTAGATTTGTTTATGGAGCATCATCTCAAGTGGAGATATCCAAGTATGGAGTTGTAGTTTTCCTTTGGATAAATCCATCCAGAATGTATAAAATATGGATGAACTGTGGATCTAGATCTAACACTAAAGGAGAGATTTTGGCTCTATGGATAATTCTTCTTTTCTCCTCGTAGCACAAGTTTGACGACATCCATATTTTTGGTGATTATAAGGTTGTCATCATCTAGGATTCAAATGTATCCTTGATAAATGTTCTCAATCTACATGCTTGGTTGAAATCCATTCTGAGGCTGATTGACTCTTCCATGGATATCGCTTTCTCTCACGTCTTTAGACACTTCAACCAGTTGGTTGATACTGTCTCGAAGAGAGCTCTACATGAATATTCTGGTTACATTTTCTAGGAGTTGTGGGTTGATGACATTTGTGTACATGAGGGAAGACTTGAGGTATCCTCTAATTAGTCTGCTCTATTATTATCAGCCTCTCTCTTTTTTGTTTTTGTCTTCCTATTTTCGGTTTTTGGTCTATCATATGGTCTTTATCCTGGTACTTTTGCCTAGTCTACATTTCTTGTATTTTTGGGACAATATGTTGGGTTGTTTCTTCCTCTATTTGGGGACTACTTATGGGTTGTTGTTTGGGTCCACATTTATGTTTCATTTTGTTCTTCGGTCTCTCTTGGTCACTATGTTGTACTTTTTGTCTATATACTATTATACTTATAATGAAAGTATAGTTTTTTTTTCTTATTGAAAAAAAACATATGGTGAAGTGTGCCAAGTGGGTAGCATGAATATTGGGGTGACTACAACCATTTTATTCATGGTTGTTTTATTTGGTTTGAAATTGGGTTTGTAACTCAAGCTATATAACCCCATGCTATTTTCATTGTAAGGGGGGAATTGATTATGGAGAGAACTCCATTGGAGAGAGCATTGTTTGAGAGCTAGTGTAGAGATGATTTGAGAGGATCATGGTGGGATTCATGCTTGCAGAATAAGACTCCATGTTATGAGTGAGTGTGATCACTTGTTTTCATTGATGTTGGAGTATGTAGGCTTTACTTAAGATTGAGATTATGGATAGATTTATTTTGGAGGACTCCACCCTTCTAACATCTAGAGTAGGTTCGTTGGTGTGGAGAGACTTATTGAGGACGAAGTTACTTTGTTGATGTACACACTAATGAGAAGGTCCCATCATTTCATAAGAGAATGAATAAAGCGATTTGTGTTTCAATGCAAATCCGGAGACGTAGGCAAGGTTGAAGAACTCCATTATCAATCTAGTTTGCATCTTCTCATGTTTATATTTTGGATGTCTCTTGTCTTGCTTCTTTCATGCCATTAAGACTTGTTAAATGTATTAAGATTTGATGATGGTACTAAAATCATATTAAGAGTATTTTATATTAAAAATGGATTCAAGTCTTTTGGTATGCTTTTAATGTCAATAAAACGATAATGTTTAACTGATCCTTTTGAAGAGTGAACCTTGTTATTCAAGTTGCTTTGAAGGTCACCCAAAATCTAGATTAGGAGAATATACAAGTATATCACCCTTGAAAACTCTAATTCATGCACTTGGGATATTCAATTCTATCTTAATTTTTTCTTGTGGCAAAGTACTATTTTTCCTAGGTAGGTCTTTAATTAAAAAAATTTACCCTCTTAAACTCAACCTTTTTTTATGAAATTTTATAAGGAGATAGAGGAATAGATATTGTATACACTAAATTTTTTTAAGTCTTTTATTTCAAACCAGGAGGGAGTAATGATCAAAATACCATACCCATGAAAAACTATTTCCATATTTCATAGCTTCTCGGTCTAAATTGTTGATCATTGTAATTGAACTATATACCCCATTAAAATTGAGTATTTATTGATGAAATTTATTAAGTGGAGTAGAATCTTATTAATTACTTTTAAAAATTTCAGCCTTTGAATTGAATGCATTAGTGAGTGATATTTAGGACTTCATACCACATTGTTTCTTAATGATTGAATGCTCTATTTTGGGAACAAGATTGCATGATTTGATTTGGCACATTGAAACTTGTGGGTTCCTAATACTTTTCCTTATTTATGATCTGAAGCATCCTTAAGAAAGTTCATGCATGCACATGATGGTTTACCCCCATGGAATTATAAACAAATATTATACATGATATGGCTTGATTTACTAAATTTAGATGTTGTATATCTTATCATTCCATTACTCTTATAATGATTATCTTATGCAAACAAGATATACCCAAAGGAAGAAAACACGATCTATCTATCTATACAAGTTATTGAAGCACTATACCTTTATGTTATGCTTGAGTTTTTCATGTTGTTTGATACTTGTACTTAACTTCTTCTTCACCTTGAAGCAAGACCCTTTGAAAATGCTATGATATGCTTTTGAGTATTGGAGGTTTTCTCACTTTCACCATTGTTTTCTTGTTGTGAACCCTTGATATGTGGCCCTGAAGTTATCTAGAACATGTATTTTTGAATCCATGTGCTCTGGTCCCCTAGAAGCATGTGCTTATTGTTAGAGTAGCTCTTTTTTTGTGTCCATGATCTATGGACAAAAAAAGTGAGTCCAATATACATAAATTATTCTTCTATTTTTTCTCAGAGAAATGGCTCCATTGTAGGTTTTCTCAAGTTCTTTGCCTCATGGCACTATTACCAATTTTCATGATGAGGAAAATTTGATTTCTACATAACTATATCTGCCTCAAAATCAGTTTTCAAGCAAAAGGCATGTCCTAGGTGCCTCGTAGAGGTTTTCACCATAGGAAATATTTTTATTCTTCTCTTATTTTTTCTATATATTCATAAAACCAAAATACTAGCTATCCTATCCTACTTTCAAAAAATCACCTCTTCTCAAGTGTAGGAATACTTCTAATCCATCCATTTTCATAGCAGGATCTTGATTGAGCTCATATCCAAATTTTAAAAATATGCTATAGTGGATACTGGGATATGAAGGACCAATTGTAGATATGGTGCCAAGAAATGTTGAATATGATGAACGGTGTTGCATGTTTATGGTTTTTTGAAACTGAGATTCAATGTATTCATCATCTCTTTGTCCATATTCTTTATTGGAAATGATTTGCAAGTCCTCTTCTGTCATGAAATGTAATTCTTCTAAAGCTTTCCCATTTCTCTTTCGAATTCACAAGGGTTCTCGTGACAAGAATGCAATAAAATCCTCATTTTTTGGTACAAGTGTCTGCTCCCCATCAAATAGTGTACATGGATCTTTCATCTCATTTGCATGCATGATATATGGATGAGAAAAACTTATTCCTCATGAATTCCACACTCTTTTTCATTGAAATATAATGAAAAAGGAAAAACTTCCTCGTCTTCTTGTGGGATTTGCTCATGGAACCCTTCTTCTTCTATGGATTCTATTGTTATATATTTGTCTCTAATTGTATACTAGGGATCGCAAGAAGGGTTTGAGAAAGTACTTGTAGTATTGTGTCATTTCTTCTATAACTTATAGGTATGTAGATTTGTCTATGATTGTAGCTCTGGGATTACATGAAGGATTTGAGAAAATACTTGTAGCATTGTGTCCTTTCTTCAACAACTTATTAGGCATCTTTTTGGCCATGAGTTCCCGCATCAACATACATCACAAACACTGAGGGTTTGACACATGCAAATATTTATGGATGCATAGAAGTTTTTTTTTCTAATAAAATTTCAAATTTCTCCTAATACAATTTTAGAACCTCTCGGACAATGGCGCCAAAACATGATGGGAAAATAAATTGCAACAATAATGTTGAATCCCTTACTCACTAAAATTATTAACTTGAGGTTTGTACAAAATTAAGATGTGTTATGCATTTTATATGCAATTACAAAGGAATATCTTGAAGGTTCACTATAGAATAGAAATAGAATATAAGGATGCCCACACTTATCCTCATTCACCATATCATTCTCCCTAAAATGCTAGTGATGTCCAACCCTTATTTCTAAGCTAAAAGGCATAGAACTGGATGTTTCTTTGTCACTATTTCATAGGAAAGGAGGATTGAGTAAAATATAATTATCAATAAACACAACCATTAATTGATGCATATAAGAGAACAAACCAAAATAATTGAATCTCATGCAAACATATAAATAGCATAAGACTACTGTAAATGAAATATAACAAGACCGCTGCAAATGAAAATGTATTAAAGTTGCTACTAAAAGAAACAAGCAAATGAAGAAGAGAGGAAATAAAGGAAAGGGATCCCAGTCTCTTCCTTGAGGGGTCGCAACATAAGGAATATTTTCGAACCCTTTCTAAATCATAACACTATATCTTGTAGCAAAAAATATCTTCTTTATTAAAAATACTCCATGGAATACTTGGGCAGCAAGCTACCTTCTAGTACAATGCGCCTTAATCAACAAGGGTTGAATGGAAATGATAAAGAGAAATAATAGAATACTGATTAAAAAGAATAATCCTCTTTTCTCTCAATCATACTCCTATTTGTACTTGAATAGAATCCAATATGACCCCACAATCAACTCCTTTATTGGTGGAAATTGTCCCATGATTTCCTACAAATTAGCATGCTAGTTTGGTGGGATTTATTCCCCCTTTATCAATTCAAATTTTCCCCTTATGAATTGGAATTATTATGGTAATTATGTTAGATTTTTATCATTTAAGAAATATGATCTCTGGGATCTTATCTGAGAGATTAACATGGACAACAATAATCACAAGAGACAAGAGACACAAAGATTTTCCTCGAGGAAACCATAAAGGAGAAAACACTGCAACTTCCTCGGAGATAGAATGAGCACCAATGGCAGCAGTAAAACCCAAAGACAGAAAAGATGATCTCCAACAATTTTCTCTCTCTCTCACTTGAGAGAGATTCTCCTCTCTCACTCATGCACCCCAGTTGAGTGTGTGTGTGTGTGCGTGTGTGATAAATAGAGAGTCTCGCTCTCTATTTATATTCTTTCGTTCACTTAATATTTGACTCTGTTATGTAGGCTTGAGTAATCCTAACTCAATTATGTAGGCTCGAGTAATCACAACTAGGGTACTAATGACCCGACTTACATTAACTCACCAGGGCCAACTTCTCTAGGAGAGTCTAACAACCCTAGTGCCCAACAAATGCGAGGACTTTAACCCTTGATCAATAAGGAGGGTTACCCTCTATGACTTTACATGACTTGTATACATTATTGATTCTCCCGATAGGAACATCGAGGTATAACATGACTCAATTACATTACTGATACTTCTCGATAGGAACATCGAGGTACAATACATAAGATATACAAGTGAATACATTCTGAAGTTATAAATACATCAACACTTCCTCTTAACTAGGAAGGTATTCTCTTGAAACAATTCATCAACACAAGTCTTCATCACTGGATCATCATCAAAGTTGGATCATCATTAAAACTAGATCATTAATGGTTCATCATCAAAGCTGGATCATCACTAGATCATCATCAAGTTTGGATCATCACTAGATCATCATCAAGTTTGGATCATCATCATTGCTTCCTCCATCTCGAACAAATGGTGTTATCTCTCAATTCTACTCATCACATGAATCTCTATAGAGCCATCCCTTTTTCATGTTGGTTGTAGGCCTAGCCTCCATGTAGCTCTTCATCATCTTCAACACTTATATCTGACCATGGAATGAACCATGTCAGAAAGGCTCTCCCAGCACTTACATCTGACCATGGGAGGAACACATACAAAAGACATGTCAAAAAGGCATTCCCAGCACCCACATCTGACCATGGGAGGAACACATCGAAAACCCATGTCAGAAAGTCCTAGCACTCACATCTGACTTCATCTTGTCAGAAAGGCTCTGCACTTACATCCAACCTCATCTTGTCATAAAGGCTCTGCACTTACATCTGACCTCATCTTTTCAGAAAGGATCTGCACTTACATACAACCTCATCTTGTCAGAAAGAATCTGTACTTACATCTAATCATGTGGGAACACATCCTGCAATCACGTCAGAATGGCTCTGCACTTATATCTAATCTGTGGGAACACACCCTGCAATCAAATCATAATGGCTCTGCACTAATCATGTGGGAACACATCCCACAATCACATCAGAATATCTCTACACTGATCATGTGGGAACATATCCCACAATCACATCAGAATATCTCTACACTTACATCTGACCATCTAGAGCCCATCCTTCCACCATGTTAGAAAGGCTAACAGACACATCAATTCCCTTTGGAGGGAACCTCGATCTAGAGAACACCAAGCTTCTCCCTGAAGTACTCGAACTTCACTCTGGCCAGTTCTAGCATAGAATCACATCAGGGTTGATTACGTCCAAACATAACCTATGATCTTCACTAGGACCGATTACATCCGAGAACAACCTACAGGACCATTTTATGTCTGAGCCACCTACGAGCTTCACCAGGATTTTATGCTCAGACAACCTATCTCACCGGCTATGCTAGAACTCCATCTTTCGAGAGATATTGATCTAGATCACATACTAGAGCTTCACTACTCCTCTCTCAGTTGTTCCCAATGCCATGCAGGACTTCTTCCTGCTAAACCAAGATATCACACCTGATCCCATACTGAAGTAGCACCCCGAAGTGCTCTTCCTATCAATGGCACTGCCTACCCAATCTGAGTCCACATAACCCTCCAAGTTAATGTTCTGACTTGCCTCATACTGGAGCCCATAATCAACTGTACCCTTTAGGTACCTCATTGCATGCTTTGCAACCATCAAGTGAACATGTCTCAAATCCATCAAGAACTGGTTCAATGTGTTCACAACAAAGAAAATATCTGGTCTCGTATTTTTTAGGTACATCAAGGACCCAATCATCTAACGATACATCGTGGCATCAACCGACTCTGATGAAGCAACTCAATAGCTTCAGGTTTGATGCCATAGGTGTTGTCATGGCCTTGCAGTCCATCATCCTGAACCTCTTCAGGATCTCTACTACATACTTCCCTTGTCCCAGGGAGATTCCATCCGCATTCTACCACACCTGCATGCCTAGAAAGTAGTGCATCATATCCAAGTCCTTCATCTCAAACTTGGCAGCAAGTCTCCTTCTTGCAACTTTAATGAGTTCCTCTTTTCTGTCAGGAACAAGTCCTCGACATATAATAGGAGCATCACTGGTCTTCCACCTTCAACCTTGAAGAAAAGGTTGGAATCCACTTTATTCTCAGTAAATCCTAGATCCATCAGTAAGCTGTCCATCCTGTTGTACCATGTCGAACCTCAAGATCTTCTGCAGTCACTCCCTCTGAAGAGGAGCATCATACTCCCTCCGTATTTCATACTCTATGCATTCAAACATTATGTACTAGAGTGACAAGTAGCTTGCTCTGCTACTAGTATATTATGTATCCATCTACGGTCACTGGATACCAAGATCCTCTATCTTGAAAACGTTCTTCTCGCACCCATCTGTGAGCTTGTCATCCTCTATAGGCTTTCATCTTCAACCTTGTAGCAAAGTTTAAGATCTTCATCACTCTGGGTGATCTTCAAGCTCCTCATGTATGTGTTATCCCATGGGTGTCTTCTGAGCTCGTACAAGGCCTTCTTTCATTTTCACATGTGATTTCGCCTGTCATGTGTCTTAACTTCTAGTGGCTGCAAATGTCTCTTCATAGTCTATGCATTCTTTCCGTGAGAAGCCTCGTGCTACGAATCTTGCCTTGTATCACATGATGTTGTCATCTGCTGCATGCTAGATCATGTAGATCCATATGGAAGACATTATGTTCTTCTCTTTAGGTCTCGATACTGCATCATTCTTCTTGAACTTGTATTCTCCTTCCCTTTCTTCTTTGCTACTTCTTCATACCTGGAAGGCTCTGCATCAATGATGTCGCTCAACAGTGTCACATAACTAGAGTGTCTTTGAGGCCTCTTTATTTCTTTGAAAGTATCGTCATATTATTCTTCATATTGGATTCTTTCTTGAACTATCGTCATTTATTCTTCAGAACAAGTCTCATTCTTCTTTTCTTGTAGGTGATTGTACACGATCTTTCCTACAAGTCAAATGCATTTGTATGGTTAGAAACATTTCACAAGGCATATTCATAATGGAAAATTCTGATGCATAAAGATATAATCATGCAACTATTTTAGCCAATACAACATTCATCCATATCTCATGAAAATTTTTCTAGATGCCTTCCTTCTCTACCAAGACATCATTGAGATTGTGCACTAATCCAATATGTCAGCAAAGAGGTTTCATTCTAGATAAGTAGCAATGGAGATTTTTATAGCACCATGAGCTACTTACCCATCACATGCATATTAGCAGTATACTATCATTAATGAAAACATTCTATCATGCATAATACATCAACTGAATATAAACAAATGCATAACAAAATAATATCATGAAATGGAAATTGAATACTTATCTTTATTTGTTTCATGGGTAGACTCCTTCTTTCAGCTTCATCATATTCTTTATTCATAACAGCATCATTTCTTATCCAAATGCTCAATATGGATAAGAGGCTCTTCAAGAATTGAGTACTTCATATTCCTCATCGCTTGAGGGATCTTCTTTGAATCATGAGCACTTGATCTTCAGTTGCTCCCATATTCTCTTTTATTATTGTTACAGCTGATTTTACCACACATGGTGGATCACACATTTATGGCCTTCCCTATCCCTCTGCAGACTCTTTGGACCCCATGGACCATTTTTGTACCTTTGATGTTTCCAATATCATCCCTAAAAACATGCATTATTTTCCATACGCGACTTTTAAACCTATTCTCGCGTATATACGCGGATATGACCCTCAAACCCACGTACATCGGGATGTGTGCAAAAGGCCAAATAGTTTTGGAGTTTTCTTTGAGGTAGAGCTAAGTCACTTGTCTCTTGGCCTTCCATATGCCTTGAGATCGCTCGGATCCGACCTTCCATTACCCCATTGAGGCACTATACAAGGAACCCTTTGGATACATTGAAGGGAGAGGAATTGAAGAGCAAGAAAACTATAGTCCATTGTTGTTGGAGCTTATACTTGAGTCTGCATCCCTTTGTCCCTTGGAGCACTTTGTGTTTTTTCCAACCTTGCCTTTGCTTGTGAGCTTGCTATTGAGAGATGGAGGCCCAGGTGGAGGACTCATTTTCTCCGGTTCGCAAACGTACTGACAGAGCTTGTCATTCTTGTAATCTCTGATTTATGTTAATATAAATATCTTTTCCTATCCAATAATGTGCATTTAAATGAATATTGACTCTCCATGGATGCTTTTAAATGCTTATATGTTATTGATTATATATGCTAGAGTAGGTCTAACACAATTATATAGCATGCTTGTCTTATTTAATGATTGTTGAGAGATCAAATTGCTAATACAAGCGAGATTGGAAAAGCTCAACGGGGATCTACATCAACCATCCAGAATAAGGTATGTTTCAATATCCTTTAGTGTTAGATGTTTTATTTCTCTTGCATATGGGAAGGGATTGATTTCTGTGGTTACTCTGTCTATTATGGTACCTAAATCCATAGGAAGTTTTATTCGTAACAGAATTGGCGTCCATACTGGGGGGTTCCTAGTCATTTCCTTTGGGGGTTTTATCGGCATTCAATGTTCTTGAATTGCTCTGATTTCTTTGTTTCTGAGTCGGGTTTGGGGGCATGTTTTCCTAGTAGTGTCTGATAGGAGTAAATTTTGTCTCAGCTTGTCTGTTTACCTTTTTTTATCTCTTTTTCTTCCTGTATGCAAGTTTTGTCTTCACAGTCGTGTGTACATGCAGTTTTTACTGGAATATCCGCGTATATACGCAGGTTTTCTGTACACAGTCGCGTATGCCCTGAGTTTTTCCTTTTGGGGGAAGATTAAGTGTTGCTAGGTGAGTTTGGATGATTATTGAGTCTTCTTGGATGCTTCTGTAGTCTATATACACCTTTGTTTCTGACCAGAGACACTTTTTAGTTTGAATTTTTTGAAAATGTTCTTGTCATTGCATTTTCTATTTTTTGTTTTGGGATTAGTGCATTAGGTCTCTTTTACCTTAGTGCTTTGCTTGGGTGCTGTCTGATAGCGCTTGTAGAGTCTGGGGGTTGTAGAGTCATACTTTTGCTTTTTATTTCATTTTAATTCAAACAATACAAAAACATTTGCTTTTTGCATCATTATGCATTGTTGCATTTTGCATTTTGCATGGTACTTGCATTAGGTTTGCTTGGAGAGTATTAGTCAGATTTTCATATAGGAATGATTGCATATTCATTTGAAGGAAAATTTTGCACCTCGCGTAGTAGCATACCCTGTTTTTCATTTGACACAATGCATTTGCATTGATTGTTAGGTGTGCATTTTACTTCTTGTTGCGTCATAACATCATTAGTTGCACGACCATTTGCCCTTTTGAGTAATAAGCAAATTAAAATCAACGCATAATAAAATGAATTACACTCTTTTCTTTTATAGGGTGCACCAACAACATTAGGTTTTAGGGTCTTGGAATAGTTCATTGTGAGTAAATTCTCCAAGACCACTAAATGAAACATTTATGTGTCTATCCAGGTGAGAGTGTGAAATTCCTTTATATAATTAGTGTTTCTCAAGATCCTCCTCTTACAAGGGAGTTAAGCACAAGGCAGTGTGAGCGGTTATTGATTGGGATGACCCCTAGTCATAACTGAGTAGCATCGGAGATATTTCTAGGATTGTATTTGTATCTAGGGGCTCTTTCGAGAGTTTTGGGCTTTGCTACCCTGCCCATATGGTCAATCCCACTTGCGACTGTCCGCCTGAGCATTGATTATATTGAGGTGACCTTAGTTGCCTTACATAGGTTATCGAGGGGGTACTTCGCAGAGGTTATTCTACAGGTGTCCTAGCCAGGTAGGGGTCATACAGCACAGTCTCTATATGCGTTGAAGCTGAGGGCCACTATAATTGGTTGCAAACCTTCGCTTGTTGTGTATGGGAGTCTCAAGCCTCTCCTAGGCGAGACATACCTGCTTCATTTGGGAGCTCACATATCTCACCCTTGTTTGCTAGTGTTTTGGCTTTACATTTGATAGGTGTATGCTCTATGCATGATAGTTTCCCTAGAGTTTGCGTAATTAGACCGAGTCTTTTTCATTTTTTGAGTCATTGTGGATTCAGGCGCGGCACTTCGTCGTTCTCGTCATTTAGCAGGACTTCCACCTTCCACGTCTCCTCCTCCTTTGGGAGGGATAAATAGACAATCCGGGCGGACTACTTCTCACTTTGATTCACACACGATGGGAGATCACAAGGATGAGATTCCTGAGATGTCCTCTCCACCTCATAAGGTTGGGGATGCAGATTATGCTCCTGTTTATGATCCTTCACCAGAAATACCTTCACATTCTGGCTATGATCCCTCATTCGTAGGTCGTCGGTATTGGTTACCAGGAAACAAGACTCATTATGAACCCACAAGTACTAGTCATGTTCATTATGGCATGTCTGATATCCCTGCACCTGATCCGGCACATCATGCCGAGTCTAAAGTTGAACCTAGCACTACGCCTGGAGGCACTCCTATTCCTTTCCATGCGGAGAGATTTGGGAGCACTAGTCACATTGCACCTTCCATCCTGGTGGTGGAAGCTACCTCACATGTCCGTCCTAGACCTAGTGTTATTAGTCATATGCGGATACCAGAACTGAGACAAGTGACCATAGGGAACACCACTTACATCCCTTCACATGTCCCTTCATCCTCAAACCCTACTCCTTCGAATTCATTTTTGACAACCCTTCCTCCCCCTCATTCACATGGTCCTTCGGGCCGGAATATCGCTACTATCCATGTTTGTACTGCAACTGCTCGCACGATAGTATCTCAGAGTCAAGTACCTCTCGTTGTCTTGGGAGGTCATATTCCTATTTCTGGATCATCTAATGGTCCATCGCAAGGAGTTCCCCATATCCCTAACTATGGAGCTTCTCATGGGACATCCCATGGGACACCTTATGGAGCTTCTCATGGACATTCTTATGGACCGCAATATGGACAGAACTATCAACCCTATGGGTATGGGTATCAACAACCTACTTACTCTTCCAATTATGGCTTTGTAGCACCGTATAGTCAAGGTACACCACATCATAATGCTTCCATGCAGCCCTATACGGGTCAAATGGGAGGAGGATATTATGGCCAAGGCTATGGTATTTATAGAAATCAGCCTTACATGAACCTGAACTATCAGGGAGCGTGGCATAGACCGGCTCAACCTAGGCTCCCTTTCCTCACAACGTTGAACTTACTTGACTTATCGAGACTTATGAACGATCTGGTATCTCATGACCCGACTTGGTCACCTATCCCTAACAAGCTTCCTTCGAACATTCCCAATTTTGAGGGCAAAGTTGGAGAAGATCCTAGTGAGCATGTCACTACTTTTCACCTTTGGTGCTCTTCCAATTCCTTACATGACAATTAAATCCGTTTAAGGCTATTTCAACGCACCCTCACCGGGCCTGTAGCGAAATGGTATATAGAGCTCACAAGGGGGGGATTTGTTTTATTCGATGACCTTTCCATGACTTTCCTCAATCACTTTCAGCTACCCGTGCGTTACGACGTTGGTACAGAACTCTTGTCAACATTTCAACAAGACAAAGCCACACATATCTCGGATCATATTCAAGAGTGGCATAGACGGAAGCGGTTGATTAAAGCCTTTATACCACCAAAATTTCTCCTTGAGTGGTTCCTCAAGTAGTTGTTACTTTACATCGCAAAGGATGTTTCTACATCTGGAGTCCAAAATGAGGAACAAGCAATCTTTAGGGCACAAGAGTTGGATTTGATCTACACTCAATCCGGACTTTTGTATGAGATTATACCTAACGCTCCGTGATCTAGTTTCGAACCCAAGATTAAGCCTGGACCACATGCCGAAGGCATTGTGGGTTGTACAAGTGCCAAACCTATGCATTCGGTTGTGAAACAAGTGAGCCAATTGTCTATTAATCAATCCACTTCAATACAAGCCATGGCTTCGTCTCAACCCACCCAAACAACGAGTGTACTTTCCGTTTAATCGTCAGACTAGAAGGGCAACCAGCAACCCGAAAGGAATAAGAAAAAGGGTAAAAATAATCATAAGGGTGGGAACAAGAACGAAAAATGATAATTTTAATGACAAGAACACTCGTAATGATGGGGGGGACAAGTAGTCTAAACATAAGGTAAATTTTCCTTGTAAGTTGTGTAAGGAGGACCACCTCACTCACTTGTGCCCTCATGTGTAAGATGCCTCAAGATTCATAGCACAAGGCCCAGCTGTGCTAACTAATCCTTTACCCCATAATCAAAATATGAACTTGAGGACCAATGATCCTCATTGTGCATCGGGTGGAGATCAAAATCCGTCGAAAGCCAATACTGGTCATGGTTGCATCAACATGGTATGTGCTACTAAGGTTGTGACTCATGTGAAGGATTATGGTTCGTCACAACTGGACCTTGGAAAAGAACCCGCTCCACCTGAGAGCCCTTTGCGTATCGAAAACCCTATGGATAAATCTGAAGTTGCACCTCGCATTCCTAAGGGAGTCCTAAAGCATTCGGGGCACAATCCTAATGCCCGAGTCACCCAGAACTATTATGTTATCAAGGATTTGGGCCAAACTCCTTGTGCGATGTCTGCGCTTGAAGTACTTCAGATTTGTCCTCCGCAAAGGAAATCCTTGCTTTCTACTCTTGGGGTTACTGATGATAAATCTTCTTCTGTTATCAAATTTGAAACCATGGGACTACAGCCTCGCTTGCCTTACTACGTGTCTCTTTTGATTCATGTAGAGTGTCTTAATATGATTGTCAAACACACAGTGATTGATGAAGGCATTGTTGCTTTCATGATGTCTTTGTCATGTTGGAAGGGTTTGAGTTCTCCATAGTTGTCTCAATCCACTACTATGTTGACTGCCTTTGATGGTAGATCATTTCGGCTGCACGAGATTCTTCCTTCTCTTAAGGTCCAATTGGGAGGGAAGACCGTCGCGATCGAGGTCGAGGTGGTTGATGCGTCCCTTGAATACAATATTTTGTTGGGCCAGAATTGGATGTATAGTATGCAAGTCGTAGTCTCTTCTCTCTTCCGAGTAGTATGCTTTCCATTTAATGGGAGGATCATTACGATTGATCAGACATCATTCTATAATCTGAGTGTTAGTGCATCATCGGGAGCTTTTATCCCGATTATCGATCATTCTCAGCCGGCAACTGGGAGTGTATGTGTGGGTATGTATCCATCTCTTATGGGGACCTTTAGCTATACTCCGCCCGTTCTTATGATTGGATCTAGTTTTGGTGGGGCTTTGTCTTTGTTGAATTTGGTGTCTTTTCGCACTACCCATATGGAAGATCCTTGAATTCTTCCTTCACCGAGTCCTTCGAATGGACCTGTCGAAACAAATGTGTTGTTTCCTACAGCGATGATAGCATATCAAGCGAATCTTGATTGTGTTGCAGAGCCTAGTCCTTCCTCTTCACGGATGGAGGAGGACCCGTATGTGCTACTTTCATGGGTAGTTGAGTCCTCTCACGCACATTATTTCCTTAATGATTTTTTTCCATCAGATGAAACCATTATTGAGGCCATGTCTAGGGTTGATCCACCTTGGGAAGAGTTACATCATAGATCATACTTTCTTCCTGAGCTTAACCATATGGAGTGTGAGGACTTTAGGGAGATTCTTAGCAAGAATATTGGTAGTCCAGTGGTTCCATTGAGCTCTCTTGGTTAGGTGTTTGATGGGAACATGGCGAATTTATCACCTACTATTCCTATCAATATTTCTCACGATCCTGACAAAGTTGAGAACGTCTACATTGGGGCAGATTGCTCCCCTGATGAGATCATGGAGTATACCGAGCTATTTAAAGAGTTTCATGACATATTTGCTTGGTCATATGAATAAATTCCAGGTATTGACCCTTGTATTGTCGAACATGAGATTAAGACCTATCCGAATGCGAAGCCCGTTCGACAACGTTTGCGTGCGGTGAATCCTAGAAAAGCACCCACTATTAAGGCTGAGATAGAGAAGTTGTTAAAAGCCGGTTTTATCTATCCCATTCCCTTGATGGAGTGGGTTTCAAATCCCATTCCAGTTGATAAGAAGCAGGGAGCGATCCGTATATGCACTGATTTTCGTGATTTAAATCGTGCTTGTCCTAAGGATAATTTTCCCACACCATTTATTGGTCAGATTTTGGATGAGTGTGCAGGAAGCGAGGTATTCTCCTTCATGGACGGTTTTTCTGGATATAATCAGATTCAGATCAAACCCGAGGATCAACATAAAACTGCATTTATTTGTCCTTGGGGTACTTTTTCATATCGAAATATGCCTTTTGGTCTTAAAAATTCCGCAGCTACATTTCAGCGGGCTATGACCTTAATTTTTCATGATCTCAAAACGATTATCAAAGTGTATTTGGATGATCTTGCTGCTCATTCTCGTTTGAGAGTGCGTCATCCATACCATTTGAGATTAGTATTGAAAAGATGCCGCCATTACCAGGTTAGGTTAAATCCTCATAAGTGCATCTTTTGAGTGACTGTTGGTCACTTGCTAGGGTTCATTGTATCCAAGGAGGGTATAAGATTCGGTCCCTTGAAGGTTGAGGCAATACTTCAATTGTCTCCCCTGCGTAATATTTGACATCTTCAGTGTTTGCAAGGCATGGCAAATTTCTTGCAGAGATTCGTAGTTAATTTTTCCAATTTGACTAAAGGCTTTATGTGTCTTTTAAAGAAGGACACTACTTTTTGTTGGGATGAGCGGGCCTAGGAGTCCTTTGATGCTCTTAAGTGAGCCTTAGCATTGGCCCCCGTGCTTAGCCCACTTGAATATAGCCATGATTTTTTTTTTATGTGGTCGTGTCCTTGGAGACGGTTGGTATGGTTTTGGTTTAGGAGGATGAGGAGCTCCACGAGCACGTCATATATTATTTGAGCCGAAACCTTGTTAATGTGGAAATCCGTTATTCCCATGTGGAGAAACTTGCTTTGGCCACCGTTCATGCGGTTCAGAGATTGAGACATTACATTCTCCTTCACTAGACCTTTTTGGTAGCTCATGTCAATCCATTTCAGTTCGTCCTCACTAGAAGGATGATCGGGGGAAAATACAATAAGTGGATTGTTATTTTGCAAGAGTTCGATCTCGAATTCGTTTCGGTGAAATTGAAGAAATCATTGATCTTTGAGGAGCTCATATCTTATTTCCCAAGTGTGGAGGAGGAGGAGGTTTATGAGGATACATTTGTTGATGAGCATATTTTCCTTATCTCAACTTTGGACCCGTGGTATGGTGATATCATTGTATATTTGCAAATGTTGAAGGTCCCTACTCACCTTTTACGGGATGAGCGACGGTGATTACATCATGCAGCTAAGAACTACCTTATAGCGGATAACACTTTGAACCGTCGTGGGGTAGATTCTATTTTGCGTCGTTGTTTAACCCATGATGAGGCTAAGGTCGTGCTGAATGATTGCCATGGAGGGGTGTGTGGTGGTCATTTATCTGGGATTTCTACAGCCCAAAAAATATTGAGAGCGGGATATTTTTGGTTGTCGATCTTCAAATATTGTGTCAATGCGGTCAATAAGTGTCACCCTTGCTAGTTGTTTGCACGCAATATGCGCTCGCATCCTTCCCCGTTACATCCTATTATCACCACCAGTCCCTTCACCAAGTGGGGGCTTGATTTCATGGATTGCAATCCAGCTTTGACTGGCGGGCATCATCACATTATAGTGGCTGTTGATTATTTCACGAAATGGGCAGAGGTTATGCCCATGATTAAATCTGATGATGAGACAGCCGCGCATTTCATTTTCAACCAAATTATTACTTGGTTTGGCATTCCGAAAGAGCTTGTCACTGACCATGGTAGGCACTTTGAGAATAAAATGATGGAAGAGTTGGCTTCAAAGTTAGGGTATAAGCAGGAGCACTCCTCTTCTTATTACCCTCATGCGAATGGACAGGTTGAAGCAGTGAATAAATCACTTAAGTCCATTCTTCAACGAACCATCACGTAAAGCAAGACGAACTGGTATATCATGTTATATCTTGCTTTGTGGGCCTATAGAACCGCGGGTAAGACTGCCACCAGTTTCTCTCCATATCAAATCGTACATGGGGTGGAGTCTGTGTTACCGATTGAATGCGAAATCCCTTCGTTGAAGCTACGTGTAGAGCTTTTACCAGACACTTCCGCATTGGAGGAGCGTTTGGTCCACTTCTAGCAGCTTAATGAGCAGCATCGAGAGGCTTTAGTGGCTCTAGAGCTAAATAATTGTCGCGTTAAGGTCCAATATAATAAATTTGTCCGTCCGAGGAAGTTTAGTGAAGGTGATTTGGTCCTTTTGTGGGATCAATCTAAAGAACCCTTGGGGGCAGGAAAGTTTAATCCCATGTGGCATGGTTCTTACGTAGTCAAACATGTGTTAGAGAAGGGTGCCTATGAGCTGGTGGATTATGAAGGGACAGCCTTGGCGGAGCCTAGAAATGGGCTCTATCTTAAAAAATACTATGCATGATCTTCAGCCAGGGCTGGTTGTTGTATATTATTGTATAGTTTTTTGCATAGTTAGGTTTTCTTATGGTGATCGGGTTTGTTGATTAGATTTTGTTTCTTATGGAAGATGTCGATGGAGTCTTCCGCTTACATAGGATTCACTGATGGTGCTATCCGTCACACTCAAAACTCAGCTTCGGCTACTTGGGTGATTTATACTCCTACGGGTCAAGTATTGTCTTCAGGAGGCATATGTTTATGGCCTTCTTCGAACAATGTTGCTGAATATAGTGTCATTATCAAATTATTGTGAGATGCCATTTCACATGGTGTTCTCTCTCTTGAGGTATGTCTTGATTCACAGTTAGTGGTTTCACGGCTTAATGGCTTGTATCATATTAGGGATCCAACATTATTACAAATATTCTTACGTGTGAGATTGCCAGAATGGAAATTTGAGAACATAACATACATACATGTTTCAAGAATTTTTAATCAAGTTGTTGACTCATATGCTAACTATGTGTTAGATTGGCATTTGTTTCATAGAACATAAGCATATCACAAACATACATTTTCTCACACATGTAAATAAATAAAATCAATCATCATAAAAAAAATTCATTAAACATCCAAAATGTGACGTCATAATACATAAGTGTCATAATACAAAATTGGGGCTTCCGAGCCACCAAACTATAATACACGGTAGTACAAAAAGAAATACTCTCAAGTCTCTAAGCCGAGGAGGAGGGGGGGGGGGGTTCTGATCATGGTAGCACACCACGGCTCTAACTAGCCGTCGAAATAATTGAATCCATGCCCGTGGTACACCAACCACCTGGTGCTGCATGGCCTTAGGCAAGTCCTCGACTTGCGCCATAGTTACCCTGTGTGTCAAGTGTACAAAGTTTGTGTGGATGATTTGGAGCGTCCGCTCCGCATCCGCACCCATGATGTCATCTCCTCTTCCCCTTCATCTATGACGAGGGAAACCGTCAGGTCGCCATGGTCCAACATCTGCATAGACATGACAGATTTTCACTATGTGTCGTCACACTAAAACATGTCTTTTGAGTCAATATATCAAAAAACACAAAAAAAATTAATAATTAAAAAAACTTAAAAAGAGGGTTTGGGATTCGTTAACTATGTCACCATATTCCGCTCCTGGTGGTAGGGGCATGTCCAGATCTCCCTGGAAATCTATCCCTGCATAGGGGTAGTCATCGATGGCAATGATCTGCCACCACCACCATGGAAAGAAGTCCATTGGGTAGGGGTTAGCCACCCTACCTCCACCCAGTCTGCACATAACATTTGCCCAACATTGTTGGTCCGGATCTCGAACTCCGCATGGAGGAATGTCCACTCTAGGGCTTAGCCCCAGTACACGCTCAAAGAAGAACGTGCTCAGTATGCTGCCGAAATCGAAGTTTCTCACCATGCCCATCTTGCAGTCACTGAGCTCCTGCTTCTTGTTACTCAATAGCGCAGTGCTCCAGTCATACATTGTGGGTATCATACACTCCATCGCATAGAACATCAATGGTCGTGAGGCTTGGTGGAGTGAAGCTAGACCGGCTATCCTCCCGAGTTCCAATAGTATGGCCTTCAGTCTCCGCACCTGGATCAAGTTTGTTGGGATTTGACTCCCAACCTTTTTCGTGTCCAGAAAGCAGTACACTGTAATGTACTCATCAATAGTTATGCCACCTCCGGGCCCACGAAATCAGAGATCTACCGCCTCTCCTTGTCAGGATAATCCAATAATAAAGTATATGTCCTCAATCTCTATACTGAGCGACATCCCGTCAATGTGAAAAGACTCTGATTCTGGATCCCAGTAATCCACTAGCATCTGCAGGAGTCTTGGTTTGGCCCTCAGGCTACCAAGACACCAAAACTTATACAAACTGCATGCACGTAGAGCTTGTTGGGCCATTAAGTCACCTTGAACAGCCTCTTCTACATCACCATGTTCCCTCTCCCTCCATTCTAGAACCATCATACACATAAAACATGATTTTTTATCATTGTCTGCCTTAGAAACACTTATTCGCAGCCGCATACGGTACTGTTCGCAAAACAGCCACATATGTACGTGGTTTTGGGAGGTTTTTCCGCGTATGGCCATCCCTATACGTGGAAAAAACCCCAATATCCGCGTGGGCCGAAACGCCTACTTTAGATTGGCCTAGAAAATGAAATTGACCATGGAAACTTAAAAAATTTGCATGAAATGGGAAGAGGAGGACATGAGGAGTTACCTGGAACAAACAGTGTCGAATTTTGCTGGACGATGCTCCCGGAATTCGCGTTGGAAGTTTTAAGCTCAAATGGGTAAAAATTTCAAATGATATTGAATTTTTGAATTTTTTACTATTTATAGAAAAATTTTAAAAACTTTGAAATTTTTTACCCACTTTCTATAGTTTTTTACCATTTCTGAATGTTTTGGACTAATTTGATGATGTAGGAGTCCATTTTAAGCGTGGTTTGATTGTGGTTTTGACCCGTTTGTGCCGATTTCAGGTATTATGTCTAAACTGGCATATAGGTTAGGTTTCACATCCGTTTGCACTTTGCATGACCTTATGACCGTTTCATTATAACCTTAGGTACGAACCCATTCTATCTTGTCACGAAACCTTCTTGTTGATTTTAGAAGTGACATGATGTGAATGGTAGAGCTTGACCATACATCGGTGCCCTAGTTAGCTCCTGTTTTGAATTTGGTGCCCATGCCGGAATTTTTCCTTTAGGGTGTGGGAATCCTTTGTATAGTATCGCCATGACTTTGCGCAAGAGCCTCATACTCCTCTTGATCTTTTTTCTGGCCTTTTTCCCCAGGACTCCCTTATGTCAAGTTGTAATTGCATTATCATGAGTTTTGCTTTCCTTATTGAGCCTTATGCCGGCTTCCCTAACTTTGATTATCATCCATATAGCTCGAGCTTGTCTCATGTCTAGCCACACAGAGCCATTTTACATATATTTTGCAGCTTGATTCCCCATTTTTTACCGGGAGGAGACTTTCCCCCAAGTGTCGTTATCCTCCACATGTTTCCTTGCATTGAGCATAGGTACGTTCCACTGGTTGGAACTAGTTTGTTTACCCCTTGACACTCGTCTCCTCCTAGTCTGTAACTATAAAGCACTTTTATTCTTTTTCAAGCTTTTCAAAATATTTGAAAAAAGTCCAAAAAATATCAAAAAACCAAAAAGTCGGACAGGAAAAGATGTTATCTTTGGCAACAGTCAAGTCGTGTCACCTTCGAACAGAGCATTGTATATCACATTTGTTGGTTGGGTTAATAGTTTGACTTTAGGAGCTGTACTTGTTTCTCTGAGTTTATCTCCACCGACTGGTTAAGCTTCCAGTCCCTATGGATCCTTTGTTGATGCCTCCTGTGTCACATAGAGGTCCTAGTTTTGTATATTGAGTCTATGCTGCCTACATTCAGTCACCGTTTTCCTTTATGCTCTTGTTCGAATGAAGTTGAAACCTGAGTCGGTCATTCCTCAGTTCTCTTCACTTTGCATGTCAACCATTTCCGGTACTGGTACTGGTTCGTGCACATTATGATCGAGTCCTTCCACATTATACAGATTTGCTGACTAGCTCATGTTGGATGATGGGGGATGCCTTAATGCCCTCCTTCCAGCGTATTTCATCCCATCGACTTCAGATCATTTATTCTGGGATAGGATTCTAGAGTCGTTTTGAGTGCCTTGAAACTTGTAGTCATCAGTGGCAGGTTCTCTCGCCATCGACATTTTTGGGAATACATCAATGTCCCCTGATCGATGGATTCTTTCAAGTGTTTGACCTCAACACGTTTATTCACACTTGTTAGTTTGCACTCTAGTACCTTGATTCCCATTTTCATTATCTGTGGGTGATCTTGTGTTTGCTAACGGTATACATCAATGATCGGTAATCAGATGATGGACTACTATGTTCGACCTCGACACCTCCATTCACATAGTAGGACATGTACTCGTAGCAGATTGTGTAGAAGACCTCCCATATTGGTGGCATTTCATATATGCTACCTCCTTGATCGTGCCAGTGTTCATGAGATTTCATCTCTCGTGACTTGATTCCAGTGTATGTCAGATATCTTCAGCCATTATGGATATCTTGATCCATTGCATATCTTTAGCTTTCATGGAGATCATTATCTTTTGTATATATTCATCATGGAGATTATGATCTATCTATATTATACGTGGCGATGACCACACATGTCATATTTTGCATCATGCTATTCATGGCCATTGTACTCTTGTGTATCCGAGACTGTTGTATGTACTTGCAGTCATGTGCAGAGTTTGGTTATTGTATTATATTGTTGGATGGCTGGTTCTTCCACCTAGTTCTTCATCACTCCACTTCTGGGATGGACTTATAATGTATTTCGGCCATCATATCACCCCTTTGACCTCACACATTAGGGGGCATCTATTATAGTTGATTTTACCACACATGGTGGATTACACATTTATGGCCTTCCCTGTCCCTCTACAGACTCTTTGGACCCCATGGACCATTTTTGTACCTTTGATGTTTCCAAGATCATCCCTAAAACCATGCATTATTTGCCATACGCGACTTTTAAAACCTATTCTCACGTATATACGTGGATATGACCCTCAAACCCGCATACATCGGGATGTGTGCAAAAGGCCAAATAGTTTTGGAGTTTTCCTTTATGTGGAGCCCAGTCACTTGTCTCTTGGCCTTCCATATGCCTTGAGATCGCTTGGATTCGACCTTCCATTACCCCATTGAGGCACTATATAAGGAACCCTTTGGATACATTGAAGGGAGAGGAATTGAAGAGCAAGAAAACTATAATCCATTGTTGCCGGAGCTTATACTTGAGTCTACATCCCTTTGTCCCTTGGAGCACTTTGTGTTCTTCCCAACCTTGCCTTTGCTTGTGAGCTTGCTATTGACAGATGGAGGATTGAAGTGGTGGAGGACTCAGTTTCTCTGGTTTGCAGACGTGCTGACAGAGGTTGTCATTCTTGTAATCTCTGATTTATATTAATAGAAATATCTTTTCTTGTCCAATAATGTGCATTTAAATGAATATTGAATCCATGGATGCTTTTAAATGCTTATATGTTATTGATTATATATGCTAGAGTAGGTCTAACACAATTCTATAGCATGCTTGTCTTGTTTGTTGATTGTTGAGAGAGCAAATTGCTAATACAAGCGAGATTGGAAAGCTCAATGGGGATCTACATCAACCATCTGGAATAAGGTATGTTTCAAGATCCTTTAGTGTTAGATGTTTTATTTCTCTTGCATATGTGAAGGGAATGATTTATGCAGTTACTCTATCTGTTGTGGTACCCCAATCCATAGGAATTTTTCTCCATAACACTTATTATGGGTCGAGCTTCATCTTGTGTGTGCTCTTCCTAGATTTTGTTGAAAGTAATCACTTCCTTCTGGCACACATTCCTCGAATGAATGAATCCCGTGATCCTGGGAGGCCATTCAAGGTAGTTATAATAGTATCTTATTCTTCTTCGACTGCTTCATCATAGCATCGAACACTCCTTTTGGTTTCTTTAGGGATGACACATGAGGGATGAGATTATCTTTAGTAGAATCTACAATTATTCTCTTGGCTCTATCCTTAGTCTCATCTCCCTCTGTCTCCTAGACCTTTCTTACTGAAATACGGATCCAAGTCAATTTCTTGAAGGATCACAGAGTTCCTACACTTCATCTGATTTATATTATTTTCTTCAAATAGCTTGGTCAAGGAATCAAACATCTCTTTAGGTGTATTTATGGAAGACACTTGTGGTATAAGGTGATGGAATCAACAATAATCCTCTTGGCCTTGACCAATTTCTTCTCATGTAAGGCCTTAGCCTCATCTCCCTGTGGAACTAGAACCTCTCTACTTATGCAGGTGTCCAATTCATTTCCTAGTGAGATCCTATACTTCCATGCTTGGAAGTTGTCAGCCTCACCAAGCTTGTCATCAAGCTGGTGTGATTAGTCATTTTTAAATGAGAACCTCAACTGTAAATAGCAAAAGATTAGATCTTACCAATTTGACTTGTCCATCTTGGTTCCGGAGCTACCTGATCTAGGGTTTTTCAGAGAAACCCTAATTTTCAAAACTTAGAATTTCAAAATTTTGATTAGATAGAAAGATATAACTCTTCAAGGAGAGCTATCCAATTTACTCCTTTTCTGAAAATAGTGGAGGGAAGCTCCCGGAATAAAAAGCCCTAGTTTACCAATTTCTTCTACAAAAATTCCAAATACTATATCTATGGTATCTCCACAATTACTAATCCTCTATGTCTGAAATATTATACTAAGGTAACCTCGTCTATCCTCTTTCAAACACCACAGGTTTTACCAGAATTGGTTTCACCAATTGGGACTTATGAGCGTTTTCCCAAGGTGACTTGTTTCAGTATTTTTCAGCATAGCGAAGTTGTACGGACTTCCATGTGTCATTGTTTCACCTTCAGGGTCCAAAACGTTTACCATAGAAATTACATTCCTTTCCCTATCTGGAACATCTTGAGAAATTTCATTTGGACCTTTGTAGCCCGAGATATAGCGATTCTCCCTAGGTGCCCTGTTTAGGGATGAATCCTGGAAGAAGCTAGAACCATGATTTGGAGGAAACATATCTCCTAGAATATAGCGAATATGAAGCTGAAATTTTTGCACTGGGTACAACAACATTTTATCTTCAGTCTGTGAAAATTTTTTCCCTTGATACTTCTTCAATCCCTAGATATGGTGAATGTGCCAAAACTACCCGTTTTAGTATTTTAGGGTTTTTCAGGCCCGGGGTCAAACTAGGGTTTGACTTTCCCAAAGTTTTACCCGACCAAAAACCTTGAATTTGATCTCTAAACTTCAATTTTTATGAGGAGAGAAATCCTATGCTTGGCTCACTCAAAAATTCGTCTTATGTGAAATCCCTAATTTCCCGCAGCAAAAACTGAAAATGCCCGGAATCAAATTCTGCTTCGACAGAAAGATGCACCCTTCAATGGAGAGTTAGCCTAGCATCCTTTTGCTAATGGATTGTGGAGAGATACCCAAAAATTAAGAAGGCCTAGCTTTTGCAACTGCACAGTGTCTTCTTCTCAGGTTAGCTCCAATACCATGTTAGATTTTTTATCATTTAAGCAATATGATCTTAGGATCTTATCTGAGAGAATAGCATGCACATAAATAATCACAAGAGACAAGAGACACAAATATTTTCCTTGGGGAAACCATAAAGGAGAAAACCCCGCAACTTCCTCAGAGATAGAATGAGCACCAATGGCAGCAGTAAAACCCAAAGATAGAAAATATGATCTCCAACAGCTGTTCTCTCTCTCACTTGAGAGAGCTTCTCCTCTCTCACTCATGCACCCCAGTTGAGTGAGTGTGTGTGTGATAAATAGAGAGTCTCACTCTCTATTTATATTCTTCTGTTCACTTAATATTTGAATCTGTTATGTAGGCTCGAGTAATCCTAACTCATTTATGTAGGCTCGAGTAACCACAACTAGGGTACTAATGACCCGACTTACATTAACTCACCAGGGCCGACTTCTCTGGGAGATTCTAACAACCCTAGTGCCCCACAACTGCGGGGACTTTAACCCTTAATAAATAAGGAGGGTTTCCCTATATGACTTTACAAGACTTGTATACATTATTGATTCTCCCAATAGGAACATCGTGGTATAACATGACTCAATTACATTATTGATACTTCCCAATAGGAACATCGGGGTACAATACATAAGATATACAAGTGAATACATTCTGAAGTTACAAATACATCAACACATTAAGTATTTCTCCAAGTGGTATAATATCATGAGGATGATGAGGGGACATAATCCCTTAAATTTCTCGATCATGCTTTAATTTGTCTAGTGAACTCATTGAAGAAGATTGAGGTGATTGTGGTGAATTGATCTCTTGAGCTTAACCTTTAGATAACCGCAAAATACAACTCCACCATGACCAAATATTTCTCTGACCAATGTTATTCCAACATATTCTCAAATAAATAAAAGGAAATAAGAAAAACTAGGAAACATTACTCAACCATAGTCAGAATATCCATAAAATCAAGCATGTGGAGGCTTTTAGGAATAATATCATAAATTTTGTCATATCCATGCAAATCAATTCCTTGTATCTTCAAAGTAAAGCATGATTTCTATTAATATGGGACAAATAATGTGCCATTTTAGGGACCCATTGGTCACATGTCATAGAACTGACATCTTAATTCAAATTGATATCGTAGATCATGCATATAAAAAATGGTTTTAGGAATCTTGATGGTTTGTGTGATGGAATTCCGCATGGCTTGGTAGTAGCTCTCAAACACAAATTCAATGCCAACCTACATCTCCTTCTCCATAGATTGGATAGGCCTTGAAATTGTGTTACAATGAACCTTACTTTAGGATCCCATTGTTGAAGGTAAATCCTTGTTATCTATGTCCATTATAAGAAGGAGAGTAGAAGAAATATACTCCCATAGTGGAAATATTTATTTCAATCGTGTGCATATGCCTAGTTTTGTAAGTCCTCACTAGTGAGGCATATTAGCTAGTTAAACCTCAATTTAGCCACACATATTCTAGTTGTGTGGACTACCTTCTTTTAACATTCTCCAATTCTATAGTTGCATAGAACTCTAGTGGATAACATTGATCTACCATGATGATCGATAGATTATTGATGGAAGATATTTCATATCTTTTCCTTCCCTTCCTTGCACCATATTTTAGGCATAGATCCATTTTCTCTTTTGTGATAGAACCATCCTTCTACACTTCAATTATTGCAAATAATGCATTATTGAAATCATCCCATCTAGTGTCTTTTTAGTAATTGCATGGATAATGTATGCATTAATAACGATTTTTTATCAAACGAAATCCCACTAGTGTGAGTCCACAACAAAAATAGCCTCATACATTTACTTATTTCTATAAAGGTACTAAATAATGGGACATGCATGCTATTATTAATTGATTATTTAAGAATCCATCTAAATGGTTGCAAGAACCTTGTTTAGCCCCGCCTTATCTCTAAGAATTTAGAAAACTCAATCAATAAAGTGGGGTTGTGGATATCATTATCCACCATATAAACCTACTCTATGTATCATTTAATATTCTCCTTACCAACATTCACCCACAAATCTAGTATAACCTCTAGGTAGAATAAATCCTTCATGGCTACAATTAAGGTCATCTCTCTCCTTGGTTTATTCATCTAGGTATTGCAGTTGGCCATTCTCCTATATGTTACTATCCTATGCCGCATGGTGTCATTTTTCTTATGCTCCAATATTAATGTAAACCATGTGATATCTTCACCCATTCATATTTCCCACTACTTGATCCTTGCTCAACCATTGAATGCAATTACACTCTCTCTATAGCTTTTAACCTTCCATCCTCAAACTATGTTTCCTCTAATAGCGTTGTTCTTATTAATCTCTAAAATCTAATAGGTACATGCTTAAATTTAAAACTCTTGAAACACTTCAATATTGTGCATTCAAATGATAGGAGTTTTTACCAATACTCCAACCCAAAAATTCATTCTTTGATCATGTTTATTAAGATTGACACCATTTGAAGTCTGTTCCATCCTGACCATTAATCTCTACCCTGTCCCATCTATATGAACTAAAACCTAACAAATCCTCGCTATATATGGTCATCAATATAGGTCAAAACATTGCTTTTGCATTGGCCTTTTAGACCATAAATGTGACATTATTGGCTTATGAATGACCTAGGAAACACGAAATCACTAAAAGTGGGTTCTAGTGCAACCTACCATAGTTTCATTAATGGTAAGAAGAATCAAATATTTTATAGACCAAAATACCCCCCAATATAGTTTTCTAACATCTTATTTTCTAATAAAGAGACCTTACCTTATGTAGACATACCTCCTTCTCCTTGATCTATTAGTTTCATAATTTCCCTACTTCCTTTAACGCCCATTATCTCCCATCCATAAATCCCAAGTTCTCCAACACCTTGACCATTGATTTTTTCTCTAGTGGATTACGTTAAGTCTATGTAAAATATTGTTATGTTGTTTTATTCCTAAATCTATAGAGCAACAAAAAACATTAAATTTGAATTGAAATGGCCAAATTTGACATGCCAAAATTAAAATGCAAAAGTTAAAAAAAAAACTAAAATTAGAGTGCTAACGTATAAATTGTTTGTGCTACAAAAAATCATGGTGATTATGCTAGGGTGGGGGATACATAGGGCTTTAGACATGCACCATTCTTCCATTAGTTTTTTATTTATCCATATATCTATGTAACTTGGATTTTTCCCTCGATATTTATCTACATATTTTTGTAGGGTCCCTACCAATGAATCCTTAATTTGCCTATAAGTTTTCAAAATTTATTGTCATACATCAACGTAAGATTCCCTATTCAAACTTCTTACTCTCGATAAGTCAATTATGCCATAAATTTTGGCACATTTTCTGTACCATCTAATGGTATCTTTCTAAAAATATGTTATATATCTTCTATATGTACAATCATATCTATTCTATCATGCAACTATTGTGTTTCTGACATCTGCATAGTAATGGTGACTTGTAGGCTGGGGATCCAATATTTTAGTGGCATCATAACCTCCATGCAATAGTCTAATTTGAATTCCATGTGATTAGTCAATGATTTACACATACTCATTAGTCCAATAGCATAGTCGAGATTATTTCATCCCTATTAACTATGCGCACATTGTTGCAACCATGTTATGGAAACTTGTTAAAGGTTTGTGCTATTCTATTAGCCTACAAATGATATGATGTAGTTTTATGGTGATGATCATGAATTACTTTACCAACATAGCCATTGCACCACCAATAAATTGTTGAACTTGGTCATTGATAAGGATATGCAAGTACCTAAACCTTGTGACTCTATTCTTGTGTTCCCAAAAACTTTCCCATGATAATGTACCTAGTCTTGATTAGTGTGTTAGTAGGATGATAACCATAATAAATCCCACTTCCCAATGATAAAATGGATCCCTAACCACAGTTAATTGCAATGGCATTTCATCTCATGCAAATGGTTGTCCGACGTGCTGGAATAAATCACATTCTTTACATATTTGATGGAATCCATAAACATAGCCACCATAGTTATCAATTCTCTATCCATCATTGTCCTCCCACGACATGACTTATTTTCCATGCTCCAACATACATCTGCACAAAATCACATATATGACTATCTTGTAGAACTTCCCAACAATCAATTTACCTTTCATTGTATGCACAACTAGTTGCCTATGTTGTCACAGATCATGTTCTTCTCATGCTAATATGGAGCCAAGGAATCGGAAATATATATGAATAATTTGAGCACTACTTCCATGTGAAAGATATTATCATCGAGAAATTAATCTACTATCTCAAGGGATCTCCCCATTTGAATCTAGGAGAGATGATCAAGCCCCATGGTTTTCTCTCTTATATCAACCATGACCTCTAAATCAAATTCATAGAACAATAGCAACCAATAACAAATATGACCTTCCAATACCGATTTGTTTACCAAATATTTCAACATGGACTTATCTATGAAAACTTAAATAGGTAACTTATTGGGTAATTTATAAACCTTTTAAGAACATACACCATGGTCATTCCTTCTTGTTTCAATGTCATGTAATACCCTTAAATATTGTAGAACATTTCCTTGCGTGATTCCAAATGCATCCACGTGTAGATGAAAAATATGGCTCCAATATGGAAAAACTAGAATCAAAATGGTCACCATCCTCTATTTCAACTCTACAAACCTTTCCTCATAAGCTTCCATCCATGCAAATGGGAATCCTTTATGTAATGACTATTCTATATACATTGGCCACTTTGTGTACCCCCTAATATTATGGTAGTGCCTTTTATGCACCAATGTAGGCCATGGGTCATATACACTTTGGGGTGTACGAAAATTGAGAATTATTGATTTCTTTGCAAGATCCACCAACAATCCTTCTTTGAATATGATATGACCTATAATGACCATATATGGAGTACACAATGTGCACTTTAAATATTCAACAATAATTGCATCTATCATCACCTATCAAACATTAGGCTTGAGCTTTGTAGATTGATCCCTTAGCAAATTGTATATTTCCTATTCATGCAAGTATACCTCTAAAAACTTATGAATGTACTCTTGGAATGAAACAATGACCACTCTAGAAAATACAATGTACACAGTCAATAGTTCAAAGAGCATGATTACATTACTAGCACAAGACCCCCATTCTTTAGAAAACATGGTATTTTTCATATCTTCCTCGAACATTAGAACCTAATGATAGTGTTACATCTGATTTTACCACACATGGTTGATCACACTTTTATGGCCTTCCCTGTCCCTCTGCAGACTCTTTTGACCCTGTGGACCATTATTTTACCTTTGATGTTTCCAGGATCATCCCTAAAAACACCTATTATTTGATGTACGCGACTTTTAATCCCTTTCTCGTGTATATACACGGGTATCACCCTTAAACCCGTGTACATCGGGATGTGTGCATTAGTCCAAATATTTTTGGAGTTTTCCTTGATGTGGATCCGAGTCACTTGTCTCTTGGCCTTCCATATGCCTCGAGATCGCTCAGACTCGACCTTCCATTACCCCATTGAAGCATTATATAAGGAACCCCTTGGATACATTGAAGGAGGAATTGAAGAGCAAAAAAACTATAGTCCATTATTGTCGTAACTTTCTTGTACTTGAGTTTGCATCCCTTTGTCCCTTGGAGCACTTAGTGTTCTTCCCAAGCTTGCCTCCGCTTGTGAGCTTCCTATTGAGAGATGGAGGATTGAGCTAGTGGAGGCCCAGGTGGAGGAATTTTTTTCTCTGGTTCGCAAACATGCCGACAGAGGTTGTCACTTATATAATCTCTAATTTTATTAATAGAAATATCTTTTCCAGTCCAATGATGTGCATTTAAATGAATATTGAATCCATGGATGTGTTTAATTGCTTATGCATTATTGATTATATATGCTAGAGTAGACCTAACACTATATTATATAGCATGCTTGCCTTGTTTACTGTTGTTGAGAGTAAATTGCTAAAGCAAGCGGGATTGGAAAAAGCTCAACGGGGATCTACTTCAACCGTCAGGAATAAGGTATGATTCGAGATCCTTTAGTGTTAGATGTTTTATGTCTCTTGCATATTGGGAAGGGATTGATTTATGTGGTTTCTTTATCTATTTTGGTACACCCCAAGCCATAGGAAGTTTTCTCCGTAACAAAATTGGCGACTCCATTGGGGATGTTCCTTGTTTTTCTTTGGGGTTTTGGGGCACAATGTGCTTGATATTATTGACTTGCTCTCTATTTCTCCCCATTTCTGTGTCACATTTTATAGTATGTTCATCCATTAGCACTCCCCTTTACTGGTTTGACCCTTGGCCTTCTTTTTACCACTGTCTTCTCTATACATGCAGGTTTTTGGCCAAAAGTCGCGTACACATGCAGGTTTTTGGCCAAATTCCACATATACATGTAGCTTTTTGGCCAAAAGTTGTGTACATACGCATTTGTTCTATAAACAATCGTGTACATCCTCCCTTTTGGTTGAGTTTGATGTTGTGGGAAGTTGTTGGGTGGGTTGTGAGTGTGGTTGGGTCTTCCTGGGTTCTGATGTTGTCTGTTGGATGCTTCTTTGTGACCAGAGACCGCTTTTTCATTGATTTTTCTTTGAAAGTAGTTTTAGTCATTTATCCTTTTTGTTTTTCCATTAGTGCATTACTCTTTTTGTCTTGGTGTCATGATGGGATTTTTTTATGCTGGCTGCAGAGACTGAGAGTTTTAGATGACTTTTATTTTCATTTTTCATTCTTTTATATTGAAAATACAAAATAGTTGCATTCTTACATGCATCTTACATATGGATTTAAGAAGGTACTTGCATTGGATTGCTTGGATGAGAGTTGTGTTTAGGTTTTCATATAGGAATGATGGCATATACATTTGAAGGAAAATTATTGCACTTCACGTAGTAGCATACCCTGTTTTTCATTCTACACTTTGCATTTGTATTGCTTGTTAGGTGTGCATTTTACTTCTTGTTGTGTCATAACTTCATTAGTTTCACGACCATTACCCTTTGAGTAATTACAACCAATTAAAATCAATGCATAATAAAATGAATTACACTCTTTGCTCTTCTAGGGTGCATCAACAAGATTAGGATTTAGAGTCTTGGAATAGTTCATTGTGAGTTAATTTTCCAAGACTACTAATCACAAACAATTAGGTGTCTATCCAGGTGAGAGAGAGAAACCCTTGGTATAATTAGTGTTTCTCAGGATGCTCCTCTTACACGGGAGTTAAGCACAATGCAGTGCACGTGATTATGATTGGGATGGCCCCTAGTCACTTTCTATGAGCACCGGAGATATTTCCAGGATCGTATTCATGTCTGGGGGATCTTTCAAGAGTTTTGGGCTTTGCTACCCTTCCCATACGGTCGATATCTCCTGCGACTTTCCGCCTGAGCATTGGTTATATTGGGGTGACCTTAGTATCCTTACCTAGGTATCACCGGGGGTACTTACAGAGGTTATTTTGTAGGTGTCTTGGCCAGGTGGAGGTCAAACAGCACAGTCGCTCTATGCGTTGAAGCTGAGGGCCACTATAATTGGTTACATACCTCCGCTTGTAGTGTATGGGAGTTTCGAGCCTCTCCTAGGTGAGACATACCTCCTGCATTCGGGAGCTCACATATCCTCCCCTTAGTTTGTTTGTATTTTGGTTGTAGATTTTCTTAGGAGTGTGCTCTTTGTGTGCTAGTTGGCCTTTGGGATCGCGATTACTTGATTATATTTATGCTCTCTTAAGTTTGGGTCCTTTTATTTTTGGCATGCCTGGTATCCTATCACCCTTCCTTAGTCCTAGTACAGACCCTGGTGTCATACTTGGGGGCATCACATCCCCTTACCGTGCTCATGGATTTGGGAATTGTCATATTCCATCCTCTACTCCATTTGTGGAGGATTTTTATTCCCTTGACCCGTCCTTTACACCAGCGGTCACCCTCATGGGGGTGGTAGTGGATGCGTGAACATTGGGTCTACACCTTACTTTCCTTTTTATGTCCCATTGTTCACCGCATTGTTTCCTTTGGGTGCAGTTGTCATGATCATTCCTCCCTATATCCTATAGTTTGGATTATTTATTAACTATTTTGGGTTGTTTTGGACTAATATGGTTGTCATGTAGGGTTTAGCTTTTGTACACTCTCTGAGGTTTCGACTCGTTCATTCCTATCATAGGTATTACGTCTAAACTGGCATATAGGTTAGGATTTCATATCCTCCTGCATTTTGCATGACCTTATGGCTGTTTAATTTTAACCTTAGGTACGAACCCATTCCATGGTATCACAGAACCTTCATGATGTTGTTAGAAGTGGTACTATGTGAATGGCAGAGATTTCCTATACATGGGTGTCCTAGTTAGCTCCCTTTTGCATTTGGTACCCATGCTGTGAGTCCTCTCTTACGTCCAAGAGTCCCTTTTAGTATCACCATTTCCTTGAGCAAGAGCTTCATACTCCTCTTGAACTTTATGCTGGCCATTTCCCTAGGATTCCCTTGTATATGTCAAGTTGTAATTGCATTATCATGAGTTTTTCTTTCCTTATTGAGCCTTACGTTGGCTTCCCTAACTTTGATTATCATCCATATATCCTGAGCTTGTCTCATGTCTAGCCGAGCAGAGCCTTTTTATATATCTTTTGCAGCTTGATTCCCCATTTTTTACCGGGAGGGGACTTTCCCCCGAGTGTCGTTATCCTGCACATGTTTCATTGCATTGAGCATAGGTACATTATGCTACTTGGAACTAGCTTGTTTGACCCTTGACACTCATCTCCCCCTATATTTGTAACTATAAAGTACTTTTATTATTTTTCAAGCTTTTCAAAATATCTGAAAAAAGTCAAAAAAAAAAACAAAAAACCAAAAAGTGGGACAGGAAAAGATGTTATCTTTGGCAGCAGTCGAGTTGTGTCTCCTTCGAACATAGCACTATATATCACATCCGTCGTTTGGGTTAGTAGTTTGAATTTAGGAGCTGTACTCATTTTTCTAAGTTTATCTCCACCGACTGGTTAAGCTTACAGTCCCTATGGAGCCTCTGTTGATGCCTCCTGTGTCGCGGAGATGTCCCAATTTTGTATAGCAAGTCTATGCTTCCAAAATTTAGTCACCATTCTCCTTTATGCTCTTGTTCAAAGGAAGTTAAAGCCTGAGTCATCCATTCCTCAGTTGTCTTAACTTTGCATGTCAGCCATTCCCGGTACTATTACTGGTTCGTGCACATCTTGTTCGAGTCCTTCCACATTATACAGTGTTGCTGAGTACCTCGTGTTGGTTGATTGGGGATGCCTTAATTCCCTCCTTCTAGTGGATTCCATCCCATCGACTTCAGATCATTTAGTTTGGGATAGGAGTCTAGAGCCATCTAAGTGCCTAGAGACTTACAGTCATCAATGGTAGGTTCTCTCGCCATCGACAGTTTTGGGAATACATCAATGTCCCCTGATCGATGGATTCTTCCAAGTGTTCGACCTCAACACATTTATTTGCACTTGTTATATTGCACTCTAGTACCTTGATTCCCATTTTCATTATCGGTGGGTGAACTCGCATCAGTTAATTGTATACATCAATGACCGGTAATCAGACGATGGACTACTATGTTTGACCTCGACGCCTTTATTCACATAGTAGGACATGTACTCGTAGCGGTGTGTGTAGAATACTTTCCAGATTAGTGGCATTTCACATATGCTACCTCCTTGATCGTACCAGTGTTCATGAGATTTCAACTCTCGTGACTTGATTCTAGTGTATGTCATATATCTTCAGCCATTATGGAGATCTTGATCCTTTGTATATCTTCATCATGGAGATTCTGATCTATTATATATTGTACGTGGCGATGACCACACATGTCACATTTTGTATATCATGCATATTCATGGCCATTGTACTCTTATGTATTCGGGACTGCTATATGTATTTACAGTCATATGCAGAGATTGATTATTGTACTATACTAATGGATGGTTGGTTCTTCCACCTGGTTCTTCATCACTCCACTTTTGGGATGGATTTATAATGTATTTCGGCCATCATGTTACCCCTCTGACCTCACAAATTAGGGGGCATCCGTTACAGTTGATTTTACCACACATGGTTGATCACACTTTTATGGCCTTCCTTGACCCTCTGCAAGCTCTTTGGACCACGTGGACCATTATTGTACCTTTGATGTTTCCAATATCATCCCTAAAAACACCTATTATTTGATGTACGTGACTTTTAATCCCTTTCTCGCGTATATACGTGGATATTACCCTTAAACCCATGTACATTGGGATGTGTGCATAAGTCCAAATATTTTTGGAGTTTTCCTTGATGTGGATACGAGTCACTTGTCTCTTGGCCTTCCATATGCCTCGAGATCGCTCGGATTTGACCTTCCATTACCCCATTGAAGCACTATATAAGGAACCCCTTGGATACATTGAAGAAGGAGGAATTGAAGAGCAAGAAAACTATAGTCCATTGTTGCCGCAACTTGCTTGTACTTGAGTCTGCATCCCTTTGTCCCATGGAGCACTTAGTGTTCTTCCCAAGCTTTCCTTTTCTTGTGAGCATGCTATCAAGAGAGGATTGAGGTGGTGGAGGACTCAGTTTCTTCAGTTTGCAAACGTGCCGACAGAGGTTGTCACTTATGTAATCTCTGATTTTATTAATAGAAATATCTTGTCCTGTCCAATGATGTGCATTTAAATGAATATTGAATCCATGGATGTGTTTAATTGCTTATGCATTATTGATTATATATGCTAGAGTAGGCCTAACATTATATTATATAGCATGCTTTCCTTGTTTACTGTTGTTGAGAACTAATTGCTAAAGCAAGCGGGATTGGAAAAAGCTCAATGGGGATCTACTTCAACCGTCCGGAATAAGGTATGATTCGATATCCTTTAGTGTTAGATGTTTTATTTCTCTTGCATATTGGGAAGGGATTTATTTTTGCGGTTTCTCTGTCTATTGTGGTACACCCCAAGCCATAGGAAGTTTTCTCTGTAACAAATAGCCTAAAACCATTTGATGTAAAAGAGTGTGCTTCATTACCAATGACCTTCTCCAAAATTTCATCATTAATTGGGGTCAGATAGGGATCATCTATGTAGATATCAATGATTCCATAGGAATCAACACACACATGTATTATACTTATGTCTTTCCATGTATTGCGATATATCATGTATCCATATCCCTTTGTCACCAAATTTGAGGAGGGCATTGTTTTATTTTCTTTAAACATCACCCCTCTCAAGGTTTCATTAATTCCTTTTCATTTGAACGAACCTTCATTGTGTGGGTCAAATACAAGACACAATATCCTTTACAAATTCCATTATGTTGGTACAAATCATCTTTCCTTAGCTTATTATAATGACCAAAATCATATTTACCATCCCATCGAACCTCATTTAAGAAACCTGTCGAGATTCACCCAAATATCACCCAAACATGAAGGAAGGAACCACAAAAGAACACACACACATTGTGTCATATTTTAATAACCCATCATGTCGCTTTCAATTATCCCTTCCATCCTCTTTCAAATATGTGCTTAAACAAAGAGATAGCCTATTAATCTTGTTCAAAATATTCCATCAGGTTCATTTTGAAAATGCACCTAACAAATTATCAAGCATTTTTTTAAAAATCCACCCGATAGGCCATTGAGACATTTCAAAACTATCAACCAAATTCCATTACCCCCTATATAAGTTCTAGAGTGGCACACATTGGAATACATTAAAATATATAGATAAGGCCATCGATCCTCTTCAAACTATGGCCATAATCCACTTTCGAAAGATATTCCCAAAAGACCATTGGTATTTCTTAGAAGATGTCATTTTGAAAGTAGGAAATAATATTATCAAAACATTTTTAAATATCCCACTAAGCCTCATTTGAATATGCACATGATTGAAAGAAATACCTTATGAGGCCATTTCAAAATATCTTCCTTCAAATCCACCTGATAGACCATTGGGAGGTTATGAAATATATTTTCTTTAATCTACCTAATAGACCACCGAGCCTCTTTTGAAGATGCCACTTTGAAATATAAAGATAATCTCGTCGGTCCATTTTGAAAGATTTCGTTAAGCCTCTTTTGAAGATGCATTGAATAAAAAAAAGCAACCGTCGATACATTTCAAAATATATTCTACCCCAGTGGGATGCATTCATGGTAGACTCATGATGGCCACATGAGTGGGTTCTACCCCTACACAATAGTATTATATTATGTAGGTTCATATACCTATAATGATAGTATTATAATAAGGACACGTGGATTTATGACAACATAAAGTTTCATAACTTAATAAATTAACTTAATTTAATCTTTTATTAAATATAAGAGGGGGTTATTGGGGAAATGGAATAAAATAATAAATATTACATATCTATTTTACTTAAAGGCATTTTTGCATGTGGACATGTGTCCGATTGGGAAATGAGAGGGGGAGGTGGAATTTTTCCTTCTTCTTCCTCCTTGTTGGTTCTTTTGGGGGATGAGGGGAGATGTGAGGTTTGGAGGCTGAGGAAGGATTCTGATGGTGAGAGTGTTTTATTGCCTATTGTTTCTAAGTGAGGGATTGAGGGTTCTCTGTCAATGACTGAGAGGTTGGTTGGGAGGAGAGTGGTCCCAAACTTATGGTTTTTTGTTTTTTTCCAATGTTTGTCTACTCTGTCTACATCATCCAAGAGGTACATTTGTAAGTTTGCCTTTTTAATTACAATGTACACATCATTTTCATTCTACCTAGTTTAATATTTCAATTGAGCTTATTTTAATATTTCATAAATATTAATTGTGTGGATCAAAAATATTGTTTCAATTTTATTCGATAAAATTAAAGTTGGGTATTACAGTAATTCGGATTAGTGTTTCCCTTTTGGCCATGACAATATGTACAAAGGTTCAAATTTGATATAGCCAATTCCATGCAACTTTGAAGTCATCACACAACACCAAAGGGTATAACATAAATTTGAATATAACAAAACTTAGGCATTTCAAATTATAAAGGCATGTAGCCTATCGATTCACCATCATGCATACCTAAAAACTCAAATGAAAAAGATAGTTCAAACTTAATAAACACTAAGGAACTATTAAATTTACCAAGAAAATAGTCAATCCATGCAGAAGCTATGCATGCAACGTCATATATCTATGAATTTCATTTCCAAAAGTCATACGTAATAATTAAAAATACAATTTCATAAAAAATATGGAGCACTTGTTGTTTAACAAATTGGTCCAAGGAAACTAGTTATTTCCAAAAAAAAATGCTATGCCTTCAGGTAATCCTCTATGGATTCCACACCCAAATTACACTATGATTCCACCAAGATGAAGGAAATTGGTGGAGGACACTCAGGTCACTCACCCAACCCAATTTCTCTTAATCTAAACTAGACTATTTTCCACAAAACTCTCTACAAAACCTTGGAACAATCTCATCCATGGCATTCCTTTCCACTACCCTACACAACACCAAGAATATTCCCTTTCTCCGCTAAATAGTCCCTCTTGCATAATATAAGGTGTTTCCTTTATCTACTTGACAATCCCTCAAGAATCCCTTCTCTCTCTTGAATTTTCTTAGTGATGTGCAGAGAAATTCCAATACACTATATTCCTTTAGGATCAACCCAACAAAGTCATCTCTTGGATCTTGAGCACTCAGTAAGAACAATATACAAGAAAACAAGGATGATTTCCTATCAACCCTATATCACACTCCTGTGTAACCTTCCATATGTATTCTCAACTTCACAAACTTCTCTTCTTCATCTCTCCTTAGTCACTTAGAGGATCAAATGGATGAATGCTCCCAAGTGTTGGTGTGTACCATGGAAGCACATAGAATCAACTAGTTAAAGATATTAATATAATGATTCAATAGGAATGGTCAATTCTAATTGAATGAAGAGAGATCCCATGAAAATAAATGATTTGAATATCATGTGGTTCAAATTCCTATGGATATGGAGCCTCTTACAATCCATAGATCTGTACTCAATTTCTATTCCCTCATAAGTAAGTAAGGTTCTCTTACCCACCAACCACCACCTACATTCACTGATTGGTGGGGAGGTTTTTAATAAGACACATGATGAAAAGATAAAGGTTCAAATATTTAGGAAACTTAGGAAGATTATGTTTATTTCTCAACAACTTGTACCCCCTTTCCTCTTCCCCTCAAGTGGATTCATAACCCCTTTCATGCTCTTATATAACCATCCTTAGTTTTTTATATTAATCTTTTAAATACTATTTGCATTTTGTGAGAATGTTGTACTGGAAAGTACCTCACTGTACATATAAATAACATTTATTGAAAATAATTTCCCATACTTTCACTAGTCAAGTCTTGGTCTTGAGAGATGCAGTAGAAATTCATACAAGACACTTACGTCTCTTACATATGTGGTCCTTTAGTCTCATCATTAATTTTTTTATTTACACTTGGTATGTTTCCATCCAGTACAATCCACAGGTCAAAATTGGCGACACTATATGATCGGATTGATGAAATAAGTATTTTCTATTGAAAAGATAACCCCAACATCTAACATTTTATCAATTTCTTGTTTCACATGTTCCTTATTGTATATTTCATTCTATAACACTTCTTCTTTATTGTCTAAGCACCTAGTTTCAATTCATTTTTCATCTCTCTAAGTTCCCCAACCACACCCTTCACTTCTACCAAGCTTCATGAAAACAAATCAACATATTCATGGAGAAGAGGTACAATATCTATGACCATATGTTCATCCCAGTAATCTTGTATTACCCTTAGTTTCATCTCAACCTCAATGTCAATGTTAATTTCTTTGTCTACAACAATTCATGCTAATATATTGGACTATATGTATGCCTTGCATCTTGTACAACACAATGACCTTTAGGTTTCTCAAATTTCAAATGTTTAACTTCCTTTATTGGGTATATATTTTTGGGGTCTTCTTCTACTATGTTTTCCTCTACAAGGTAAGCCTTTGTAAGGCCCCCTCCATGAAATTTATAGTTATAAAATGTAGGTAGTCCATCTATGGGAAAAAATGAATGATTGAATCACCCTTGCAATTGGTTTATCCTCTCCAGAGAGTTGGAAAGTGTTGCAGAACATTTTCCATATCTATAGATAGTTGCTCATCTACCTCTACATTTCTACTTGTAGGTACCAATTATTCAAAAATTGGCCCTAAGGCATGTGCAAATTTATGCACACATTATTGAATTAGAACTCTTTGTGTTGTTAATGTTAGAAAAATATAAAAATAGAAGCAAACAACAATAACAATAAAACATGTGATTTAATGGAAACCATATTGTGCACAAGTATATCCATGGGGAAATGGTAGCTTCAAATTTTATTATTACCTAGAAAAAACTTTAAAAGATTTATTTTACAAAAATTTAAAGGGTCATTCCCTTTTAAACGATACATAAGAGAGTTCCAAAAGGAACCAAAATACACTAGAAGGTTCTAGAAATTTTTGTTTCAAAATCTCTTCCATGCGTGGTCAACCTCCCTTATGATCCTCCAACATGCCCAATGCATACAAATCATGGATGGATTTAACCATGTACCACACTATAGGAAAATATCAAATATTTAGATATTTATTTCACCTCCTAACATTCTCCCAGTTTAAGTCAATATACAAGAAGCTCCTTACTTGTTTTTTTAGTCCATGTGCCATTGTCCAATGTTTCCTCCATCACACTCTTAGAATGCCCATAGAATTTTTTCACCATTCAAACTTATCTGTCCTGATCGAATTTGTGAGCATGTCTACAATATTCACATTAGCATAAATTTTCTCCAATAGGATCCTACCTTCTTCCACCACTTTTCTTATGAAATGGTGCGTAATATCAATATGGTTTGTGAGATCGTGAAATGATGGATTATTCAATAAGTGAATATAACTTTGAATTTCACAATGCAAAGTACTCTTCCCTTGCACTATCTTGAAGTCATGTAATATTTGCTCTAGCCAAATTGCCTCTTTATTGGCCTCAATTGCTACCACACTTTGTACTTTAGTGGTTTATAAGGCTAGCACTGGTTGCAACTTAGATGTCCATCTTATATCTCCACAAGAAAGAGGGAAATCATATCCTATTGTAGACTTTCATACATATTTGTCTCCACCAAAATCAAAATCTAGACAACCTTTAATTTGTAAATTTGGTGATCTATATCAAATAATAGCATCTTAAGTGCCCCTTAAGTATATCAATATCCACTTCACAATAGTCCAATGCTCCTTACTAATATTCACCATGAACTAACTAACAAATCCCACTACTTGTGCAGTATCCAGTCTAGTGTTCACTATTGATGAATATGGTACATGAGGCATGCTTGCATTCTCTACTTATTTTGCAGGATATTATTCAAAAGACAATTTGAAGTGTGTTGAAATTTGGGTTCTAATTCGTTTTTCATTCTACACATTGAAGTGCTATAGATATTTTTCTATACATGATGTGTGACTTAACCATATCTTCCTACCTATTATGTCCTTGTGTATCTTCATCCCTAGAATTTGGTTTTCTACTCATAAGTCATTCATTCAAATTTCCTATCCAAGTGAGCCTTAAGATCAATGATTTTATTCATGGTGGGCCTGCAACTAGCATATTATCAACATAAAATAGTAATATAATAAAAATTACACCATCAAACTCTTATAATATGCACAATGGTTAGCTTCACTCCTACTAAACCTTGACAATTTCTGAAGGTGTCGAAATTTCTATACCCCGTCCTTGGTGCCTATTTCAATCCATACAAAGGTTTCTTGAGTCTACAAACCAATTTCTCTTTGCATATTTATTTATAAAATTTAGGTTATTCCATATATATCTCTTTCTCGAGATCACCATGAAGAAAAATATTTTTTACATGAAGTTGCTCCAACTCTAAATCCGATTCTACTACAAGTGAAAATAAAACTCTTACAATAGTTAGCTTCACAACTAGAGAAAATATTTCATTAAAGTCTATACTTGACTTCTACACATTACCTTTTTCCACCAAATGATCTTTACAACATCCCAAAAACTTATCATTTTTCTTCTTTACTTTGTATACCCACTTATTGCAAACAACATTTCCTCCATGAGGGAGATATACAAGTTCCCACATTTAATTTTTGTGAAGTGATTTCATTTCCTCGTCCATGGATTTTCTACATTTATTTGCATTTATAGACTCTCTATATTTTTGAAATGAACTGAGTTCACCATCATCAATTAATAAAGCAAAAAGGACTAGAAATTAGGAGAATACATTTATGGATTCCTTTTGGGACGTGTAGATCTTCTAATTTGTGGTTGTTGAACTTGATGTTCTTAATGTGATTAAAAGCTTCATTTTAACTTTCATCTTCACTCATTACTTCAATAATTACAATCTCAACTGTCTCTTCTACCTCCTCCCCAAACCTATATTTTTTATTAAAAATAACATCATGACTAACAATTACCTTGTGTTTAGTAGGATCCCATAGTATATACCTATTTACTATATTATCATAGCCAAGAAACAAACATTTCCTTGACTTTGGATCAAGTTTGTTTGGATATTTTTCCTTTAGTCACATTGGCAAATGCATCGTATCTAAAGGAATACAAATGAGAGTAATCAATTATCTTACCACACCAAACCTCTTATGGAATCTGTCCATCCAGTTAAATCATAGCTGACATATTAATAATATAATAAGTTGTATCAACAACCTCTACCCATAATCCATTATCCAACCCAGATGTGTTGAGCATGCTTCTTGCATGTTCCATGATTGTACAATTCATATGCTCAGACACACCATTTTTCTATGGATTATATGGAGCAGTATTCTAGGGCTTAATTCCTTCCTACATACAAAATTTTCAAACTCCTTAAGAGTAATACTCTCTTCCATTATCCAACTCGAGACACAAAATAGACTTGCTTAAGAATTTATGTACGCATGCCTTTAACTTTTCAAATTTCTCAAAGAATTCCGAGTTATTTTTTAGAAAATAAACCCACACTGTTTTATAATAATCATTTACAAAAGTTAGAAAATACCTAGAACCATTTATAAACTGAGTGGGAACTGGTCCAAACATTTCAAAATGAATAAGTTGAAAAAAACCTGAACTTTTACCAGAACTTGTAGTAAACTAAACTCTCTTTTCTTTACCAAAAATATAGTGCTCACACAAGTCTAAATTACAAGGATTGATTCCAAAAATAATACCTCGGTCATGCATAATTTTCAAACCTTTTTCACTCATATGCCCAAGGTGTTTATGCCACGATATCACTACATCACTGCAACAATAACATTCCTTGGTTTTCCCTCATTTTTCACTTCACAATGATACAAGGTCCCATAAGGTTCTCATTTTTATATCGCTAAGGATCCTTTGGTTATTTTGCAACGATTATCACTAAAGGTAGTAGAATACCCTAGCTTATCCATCATATTTATTAGGAGAAAATTATTCCATAGATTAAGTACATGTCGTACATCACACAAATTCCTTTCTCTTCCATTGCCTAGATTGATTCTAGTGTCCCCTCTCCTAAAAATTTATAAACGATGATCATCACCTAAGTAGACCATCCCATGACTATAGGGATGATATTTGAGAAACTAGTTTCTATATGGAGACACATGGAAAGATGTACCTAGTCCAAAACCTAAATGTATAAAAGAGACCTATTGTTACTAAGACACAAATCCTCACATGTTTTCATCTCTTATGAACCTATTGTGTTGGCTTCAACTAATGATTGGTACTAGATTTCGTCCTTCTTTTTCTTTTTTTGATGCCGACAATCCTTCCTTGAGTGCCCTTGCTTCCCACAATTCCAACACTTCTCTCTCAAATTGTGTCCTCTTGACTTATATCTAGAATGTGATTTACCTTGTTGACCCCTTCCTCTAGATCAAACTCTCATAGATAGGGATCCAATGGTAGAGGGTTCTAGATACAATTTTCACCTCATCTCATTTACCAACAATGTGGCTACCACATCATTGAATTTTAGAGTCTGGATGATGAGTTGGTGATGTTCATCACCAAACGATCCTAGGTGTCTAGGAGGGAACAAATTGAAATTATTACTCTATCCTAATCCTCTACCTTTGCATTAACTGAGGCCAATTTACTAATTAGGGTATTAACATCATTTATATGATCTTCCATAGATGATCCATCCTACATCCTCAGATAATAAAGCTATTTTTTCAGGAAAGCCTCGTTTGTTGTTGATTTAGTACCATATAGATTCTCAAGTTTCTTCTAAAGGGTTTTCACAGTATTTTCTTCAACAAAATTGAACAATATAAAATTTTCTAGGAAAATATGAAATATAGAAACAACCTTCCTATCCATGTTTTTCCATTCCTCATCTATCATGTTTCTAGGTTTTTGTGAAATCCCTTTGAAGGCTATGGTTTGGTCATTTTGAACCACCAAATATCTACCTTCATCTTCCAAAAAGAGAAATTCATGCCATTGAACTTGGCTAAAAATCTTATCATTATTATAGCTCCCACTCTCAAAAAAACTCTAAGCCATTGACTTTTCTAAGAACCCAACTTTGATACTGTATGTTAGAAAAAAAATAAAAACAAAAGAAAACAACAATAACAATAGAACACAATAAATACATGGAAACCCTAATATGCACATGTAAAACCATGGAGAAATGGAAACTTCAAATTTTATTATCAATCGGTAAACAAATTGCAATTCCTTCTTGTACAAAAATGCCAAGGGTCATCCCTATTTATACAATACATAAGAGGGTTCTGGAAGGAAGCAAAATGCTTTGGAAGATTCTATAATTTTTTGTTTTGAGGGCCTTGGATACCCCCATGCAAACCCCTTAACACATTCAAAATGCATGTGGGTTACCCATGTACCACTCTACATGAAAAAATCATAGGATCTAGATATTGACTCCGCCTTCTAATAGTTCAGTGTACTTCACAATTGTTGACATCTTTGACTGGGTCCAAATTACCATCAAACCACAGAGATAATTTGATAGGGTTGAAATTTGTGTTTGCTACCATAGCCCCAATTCCCAAAAACAAGTAGGTCTATAGTGTCTAGTATGACGTGTCCTCCTAAGAATGAAACATGCTCTTTCTATGATGCATAGCATCTCACAAGGGTCTTTTCCAAACTGATATTTGGTGTTGGGATCCTTTTCTCTAGCACAATCTATTCCTCCACTTTTTCCACAAATTTGATATTGTCAATTCTTTCATCAAACTTTGTTGGGTCCTTTATCTCCACACCAATCCACTGGAATGCTCATAGCATTGTGCATTATTGTTTGGACTTCTCGTAGTCTTTAATATACTACCAATTAAAGGAAACTTCTAAGTCTGCCATAAATGAATACATGTTGCATTGTCTTAACTCTCCATCAACCATTGGATTTATATAATCCTCCTAGTTCCCATCAATAACATTATATGACTCATTTAAGGCACCTTCATCTAACACTTCCTTAACTAGTTCCATACTATCACTTTCCTACCATTAGATCAAAAATTTGAATGTCTCTATAGCCATATTTTTCAAATGACATCTATCATTATTTTAAATTTAGAATAACATCATTATCAATTTCCCAATCAATCCCCATTCATGAAATGTAGGAATCCTTATCACGTAATATCTCAATGAGTCCATAATTTACATATGTCTTGACCCCATTTAGATCAACGTCCCTTTGTTCCATTATGTCGATTGGAAAAACATATGATCAGTTGGGAAATGCCATCTTAATTAGTGAGTAGACCAAGTTTGGTCATCCCATCAACTCCTATGATTTATTTGGCAAGATGTGCACATCTAATCCTAGATCAGTCATAACCTTTCACACCTCATATCCTCTATTAATGCATTCGATCAAATTATCTTACTCAATATTCTCCTTTGCACACAGTGTAGGGGTCGATCAACTAGTATAGCAAATGATCCTGAGAACCACACAAGTATCGCCTACATACTATTCATAGCTTGTTCATAGTCCACAATTTATAGGAATATTTTTAGCCATCCCTAGAATTCACTTTTTAATAATTACATTGTTAAGCTCATGCATCTACTCGATATCAAACTATATACATTGATCTCCCACCTCTATAAACTTGACATATCATGCATAAACAACCTTCCACATCACCTCCACTACCTCTTGCATCACCTTTACTACATTGTGTATATATTTCTATTATAATACATCAAACACTGACACCTTTAGTAGAGAGCTATGGATAGGTCCCTAATCCATGTCTCCCAAATCTTCTATTGTCTTGGTCCCACCCCTAATGATGACATGTATGACTATATATGCATGAACTACCAAATCACCACTAGGGATCCTAAAATTAGAATTGACCATGCCCACACCACGCTATCTTCTATCCCGTCCCTCCCATTTTTCAATCAAATCTAGGCAATACTTATTTTCATGCCTAATCTATTTGCAATGGTTGTAGTGAGGTTGATATGGTTTCAATTAATCTCATAGAATGTGCCCCACTTCACTACAACTGTAACACCATGACAAAGGATTATTTACATCATTTTTCAATGAATGGACTACCAAATCACCACTAGGGATCCTCAAATTTGAATTGGCCATGACCACACCATGCTATATTCTATCCTATTCCTCCCATTTTTAAATCAAATATGGACAATCCTTAGTTTTATGCATAATCTATTTGCAGTGGTTGCAGTGAGGTTGATGTCGTTGTAAGTAATTTCATACAACATACCCCACTTCATTACAAATGTGACACCATGAAAACGGATTACTTACATCATTTTTCAACATCTGGTTATCTTGGTTCTAATTCTAACCTTTATTCCTAGTATCAATGGACTCAATTACAAATAGATTCTTCTTAAAGAGCTCAACAAGAATAGAAAATGTGTGACAATCCTTTGTACGATGAGTGTTTACCAAACATAGAAGTTTCAATGTACAACAACTTCAATGCTGTTATACTCTTGTAGTAGCAATAAATGGTGAGCATCATGAATTGGACTTCATCATATCTTGTATATCCCCCCATTCACCTTACCCACAAATAGTTCATAACCATAACAATATATCTTTAGAACATGGCGCAATCATTCCATAGATGGCATGTGGTCCTATGTAGTCCACACAACACTATCTATCTTGCACTCTACTTTCCCTTTACTAAATCTTGAGTATTCTTAGACATATTTGTTAACTTACACTAGAACTACACCGAACCTAGATCCAATCCTGTAACTGATGCTTTAGCTCATCTACTTGTAGACTACATCCACATTGAAAATTCCAAATCTTCATGTTCGATCAACAACCATTATTGCAACAATGACATTTACAAGTGAGATAAACCATTACTTATGCTACACCTATTGGATGGTGTTTCTAAACCAAATCATAAGATCTCACAACCATTGGTCATACTTCTAGATTGTATCTCCAACATGTTGCTTGATCTCCTTTAACTATGTAATTTTATGTTGTTTCAACATTGACTTTTTATACTCCTTCACGAGGTTTATTCGTATTTGAACCAAAGTCACTCCATGCAAAGAAGGGCCACTTTTTTTGGAATTCGTATACCATTTTAGTGCTCTTCCACATAAATTCATTAGGAACTCCACTAGAAGACTCACATATATGATTCTTCGCACATTCTATATGGAAATGCAAAGGAACCAATGCTCTATGTATTCATCACCTATATCGTTAAATAAAAGAAGAAGAAGCCACAAAGAATACTCATTTTACCATGTTATTTTCATTATTTCTTGCTAACTCTAAAGAAACACAAATCATGGGGGTCTTGTATATTGTATAATTAGAGTTGTTGCAGCAACAACACTTGTAAAACTAGATACTACTAAGAAAAATGATGATTCCCTTTAGTAGTTGGAATTATCTTATTCAAATCATTGTAGTAGGTGTACTCATCTTGCTAAACAAACATACACTTGAAACTACATAGCAATGGTCACTACGTTTTGAAAAATATTAAAAGGTGTAGGGGATAAGACATAAGAGGAATTAACTTCACTACCATTTTGGTCTGCTTCTTTGGTGGCATGACTTTCTTCAGAGTTAGAATACTATAATGGTGCAAATGAAAAAACATCTTCAAAATCCTCCTCATTATATTTTTCTCCCATGGCTTCCACAATGACTTATAGGTTAGTAGGATCGAAGAACATATATATTCCTATAGTCTTAGCATCTACATCGCCTACATTGTCATGCATATTCCACCTCAATAATTCAAAATTTCCTCCAACCTCTACAAACTCCTAACTTATCTATAACACCACACTTTCTTGGTCTTGTATTCAAAGTTGGCAAAATATCCTTATTTCTCTTCTCTCATCCTTTACATCATCCCCCACTCTAGAGGCATCTCAAAACCATATCTTCTCATCAAATACACTTGCATGGTATGGATCTTTTATATTTCATCTTGCCACTAACTCTTTGTTATCTGTATGTTCTTTTTGTTGTCACTTCCACCATTCTCTTTCAAGACTCGTTGCATTTATCATTAATTCTTCAAGCAACTTATAACACTAACTCCATCATCAGATCCTCCTATCATTCCACCCCTATGGCAAGGATTACACTTCCATTTTAGTGTGTCTTATCATCATATCCCACTCTACCATTAACATTTTTATTCACTTCAATTAGTGTTTCACACGGTCCCTTCTTAAATAATTATAGTGACTTGGTTAATGACTAATGGCATTGTACCAAAAAATCCAAAGTATAACCTTTCAAAACCCCTTGATACCAAAAATCAACCACTCAAGTCACCTTATGGTCATAATGTTGGATCTTTAGCAAGTTCCCAGTGGTCCACTCAATTCTTGGTCATGGAAGCCAATGTCAATGCTTCTCCAGTAGTCTTTTTATCCATTCATGTAATTTTACTAGGAATTTGACAAAAAAATATCATGTAAGCACTCCAACAAGTACTTATCTTTAAATAGTTTACCATCTTCTCCTACATAGGAACTTTCTTGATAGGAAACTTGTGAATTCTTTCTTTCGACCAATCTTGAATCTCAGCCTTGACTGACCTCCACTACATGTTAGAGTCTGCATTTGTTAAGGTTATGACAACATAACCATGTTTTTGTCTTTATAAAAACAACTAGGGTCCATATAAGGTTTCCAACACAATCTCAATGCAATCCAACATGTCAACATATTCAACCTTTTGAAGGAAGGAGGTCTCACTTGAGGCATGTATGATCTTTTTCATAATAATGCGTAGAGTATTAAAGATTTAGTGGGGGTGCATAATCCCTTAGTTGTCCTTTAACCACATTCATTCAATCTAACAAAATGTAAAGAATTTATATTAAAGAGAACAATGTACTCATCGTCCAAATACATCACAAGCACATAAACATGAGAATAACAATGTTCCATTATATTCACACGTTAAGCATTACATCTCATAACAACATGAACTCAAAACTCTCCAACTTACACCTAATCAACTAACTCTCAATACTTTGACATAACTATAATATCTCCTTCATTACATAAAAAACCTCATATACATAGGGCGTGGAGTCAATTACAAAATATTCTTGAATATGCAAGAGAATCTACCAGCTATAAAATGCTTATACAAACATATACGCCTTTAGGAATATGTGTAGAGGTTCAGAGAGATTGGATGTAGAGGGATTATGAGATAACTTTATGGATTCTGCATACGTAAAATTCTATGGATTGATGTATTTTGTGGATTCATATTCTATTGATCACCATTGTGCGCCAGTACTTAAGTCAAAACTAGGCCACAACAATAACAATCTTATTAAATTTCCCTTTTCCCTTCTTCTTCTCGCTCTTATTGAAACATCCATGTTATACTGAATGTTTTGAACCATTTGAATAACCCTTTTTCTTGTTATATTCAATTTATTGGACTTATACATACGCCTCATCAATGGTCTTGGATAAGATATCATAACTTGCCTCCTTATGTGACTATGAAAGCCACCAAGGTACTTGATGACCACATATGGGTCCTAGGAATTTATTCCCATCATAGATAGGTTTCTTCCAAAAAATTATAGTGTACCCTTGTATAATTTGTCTTTGACTCTATCAGTAATAGTACCATTGAATCCACTGGTCCTCTTCAAACCTTGTAGGTTAAAAATAAAACCTTAAGAATTCTTTAAGTTTCTCTCACTTAGCTATTGGTGGGTCTCTCCCTAGCCTAAAGGCTTAAGTGTGTCTCTCCTACCAAGTTTGGAAATTATGCACACTAAAATAGACTTCTAATCGATACAGGCAATTATTCAACTTGTGGGAATATATCTCACCTTCAAAGGGATTGATATTGACCTTCACTTCCATTTTAAACATATATTGATAAGATTGGTTACTGGAGTCCCGTTTTTAAAGCTTTGGTTCTTCCTTATTCTTCCTAACCTCTTAATGATATTTTGGTTTCCCGTGAGATTCAAGTTTCTCTGAAAAGAGGCTTATTTTTTCATCAATAATGGGCATGAGGATGGCCATGTTCCTAGACATATCAAATACTTGAGATTCCAACCTTGAATATCTTATCTACTGATCTAGATTTATGCAGGAATGCAACATAATACACAAATAACCATAGAAACAAATATGCAACGGAAATAATACTTCATTTCATTAATCAAATAATTGAAACTTGTTTACAAGAATAATGGAAATAAACTAGCTAGTGTTGGTAGCTTATCTCCAAGAAGAGATGTGGCGGCTACATGCCTTTGAACTCCGTGTTACAATGAGGCTCGAAGGCCTATATATTATTGAGAAACAATGGAAACCCTACACATCCAAAAACCTAACCCTATGAGGTGAAACGCTAGAATGTGGGCCCCGTTGGGTAACTTGGTACATTAATTTCCCGGGGTCATAACTTTAGAATACTACCTTCGTTTGATGTGCATGATACATCATTAGAAATATATATTCAAGGACTACATCCACAAACAAAAAATATCAAGTCTATAACTAGCTCATATCTTCCCGACATTCGATGCCGAAAAAACGTCGTTAAGGGCCTCAAAATGGCTCTGGAAGTTTAGGACACGAAAACTGCAAAAAATAGTAAATTGTGCTACAATTAAGGAAACTGGAAAACTGAAAGAAACAATGGTGGGGGTCCAAGTGGAATAGGTGGGTGGCCACCAATATCCTCCTGGATCATTCCTCCCCCCTTGGGAAGCAATGGTCCCCATTGTGTTATCAACCCAAATGGCACTTCTCTGTTCATGTGCCGACATTCCCTATGTTGGTACACAAAAGCACATCTTAGGATTGAAGTTTTCCAAAACACTATAGATGGGCATGGCATGAGATGGATTTACCCTTCAACCAGCCTGCCATATTATTTTTCTAAGTGTTGAATGGCGTACGCGACTATCTTCATTGCAACTCACGTACGTACATAACTATTCCCATTGACAACTCACGTACTGTACGCGACTATCTCCATTGCAACTCGCGTACATCAGTATACGCGGGTTTCCTTTAAGAAACTCGTGTGTCATACGTGGGTTGCCTATATTAATAGTCGTGTACATCTTGATTCGACATTAAAAAATATAAATCGCGATTAATGGGGATTAGTTGGGCCCTAATCATTAACCATCCCAACTGTCTCAACCTCCTCAACCTTCGAAACCACTCTATTTCCCAAATTATAAATAGAGGCCTTGGGGAGGGCATTAATCAATCAAGTTTGGAGAGCAAATTTATGCTGGTGGTATATCTTCAGAAGTCTTGGAGCGGCAGAACTCAAATTCCTTTGGTTGCAGAGGAGTCCTTGTCTCAAGCGCTGGGTTGTACTCTTATCTCATTCACTGATTGTTAATAAAGAGAATTCTTCTTCCAACTCTGTGTTGAGTCTCTTTCATGTATTATGGTTGATGAATATATTCGATTATGCACTAGATATATTGTTTATCTAACCTGTCATATATACATGTATAAGATTGTACTTGGAGAATTTGCTCTTTGCAGATGAAAGAGGTGCATCCCTGGAAGCTTTGGAGAGAAGCAGAGCAGAAGAAGATCAAGCTTGGATCAATTGTTGGTAATCGGGTGAGTCAAGTATTTCTTCCTATTTCCTTTCTATACTTCATTAAAGCTAATTTTCTGCAAGGTTAGTAGTAAGTTGGTAACCCCAGACACTAGGTTACAAGGGTGTTTAATCCTGAACAACAAAACTAGCGACTCCACTGGGGAGCCCAGCCTGCTATGGGTTAACTCTGTAGATTCTTGCCCAGTCCTTGCTTTGATTCAGTGTTTGGTGTCTTTTCTTGGTTTGGACTTGCAGTGGTGTTCTGAAGACCTTCATAATTTTTCTTTTTTTTTGAAAAAATTTACTCCTGTACGTGGGTTGTTGTGATACACAGTCGCGTACAAAGGTCTGTGTACGCGGGTTGTTGTATTGGATAGACACGTAAAGTACACGGGCTTCTCTTGTAGACAGTCGCGTACAAGCCTGAGCAACAAAAGTTTTGGAGTAGGGTTGCTTGTCCCTATCCTGTTGTAGATTTTGTCTTGCCTGATGGTCTTTAGTACTGGCATTACACTATAGGTTTGATAGCCCCGTTAACCATACTTCGTGCTTTTCGGTAAGCCCTTGAGTTTTTATTGGTTGGATTGTCTTTCTTTTAGCAATTTGAAGTAGATTTTCCTGTTGGGTGATAGGTTCAAGTGTTGGTTGTCTGAATCAGTGATCAGGGTTCTAGATACCATATATCCCATTCTATTTCCGAATAGTGTTGGTTTGTCACTTGCCTTTGATTGATTTCAGTGATTTCCATTCATTGTGTCTTCTCAATCTGGGTGTTTTCCAAGTCTTCCATAGGAGGTTGATCTTTGGTTTTTACAAATCTGCTTTACTTCATGCTGCTTACTTTATATAGTTAGATTATTCAAGCATACTCAAGAATTTGTGCATCTAGGTGCATAGTAATCTTTGAGGGATTTGAAAAGTGAAAAGAAAAGCATTGGAAACATTTGCATTCGAATTGCATATGGTAGTTTTACTTTCAGTTTTTAAATAAAATCTCAAAAATTACAAAAATAAGTCTTAGTTTTCTCTTTCTTAGTTGCATTTTCATTAGTTTATATTTACAAAAAAAGAAAAAAAGAGAAGCTTGTTTTAAGTAGTGATAATTTGCTTTGGAATTGATTAATACACCTGTTTTTTTCGTTTCTTATCGAGTCAATAATATCATAGTCTTTCACTCCACTTACCTTCTAAGTAAAAACAACCCTTAAAATGAATGCTATAATTTAAAACTTATTAGTAATTCTTGTTTTATAGGGCCATACACCTACTAGCTTAGGATAGACTTGTGGGATAGGAAGTGTAAACTCCCCATAAGTACTTAAATTCAGACATAGTGGGCCAATCGATAGGTAAATCCTTCTCTTTATCAATAGTATCTGGGAAGCTCCTCTCAAACGGGAGTTAAGCACGAGGCCGCGTGGAGGCATTGGAATGAGGAGATAACCCTCTGATTCCTTGTCGAAACGTAGACCAAGGTTTTTATGCGTCTGGGGATTCTTTCCTAGACAGAGTTTCGGGCTCAGCTACCCTGCCCATGCGTACGAATCAGGCTTGCGACTGTCCCCCCAAACTATTGATATAGTTAAGGTAGCCTCTAGTCACTGGACATCTAGGGTTTGTACACAGGTAAACTGGAAGGCTATTTCTAGTTCACCTTGGACGGGCTTGGAAGGTAACCCTTGTTGAAAGTGTAGGAGGGCGGTGGGTGATTCCTTTGCTTTTGCCTAAGAACCTCTTTAAGGACGCTAAGAAATTGTCTCTCAGCTTTCTTCAGGAAAGCATATCTTGTACCCCTTGTGATTGTTGAGACTTTAGGAATTTTGTAGTGATTTCTTTGTGGTTTGTCTGTGTTTTAGCTAACCTTAGGGTTTTAAGAGTCAAATTTAAAATGGTGGAGGACCAATCTATCAGAAGGTCCCGAAGGTTGCAAAACCTTCCTCCACTTATCACATTGGAACCTCCACCTTCCCCTCAAAGGCAGAGATTGGACACAGACAGTTATTTTGAACCGATAGGAGTTAGTGAAGTTCCGGGTGAACCAGAACTTAAGGCAAACTATTTTAATTTAAACACAATTGAGATAGAATATTTGCAGGCTGACGAGTTTGCAAGGAATTTTAATACACCTCTAACTGACTTAAATGATCATGTGATCGTTTAGGTTCGTCCTTTCGACCCACCCGTGATTGGTGTCCCTGTGGGCAGGACATTGTCTACTGCAGGAGAAAATTATTTTACTTCCACCTCAGCCGCTCCGGCTGAAGCGGTGCTACCTCCCCCGGTAGGTGCCGCTAGAACAAGTATACCTACTACACCCTTAACTCCAGCGAGCTGAGTGGTTCAACCATCGGCTCCCACAAGCCTAGGTTCATCCTTTCGACCCACCCGTGATTGGTGTCCCTGTGGGCAGGATAATGTCCACTACAAGCGAAAGTTATTTTACTTCCACCTCAGCCGCTCTGGCTGAAGGGGTGCTACCTCCCACAGTAGGTGCCCCTAGAACAAGTATACCCACTATGCCCTTAACTCCAGCGAGCCGAGTGGTTCAACCACCGGCTCCCACAAGCCTAGCAGCTGCTTCGGGTGGTATGGTCACTAGGATTCCTAGTGTACCTACATTTCCTACTTCCTTCGCACACACTGCCCAGAGTGGTCCTATAGGATCCTCGGCTTTTGTCCAAGGATTTCCTTGGAATGGGGGGCACATTTCCCCATCCACTCCATACGTAATCCCAACACCCTCATATGTAGGGGTGCAGTTTGGAAACACTAACCCTTATGGTCAAGGTTTTCAAACTCTGGTTTCAGCTCCGTTCACGAGCTCTCCCTTTTCGCTTTTTAATGGAGGGATACCTGCTCCTGTTTTTCAAACCCCAGTTTCGACTGGGGCAGCCAGAACCTCTTATACTGTACTTCACACAAACAATCCTGTGGCTTATGGATGGAATCCTTTCCAAATCAACCCATCCACTTCACAACTGGAAGCAGGGGGCAGCCTCAGCTTCACATATGGGAATATGGGGGCAAGTCCCTCTAATCCCCAAACTGGTACTTTTAATTCTCTGGTTGGACCCAAGCTTTCTTTCCTGGTGACGTTAAACTTTCCAAATTTGTCTAAACTGATGAATGACCTAGTGAGACATGATCCCTCCTGGCCACCCGTCCCTACCAAGCTGCCCTTGGATATCCCATAATTCGAAGGAAAAGTTAGTGGCAATCTTGGAGCTCATGCCACCACTTTCCATTTATGGTGCTCTTCCAACTCACTAAACAAAGATTCAGTTCAGTTGAGGCTATTCCAAAGAACTTTGACAAGTACTGCAGCAAAATGGTATATTGAGTTGCCTTCTGCTGCGTTTAGCAGTTTTTGGGACTTGGCTAATGCATTCCTTAGTCACTTCCAGCTTCTTGTCCGATATGATTTTGGAACGGACTTGTTGTCTACCTTCCGGCAGAACAAGGCCACCCATATCTCGGATCACATCCAAGAGTGGAGAAGACAGAAGAGCCTTATTAAAGCCACTATTCCTCCTGAGTTCTTATTAGAATGGTTCATTAAATCCCTATTGCCTTATATATCTAAGGATGTATCTACTTCAGGAGTGACGAACGAGGAATAAGCTATCCTCAGGGCCGAGCAATTAGATTTGATATATTCTCGATCTAGGATCTTATATGAGATTATCCCTGAGGCACCGAGGCCAACGCATGATGTAGAGAAACCTAAGCCTGGACCCCATGCCAATGGTGTGGTTGGTTCCGTGAATTCTCCCATTGTAGAATCTTTGTCCAAACAGCTCCATCAGTTGTCCATCAAACATTCTATAGTGAAGGTAGCAAAGGCTACTCCCTCACCCCAAAATGCAAATGTTTTTGCACAAACCTCTCAGAAGGGCAATCAACAGCCCGGTGGGAAAAAGAAGAGAGGAAAGAAAGGGGAGGGAAACCAAAACAAGCAAAAACCTTCAAACAATGCTGATGGGTGCAAGAAAGAAAAGAAGAAGGTGAAATTCCCATGTAAGTTGTGCCATGAAGATCACCTTACCCATCTATATCCCCTTATGGAACAAGCTCAGAAGCTATTAAAATCCCAACAACCGGTTGTCCTGAAGGATTCTTTTCCCCAAGGACAGTGCTGCTTCAGCTTCAAATGTAGCAGGGGGCACCCCAAATGCTCCTAACCCCAATTATATCAACATGGTTCGATACCAAACTTTACTAAAAACCAGGAATAAGAACTATGAAAAAGAGACCTCGGAGAAGGGTAAGTCAATAGGTGAAACTTCTAACCCTCTCACGATTGAGAAACCTGCCGAAATTATGTCCAAGATATCAAAAGGTGTCTTTAAGAAGACCTTGCATAATCCTAATGCTAGGGCTATAGCAAACTACTCCATAGTTGAAGACTTAGCCCAGACTCCTTGTGCAATGTCGGCTTTAGAGGTGTTACAGAGTTGTCCCGCCCAGCGAGATGCACTCTTAGCTGCCTTAGGTAGTATGGACTCATCGAGTCTCATGGAGAAATTTAATTTTTCTAAAGTCAAAATTCAACTACCATATCATGTAGCCTTATCTATATATGTCATTGTAGAAGGAGCAAGTCGACATAAGTCGACTTGAACGAAGACCGACTTAGTCAAGCCGACTAAGTCGATGGACCGACTAAGTTGGTCAGCCGACTAAACTAGTTAATTAAGTCGGCTAACTAACAGTTGTGTCGGTTCACCGAACCGACAGGTAGTTATTCTGTAACTGTTTGTAACTTGTATATATTAGGCTGTTGAGCCACACAAGAACTCGGTTCAGTTATGTGCTTTGTATGAACTCATTATAATAAAGTATTATGTTCTACCCTATCTGTTCTTGTCTTCTGTCTCTGTTTATATTTATGTATGTTTTAGTATGTATTATTGGTAACCTTATGTGATCTGTGAGATTACAACATTGGTTCCGTTGCCGGTAGTACATGTCTAGAATATATGCTCACATATGATATCAGAGCAGGAGATCAAGGACTGGTGGGAGCGTAAGATTGCCAATTATTTACAAAATTACGCACGTAGGAACAGACTGTCAGTCGCAGAAGCCAAAGCCATATTTTTCACCAAGACACACGAGAAGTTTGTTGAATCCGTGCCACACCTACTGAAGCAACTCCTGGATGAAAAAGACCGACGCAACTAAAGAAGAACGGTTGCTGGAGAAACTTATTCGAGGGGGTAGAACTAATCTGTCGGAGTGGTGTGAGAAGATCGCCGATGACTTCTGTGAGTAGCAAGCAATCGAAGACAGAACCTCAGTGGAAACTGTAAAAGCTAAATTCTACACATATTTCACCGACCAATTTCTATGCTCCTTACCGACCCTGCTGTTCAAGTTCTTGATAGAGAAAGGAGCAGGCCATATCGTCGAACCTCGACCACCATTGTACGAACCGCCATCAAACACTAACTGGACGGAGAAGCAAAAGAAGTGGGAGAAATTCATCACTGAAAGGGAGTGGGAATACTTCCTGAGCAAATAGACAGAAGTATCCAAGCTTTCTAAAAAGCATCGGGTAGGCTATGGGGGGGTAGTTGGTCGTGTGTCGGAGAGGGAGCATAGTGGATACCAGTCGACCAATCCAGTAATGAACAGTCGACCGAAGAGGACTCGAAAGGATAGTATTGTATGAAAGTATGTCGGACATTAAGCGAATCAAGAGGGACAAACGACAGCAGAGAAGGGAGGCCAGACGTGAACGAGCCGACGAGCTGCGTCGGGAACAAAACCATAGGGAGACCGACCGAGATGAGAATCCACCAGAGTCGGGTCATGACCGACAAGAAGAAGGTGTAGAGGAAGAGATGGCCCCTCAAGATGAGGAAGTGTGGATAGAGCAGCAATAATCTCTCCAAATAAGGGTTCCCGAAGAAGTAACCTTGTCCCCATCCAATCCACATACCGTAATACAGACTATTATTGAAGACGACCTCCGACTGAGAGCTGGTGACATCACAATCTGGAGTCGACTAGGTGATGAACCGTACCCGGGACGACACCTTGTCATACGTCGATCGGTCGAAGGGAACTAGGTGACCTTTCAAACGGCACCTTCCTTTCGGAGTATCCACTTGCTCCTACCGACACATGAAGGAGCACCCCCCCTGCCACATACAACTTTAGAAGATACCCAAGAGTCAGACCTGAGCACGCAAAGTGACAGTGGGCCATCGAGAAGACAAATTATCAACAATCCGCTATACGGCAAGAAAGAATCAACCACCAACGGAAGCATAAGTTTCGTCGACCAAAACCCCATCGTCACCCCCATAGGTTCGACTGTATCAACAACCCCACCTCCTTCACCACCACCCACACCACCCACCCCGCCAACTTCTGAGAGTAGTGATAGTGATTCAAGCATGGGCCACGGCACTACTCACATTCCTCTCTACGAAGGGGATGAAGACCCCAGACGACATTGGTTCATCTGTGAGTCGACCTGGGAAGCAAACCAGGTCATGGATGAAGAACGATAGATGGCCCAGTTCGCAGGGGCCCTATGCAAACGAGCCTTGACATGGTTCATGACATTCACAGAAAGGACCCCCAAGGCGACCAAAGCTGAGATAAAGGCGCAATTCTTGTCCTTTTTCAAAACCCCAAACACTAAGCACCTGGCAGCCAAAAAGCTGAAAACAACCCAACAGAAGCCAGGAGAAACTGTCCACAACTATGACAAACGCTAGAAGGACCTATTGAGCCAACTAGATTATGTTATTGACGAACAATTATTAATTCAATGGTTCCTTCCAGGTCTATCACAGAAATTTTTCCGACATATCAGTCTGGAAACTTTCAAGACATATGAAGATGCGCTGACAAAAGCTTTGCAATTCAAGATGGACGAAGATATCCCTGCATATCCAACAGACCACCGCCTGGAGGAACAACTAGAAAATGTCTAGAAGTCTTTAAAAGAGTTGACCCTGAAGAATCAAGAGATCTGGTGTACAAACTGTTCGACGGTTGGTCATTCAAAAGATACTTGTCGACAGCAGTACAGCCGACAAGATGTCCGTTTTGTGCAGACTAAAGCGTTTTGCGACATCTGCCAGGAACGTGGAGACCATTCTACAGCTGACTGTCCATACAACATGAAGAATGAAAAGGCCTCTTGGTGTGCCATCTGCGAGACAAAAAGCCACAACACGGCCGACTGTCAACTGAACCTGAAAAATAGACAGAACTACCAGGCCGTCTACCAAACAAACGCAGTAGCACAGACTAATGAGCAAAGCAATCCAAACAATCAGAATGGGCAACAAGCTAACGGCCGACGATATGACCGTCAGTATGACAATCGACGACAAGGGTTTGGAAGAGGTCGATTCATTGGGAATCGAGACATACGCACTCGTCGACCTAGCCAGTGCTTCATTTCCTATAAAGAGGGGCACAGATGCGCAGACTGTCCGTACAAGGACAGAACTGACCTAAAATTCTGCACGCATTGTGGAGTAGGCAATCACTCCTTGGAGGATTGTCCTACTATGTTGGAAAAAATTAATATCAAAAAGAATGTTAATGTCTTGTCCTGTGTACAAAAGCATGATGTATTACATACTAAAAATCTGCATATTGTCACTCGTCAAGGCACAAAAACAGGGCCTGATAACCCCCAAATTAGCAAAATACAAGACACAAATAATTATCCAGACCCTATAAAACAAAAACATACCTATCAAGAGGCATCACACATATTTCAAAACATCGCACAGCAAGAAGACATTATTCACAGTCGACTTAGCACGACACAGCAGTTAACCCATCTCATTCAAACAGATGAGTCGGTAGCCCACTTCATTGATTTATTGCATCAAATCAAAAGTACTAACCCTAAAAAACAAACTAAGAACATTTGCAACCTAAATCAAAAAGACAAAAATGATGTTGACCCTCTAGTCGACCTGGAAATCGAAGGCTTTCATGTCCGACAAGTGGTGCTTGATTTCGGGTCTCAGGTAAATATTATGACCCGGGACACATGGGAAAAGATGGGAAGACCTCGACTCTATGAGTCAGGCATTTATCTAAAACTAGCCGACCAAGGTCTCATTGAACCCATTGGGGTTTGGAAAAATGTAGACATGACCATAAAAGGAATATCAACCAAGGTTGATTTCGAAATTATTGACCCAAAGGAAGGATCTAGCTCCTTCCTAGCCCTTGTAGGTTGACCTTGGGGTCGAAAGATGAAAGCTTCTATCTCTTTAGACAAAGAACGTATTAAGCTCAAAATAAATGGCCAAAAGGTCATAGTACCTATCAATCCATCCCAAGGGCAACCTTGGATTGAACCGATTGATGAGGAAGTCGATATCCGACAACTTTATCAGATCCAGAACAATACTGACTACACAGAACCAAACGCCCAAGGGGAGCTTTACTTAGGTAACCCAGACTCAGTCGGGTATAATTCAGACGCTGAACTTTATGACTGGGAGATAGAAAACTATGAAACACAAGCAAAAGGGTGCTGGACTATTCAAACAGTACAGAAAAAACCCACCTGACAGTGCTTCATCGTATCAATTATACCTAAAAATTTTGAAAAGAAACTCAGGGAACGCCCTACCTTACAACCCACGAACTTAAACACTACTCAACTACCCCGGTATAAGGAGAGGGAATCCCCAGTCATGCATGTCGAACAAGTCTCTAAAAATATTGGAGAACATGGTCGACTGCAAAGCTTAGTGGAAACATTTACAGGTCAAGCAGCTAGATGGTGGGATACCCATCAATCAAAACTACAGACCTGGACAACTGCTTCAACCTTTTTTGTCGAACGGTTTGGAGGGAATAAGTTAACACAGGAAGCCCAAATCCCTATCTTCACTCAAGGCCAGAACCCAGAAGACCACATTAGGACTTGTGAAAAGGCGTCGAAAAGACTTGGTTACAAAGACGAGAGAGCCTGGCCCCATTTGTTTCCTTCAACCTTAGACGACTTACCTAACAAATGGTATAAAATGGAGGAAGCTAGGGGAGAAACCTTCTTTTGGCAGGAAATGAGAGAAAACTTTATCAAAGACTTCCAGTTTACTCCTCAAAATGAAAAATTGGTTGAGACCGCCCAGCAAATCAAACAATTTCTCCAGCCGACCGTCAATCAACCCTCCCAGACCAACCGACAGATCAAGGATTGCAATTCTATAACAATTGCACCTAGACCACAGTCGACCCGCTTGCACTTAGAAAATGAACACACCATAGGCAAGAGCTTTAGATGGAACCCTGACCACAGTGAAACTAACAAACCTATCTATTACATCTTGAAAGTCGAGACCACAGATAAACCCGACATTGACAGAATGATTGCAGCCGACTTTCCTGCTACATTCTCCCAGTTCAAAGAGGGAAGTCGGTCGATCAATGAAGCTAAAGCACCAGAGTGGCTGGATGCAAAAGTGAAAACCAAGAAGGTCAACATTTCAAATGACGACCGTCCAAAGATAGCTAAGATTGGAGACTATTGGAACGAACATCAAACCACTGAAATCGTAAACCTACTTAGAGAGTTCCAAGATGTCTTTGCACGGGACTACAAAGACTTAAAAGGACTAGTACAGGAAATGGGAGAGATGAAAATAGATACTAAACTTGATGTCCGACCTGTTAAGAAATGACCTTATAAACTAGCTCATAAGTATAAGGAGATAGTTAAGAAGGAAATAGACAGAATGTTAGCAGCAGGAATCATTTACCCCATCGACCAGTCAGAATGGGCAAGCCCCATGGTCGTACAGCCTAAGAAACATGACTCGACTAGGTTAAGAATTTGTGTCGACTTTAGAGAGCTTAATAAAGTCACACTAACAGATCCATTCCCAACCCCTTATGCTGATGAAATCTTGAATGAAGTGGCAGGACATGAATGCTACTCATTCACAAATGGATTTTCAGGATATAACCAAGTACCTATAGCAAAGGAAGACCAGAAGAAAATAACATTTGTCTGTGAATTTGGTTCTTTTGCTTATAGGGTTATTCCTTTTGGACTAAAGAATGCCCCTGCAGTCTTTTCCAGAATTGTTGTAAAAACTTTCCAGGAATACATCTATAAAACCATGGCAGTCTACTTCGACGACTGGACTATATATTCCACCCTAAAGGATCACTGCACATGGCTCCGACTTATGCTGGAGAGATGTCGACAGATCCAACTCTCCTTAAACATTAAGAAGTGTATCTTTATGACCCCCATCGGGATACTACTCGGACATGTTGTTTGCAAATATGGTATTAAGGTTGATTTTTCCAAGATTAAAAACATCCTCGACTTGAAGCCTCCAATAAACCCTAAACAAGTTCGGGTGTTATTGGGACATACAGGGTATTATAGGAAGTTTATCAGACATTACTCAGACATGACCTACCCTATGGAAGAGCTGCTAAAAGAAGATCAAGAATTTAAGAGGACAGAGGAATGCCAAATATCCTTCGACAAACTGAAGAGAAAACTGGTCGAAGCCCCCATACTTAAATTTCCAAATTGGTCGACCAAATTTCATGTGCATATTGATGCATCGGGGATAGCTATTGGAGAAATCTTGACTCAACCAGGGGATGATGGAATGGATTACTCTATAGTTTACAGCAGTCGAAAACTCAATAAGGCTGAAAAGAACTATTCGACCACTGAAAGAGAAGCCCTAGGTATGGTCTTTGCCCTTCAAAAGTATCGACATTACCTGTTATCCAACCCCTTCATATTTTACACCAACCATCAAGCTTTGAAGTATCTTGTTAATAAACCCCTTCATCATGGAAGAATTTGTCGATGGCTACTTCTTTTTCAAGAGTTTGAGTTTGAAGTAGTGGTCCGACCAGGAAAGCTCAATGTCGGGCCCGACCACCTATCCCGTATCGACACAGGAGAGGAACCGACCGGAGTCGACGACGACTTGTCAGACGCACACCTATTTCATATTGAAGCGGTCCCAGAAGAGCTGGAGGAGATTGCTCAGTTCTTGGAAACAAGTCAGGCATCAGAAGGCCTGAACACTAAGAAGAAGCAAACCCTAGCTATGAAGGCTACCCCTTACAGCCTCATCAATGGATTTCTATATAAAATGGGGTTAGACGATGTCCTTAGAAGATGTGTACTCGACCATGAACAAAACCAAATCATGCACGAAGCCCATTATGGCCCTGTGGGAGGACATTTTCAAGCCGACACAACTGCCAAGAAAATCCAACAGTCTAGATTATGGTGGCCGACACTTCACAGAGATTGTAAAACCTTTGTTAGTCGATGTGACAGATGCCAATGACTTGGTCGACCACCGCTGAGCATAGAAATGCCCCTGATCTCTGTAAACCCTAGTCTCACATTTGAAATTTGGGCTATAGACTTCATAGGACCATTCCCTGTCCCATCCCGACGATCAGGTGCAAGATATATCATCACTGCAGTGGAGTATGTTACTAAATGGGCAGAAGCTAAACCTGTCGAAACATGTTCGAGGTAGCTGCTAAGTTCATCTATGAAAACATCATTACTCGATTTGGATGTCCACTCACCTTGCTCAGCGACCAGGGATCACACTTCATTAACAAAACCATCAAAAACTTAACCGACCAGTTTCACATCGACCACCGTCGAAGTACAGCATACCATCCTCAGTCGAATGGTGCGATTGAAGCCTTCAACAAAACATTGACAAAAGGGTTAACTAAAATATGCAATACCGACAAAGACGACTGGGATGAGAAAATCCCTGCAGTCTTATGGGCATACAGGACTGGGTATAAACGGTCGACCGACCAAACTCCCTTTCGACTGGTATATGGACAAGAAGCAGTCGTCCCCCTACACTTCCGACAGCAGGAACCTATTGTAGCTCAACTACTACATATCGATGTCGAGCATGCAAGAAAGGATCGACTGTTCCAACTCAGTAAGCTGGCAGAACATAGATTTATGGCTATTCAACACCAGGAAATCCAAAAACAACAGTAGAAAGCTTGGCACGACCGTAACATCAAGAACAAAAACTTGTCGATCAGAGACCTTGCTCTACTCTATAACAGTCGAGTAAAAGGAAAACCAAAGAAACTGCACACAGAATGGATGGGACCCTATGTTGTCAAAGAAATCCACCCCAATGGTTCAGTCCGACTAAAAACATTATAGGGCCTAGTATTTCGGAAGCTCGTCAATGGAGCCCGACTTAAACGGTACAGAAACTGATTCAAAAAATAATAATAATAATAATAATAATAATAATAATAACGACCGTAACTGTCACCCAAAACCTATAAAAAGTTAGAAAAATTCCAAAAACAAATCAATACACTCACAAACACCCAGAATGACAGCAACTCACCCCTTCGACAACCGACATCATTTTCATCGACCATCCTCATCGACCAGTCATGCCGACCATTTTCATCACCGACACCGACCATCGACCTCGAGAGTCCCATCACACATTAATGGCCTCGAGCGCCGAACCAGATTCACCAAATCGCACTCGAGTATTGCAGTTGGACTGTCAAGTCAGCCATTAATACAACCAGTTCGACACTCTACCATTCCCACGCCTATAAATAATGGACCGTCGAAAGTTCATTCACCACACCCCTTACACACAGAGCACTTGCATCCTCCATCGACCAGCACCCACGAACCCTGTTCAAATTCTGACCAGTCAGACATCATGGCACCCAAACTCACCCGCGCCGCAGCTAAAGCAAAGGAGTTGCAGGCAGAGGACACACCCTTGGTCCAAAGACTGAAGAATATCAAAACTGCCAAAGTCCAGGAGGGTCCATTTCAGAAACTCTGGGCAAAAATCCAAGAGTGGGCATATGAAGGAAGTAAAATGACACAGGCCGCTGAGAAATTCCGGAACAGCAGCATTCTCCAGTACCCTAACGCACCATTGATGGCCAGCTTCGGTGGGACAAAATAAGCAGCTGTTAAATTTATTATCAGTCGTTACCACAACGGCCGATTCTACTTCGACCAGCCGATTGACATCACCGGGGATGTTATTTCGACGCTTACGGGTCTGTCGAACAAAGGAAACCCTGTCCCAATTGGGATCAAGGAGGGACTCATCCAAGAACTTACAGGCACACTGACTGGGAAAAACTATAAAGGATTAATGATAGGACAGATTGCGACCAGGACACCACAAATTGTGGCAAAAATCATCCGCAATCACCCTTACCTTGGCTGGTCGAAGCAGTGACCTTAAATTGGAGATGCTGGAGGCAGTCGACACAATCGCCACCAACGGACGAGTCTATCGATGGGGAGACTATGTCGCCGACATGGTCAAAACCATCTGTGAACGCTGCCAGGAGACAGGAGGTATCATCAAATTCCCCTCCCTAATTATCTGGATAGTCATGTATCACTTCTGTCCGGAAGGCAGTCCAGTCTTTCGGGAGCCGACTAGATTTGAAATGCACCGCTTCAAACCCTTCTCACAAAAAGGCACCCTGCATGAGTTGGCACAGGGGAAAGTCTTCTTGGAGACTTGGTTCCAGCAGTTGAAGGTTCAGACGACGAGGTGGATGGTGCCCCAAAACATCTGACGAAACCTCCCTACCGACTCACATATCCAGTTAGCACTTGACCATACATCAGTATGGTACATGCGAGGTCAAGACCCCAAAGCCCAGGACCTCAACTATTACCCGACAGTTGAACAGATTTTTAGAGAGTTGACCCGACAGGTAGGAACAAAGGTACCAATTCCGGAGGCCGCCAAATAGGTCGACTTCTCTACCATCGAACCACTGATAGACCAGGAGAAGGAGGAGGACTACGAGCTTAATCTGTATATTAGTACATTTGTGTCAGAGGATACCCCGATCGTGACCACTAGTCGGGTACATATTACTGTCAAACCTCCGACTGCACATGTCGTCGAACCCCAGCCGACAGAACAACAACAACCAACAATCCAAACGCAGCCAAAAGTGCAACAAAAAACTCCTCCGGCTCCAGCAATCATCAAACCCACTCAAGAACCGACAGGTGAAGTCGAAGAGGATGACCCTGAGTATGCCCTATACAAAAGCACCATCAAGAAGCTGGCTAAGGAGATAGCGGTCGCCAGGAGAAGACTCAAGACTCAAAAACAACAAACAGGCAGGGGTAAGCGCAAGCTTCTTCTTGACTCGTCCGACGATGAGGAGGAACTAGCAGCCGTGGCTGTTGACATTGTCGAAGATGCCCGCGCCAATAAAGTGTCGGTTGAAACCCAGTTTCAACGATACCTCGAGGTAGGTGCTCCAGAAGGTCAGCCCAAGAAAGCCAAAATACAACAGACGCCTGAAAACGTCGTCGACCTTGTGTCGACCCCCCCTCCTCCATCTCCGACGCTTGTAGTCGAAGAACAAGCACCGGCAGAACAGTTGGGCGGCCCCGTGGAAGAATATCAAAGAGCAATTCCGGAGGCACTCCGAGCCAGGGTCGACAAGGACATTGAGCTTAAAGCCTTCTTCGCGACGCTGCCTGCCCTGTTCCAGTCGGCATAGAAAATACGGACAACAACTCCTCTCAAAGCAAACAAACAGATCTACGCCCAAGAAACAACGACATTTACTAGGATCGACGACAGAGGCGACGTGATTGGAGACATCCATTCTGTCACAGAGCAAATCGACGCCGACGCCCAGAACAAACCACCCACATCACCGTCGGAAGCAGGTATCTCTTTCGACCAAAGCCCACCAAACAGTCCCGTCACCCTTTTGACCCCTGACCATTCCCCCACTCCGTCTCCACCTCCACCACCTCCGCCACCCCATGATTCACAGCCAAAACCACCATCAGCCTCACAGTCGGAAGTGGTCATACCACCTCCTCAAACAGAAAAACCACCATCCCCCATACCCCCTCCTCAAAAAGGAAGAGACCGCCCGACTCCTCTTGACCCAACACACTGCATTTTCGGAGGCTTACAAAGTCTTACAGGACCATATGGAGGAATCCATTGTTACTGAGGAAGTACTGAGAGACTGGCCTACTCATTATGGGAAAGTCTATCACCAGACCAAGCAGACAAGACAAGGTATTCAGGCCTTGGAGGGTCGTAAGTCGACAAAGGCAGACATGAGGCAGACCATTGAAGAGCAGATTATGATGGAGAATAGCAAACTGCAGAAGCTAGAACGAGAAGCTGATTAGTGGGTTCAGCAAGCCCTTCCAAACTTAGAGAAGGTCGACAACATCTGCCCGCAGATGAAAAGACTCCTTGATGCTGCAGAAGAACAGAACCAAATGTTGGGTCCCAACATGGAGAACATTGCCGAAATGCCCAAGGCAGAAAAGATGTCGGTACTTTCAAACCTTACTACTCTGACGATCGACATCCAGAAAGCCTTGCAAACATGGACGGATTTCCAGAACCAGCTTTCCATCACTGCACCAGCAATAGTCGAAGTATGCATCCAGAGAAGACCAACTATCCATCTGCACAGTCCACCTCAGTAGCAGTTGCATGGTTCGGCATACAACACACTTTTTTGTACCTCCCTGTTTCTTCGGGACGAAGAAACGTTTTGTTCATGGGGGAGATGTAGAAGGAGCAAGTCGACATAAGTCGCCTTGAACGAAGACCGACTTAGTCAAGCCGACTAAGTCGATGGACCGACTAAGTCGGTCAGCCGACTAAACTAGTTAATTAAGTCGGCTAACTAACAGTTGTGTCGGTTCACCGAACCGATAGGTAGTTATTCTGTAACTGTTTGTAACTTGTATATATTAGGCTGTTGAGCCACACAAGAACTCAGTTCAGTTCTGTGCTTTGTATGAACTCATTATAATAAAGTATTCTGTTCTACCCTATCTGTTCTTGTCTTCTGTCTCTGTTTATATTTATGTATGTTTTAGTATGTATTATTGGTAACCTTATGTGATCTGTGAGATTACAACAGTCATCCATGGTGGAAATACCATTGGAAGAGCATTTGTCGACGAGGGTGCTTCTACATGTGTTATGTCCTTGTCTTGTTGGAAATATCTTGGATCCCCAAAGCTGGTCCCGTCAAACACCCTACTTATTGCTTTCGATAGAAGGTCATTCTGTCCACATGGTATTCTACTGGCCTTTGAAATTAATATGGAAGGGAAAGCAGTGTCTGTTGAGATAGAGGTGATCGATGCACCTTTGGATTATAACTTGCTCTTGGGAAGAAGTTGGACTTATGCCATGTCTGCTATTGCATCGGCCGTCTTTCGGGTGGTAGTGTTTCCACATGAAGGGAAGTTGGTTACTGTTGACCAACTCAATTTTACTCAGAAAGGCCGCATGGAATCTAATGAGTCCACTATACCATTGGTTGATTAGTTTAAACCTGCTTCAGAGAGCTTAGGGGCTGGAATGTACGCATCATTGATGGGCACATTTGATTTTCCAGCTCCGATTAATTATATAGGTTCTACTAGTATGGGGAAGTCCATAACTACGGTTTTTGATAGAACTGATCCTTGGGTTCTCCCTTCCCACCATGAACCTAAAGTGCCCTTATCAACGGCAGAAATGGCTTATCAAGCTATCACCCATACCACTGTTGATCCCATTCCGGTCCCTCTCACAGTCTCAAAGGAACTGGAAGAAGCCTATTTTCCTGCTTGGCTAGAAAACTCTTTGCATTCTAGAGATTGCTTAGATATGGTTTTACCTTCGGATGAAACCATTCTGGAAGCCATGTGCGAATGAGATAATATCTGCGAAGCTCTTCACCATCGATCCTATTTTCTTCCAGAGTTAAGTAGAATAGAGAATCGGGAGTTTCATATGAGACTGGCAGACAATGTTGATACGCCTATTAATCCCTTACCAAGGGAAGGAATGTTTGATGAGGGGAATATGGAAAATATTTTCGCTACTATCCCTATCAACATCTATGTAAACCCTAATGTTGTGGAAAATGTACATATCGACGCAAACTGCTCTCCTGAGGAGATTGTGATCTATACGGCCTTGTCTAAGGAATTCCGCGACGTTTTTGCCTGGTCATATGAGGAGATGCCAGGCATCGATCCATCTATAGTTGAGCACGAAATCCGAACATACCTTTACGCTAAACTCGTTCAGCAAAAGTTGAGACCTGTCAACCCGCATAAAGCGGCGGTAGTAAAGGCTGAAGTTGAGAAACTGCTGAAAGCCGATTTCATTTATCCCATAGCTTTGACAGAATGGGTATCCAACCCTGTTCCTGTTGACAAAAAGCAAGGGACCATACACGTGTGTACTGACTTTTGAGATTTAAACAAAGCCTGTCCTAAGGACAAATATCACATGCCATTTATAGATCAAATTATTGATGCTTGCACGAGAAGTGAAGTCTTTTCGTTTATGGATGGTTTCTCCGGATATAATCAAATATAAATGAAACCCAAACACCAACATAAAACAACTTTTATTTGTCCTTGGGGTACCTTCACGTACAAGAAAATTCCCTTTGGATTGAAAAACGTTGGGGCAACCTTTCAACGGGAAATGAATTTTGCCTTTCATGATATTAAATCCATTGTCGAACCCTACCTTAATGATCTGCCAGCACATTCTCGTAAGAGGATTGATCATCCAGATCACTTGCATTTGATTTTTGAACGATACAAATACTATAAGATTAGATTGAATCCCCACAAATACATTTTCTATGTCGAGTTAGGGAGACTGCTCGGATATCTTGTTTCTAACAAAGGCATTCAGGTGGATCCTTTGAAAGTTGAGGCCATTGTAAATCTGCCTCCTCCTTGTACTATCAGGAAGCTTCAGAGCCTGCAAGGGAAGTCCAATTTTCTTTGACGTTTTATTGTAAATTATACCAATATTACTAAATGTTTCATGCGCCTATTAAAATAGGACATCTCATTTGTATGGGATGAAATTGCACAACTCGCATTGGAGGCATTAAAAAAAGCTTTGTTGTCGGCACCATTATTGCGTCCGCCAGATGACTCTAGGGATTTTATATTATATCTAGCCGCATCTGAGTCGACCATAGGGGTAGTCCTAGTCTAGGAGGACGATAAGCTCCAACAGCATGTCGTCTACTATCTCAGTCGTGCTTTAGCTGGACCTAAACTTAGGTATTCCCACGTCGAGAAGTTGGCCTTAGTAGTTGTTTATGCTGTACAGAGGTTATGTCACTACATCTTACTGAGGACTACGATGGTAGTGGCGGATGTTAATCCTTTTCAATATGTTTTGTCTTGACGGATAGTTGGAGGCAAATTCAACAAATGGATAGTCATTCTCCAAGAGTTTGACTTGGATTTTCAATCCGCCAAATCCGCCAAGTCCTTAGTTTTCACTGAGCTCATTGAAGAATTTCCAGTAGAGGAAGATGTAGCCATTGAAGAAGACTCATTCCCAAATGAGGATATCTTTTTGATCTCCACCTCTGACCCTTGGTATGGAGATATACTTGTCTATCTCTAGACTTTGAAGTACCCTGTAGCCTTCTCATGGGAAGAACGATGTAAACTACGCCTACACGCCAAGAACTACCTCATTATAGGAGATACTTTATATCGTAGGGTGGTAGATTTCGTTTTGCGTTGATGTATTACCCACGAGGAAGCTGAGATTGTCCTAAATGATGCCCATAGTGGAGCATGTGGGGGTCATTTATCTAGGTTAGCAACAGCCAAGAAGATATTACGTGCTGGTTATTTCTGGCCCACGATCTTTAAAGATTGTGTGGAATCCGTGAAGCACTATCATCCTTGTCAGCTTTACACCAGAAAGATGCGGTCGCATCTCACTTCGTTATTTCCCGTCATCTCAGTGGGCCCCTTCATGAAGAGGGGGGTTGATTACGTGACGTGTAACCCAGCCTCGGCTGGGGGGCACAAATATATCATTGTCGCTGTAGATTATTTTACGAAATGGACAGAGGCAATGCCCACCTTTAGAGCTAACGGAGAAACTGCAGTTTTTTTCCTGTTCAATCAAATTATTGCACGATTTGGTATACCCAAAGTGATTATCACTGACCATGGAAGTCATTTCCAAAATAGCATGATGATTGAATTGACCACTATGCTAGGAACAAGAACATTCATATTCATTCTATCCTCAAGCAAACGGTCAAGTCGAGGTTGTTAATAAAACTTTGAAAACTATCCTCAAACGTACTATTAATGTTGCCCGTTCCAACTAGCATATCATGCTATACCCTGCACTTTGGGCATATCGGACCAATGTGAAAACTGCTACAGGGTTTTCCCCCTTCCAACTCGTTCATGGAGTGAAAGTCGTTACCCCGGTTGAATGTGAAATCCCGTCCTTAAGAATTGCTATTCATGTGTTACCTGATACGACTGAGCTGGAAGAACATTTATTACATTTAGAACATCTAGATGAACAACATAGAGATGCACTGACAGCAAACCAAGCTCATAAAAATAGGGTCAAAATCCAATACGATAAATCGGTCAAGCCTCGGATTTTCTCTGAAGGGGAGCTCGTGTTGCTCTGGGACCAAGACAAAGAACCCCTGGGGGCAGGAAAGTTCAGGTCTATGTGGTTGGGACCTTATGTTGTGTCAAAGTTGTTAAAGAAGGGCACATATGAATTGATTGATTTTGATGGGAATAAGCTACCTAAGCCTATAAATGGGCTCTACCTGAAAAAGTACTATGCTTAGGCTTAGCACTTTTTCCTATATTTTATTGTATGTATTTTTATGTACAATAGTTCATCAGTTTGTGTTTTTTATACCATATGCTGGTTGTTACAGATGTCTTCCGAGTGGTTCATAGGTTTCGCTGATGGTGCCAGTCGCCACACTTGTAATTTGGCTTCAGCTGCATGGGTCATTTATTCTCCCTCAGGACAGTTAGTTGCCTCAGGAGGTGCTTGCTTAGGTCATGCTACCAATAATGTCGTTGAATATAGGGATGTCATTGAGCTTCTATGGGATGCTTTGTCACGTGGTATCACTCAACTAGAAGTCCGACTGGACTCTCAACTGGTGGTTTCCCAGCTCAATCGGGCTTATCAGGTGCGGAACCCTATTTTATTACGTCAGTTTATGCAAGTTAGGTTATTGGAAAGAAATTTTGAGTTCATTACATTCAATCATATTCCAAAAAATAAAAATTCATTAACTGATGCATATGCTAATTATATCTTGGTTGGCATTTAACACATTTTACATAAAAATATACAACAAACACATAAAAAACATTTGTAAATAAACCGGTAATATATATATATGTGTGTGTGTGTGTGTGTGTGTGTGTGAATATCTATCCATATAGATAGGTCGAGTATCTAATCCTTAGATCCAATCATAACTGTATAATATACAAAAAAATATACAAAACATGGATCAAAGTCCATAAAATGCTCCTAAGTCTAAGCTTGACCACCCTGGTCCCCCCGATCACCCTGCGCTCGGGCTTCCTCAGCCTCCTCGGCTTCAGCAACCTCAACAGCATCTATATAGACAAGTACTGCTCTGGCTACCTGCCTCAGAAGGCATATCTAGACAGGTGGTACACCAACCACTAGCTCCTGCATGATTGCAACGATGTGATCAATCTATAAGGTAAGTACTTTCTGGGTAAGCCTGGTCAGCTTCCCCTCAAGAACCCTAATCAAACCCCGATATTCTCCCAAAATTGGATGCACATACATGCGTGGATGCCCAGCAGGGCGGACTGGTCCAATATCTGCATTTTGTCATTTTAAAAGGATTAGAACTTTTATGCTTATGTATATATCTCTATAATTAAAATTTATAAAAAATTTAAAAATTTGAAAATAAAAAATTACCTAAATCTTCCCATGCTCCTCCTGGAGGGAGGACGAGGTCAGTATCACCCTGAAAATCTAATCCAGCATATGGAAAATGCTCCAAGGTTGGCAACTGTCGCTCCCACCAAAAGTAGAAGTCGTCGTCGTAGACACTCTGGACCGATCCTAGGTTGACGGGGAGAACGAGCTGGAAATGGTACTGCAAGACTCAAACTTGACTCTCTCAAATAAAAAGGCTACTAACATGCTGGAATAACCAAAATTCTTCCTCCTGCCTCTTTTGCAGTCAAAGAGTTGTTTTCTCATTATTGGGATCACTCCCGAGCACCAGTCATATAGGGCTCCCTGCATACAGTCTACTGCTAGTCTCATTCGGTTCTAAGTTGCAAGGTGAAGTGACGATGACCCTGCAACCCTCACTATAGTGCTCGCCAATACCTGTAAAGGAAAGTTACGAATGTGAACAATAGGGATGCAGCTACCCCTCTTTTGAGTGCCTGGCTCGCAGTACATGTCTATATAGTTTTGTACACTTAGAGGGTCACCACCTCTACCAATTCCTTCCAAGTTCACCGGAGCTCCTCGTCGTGATAAACCGGAAATGAAATAGACATCTTATGGTGTAATCTCTATAAACTCACCTTGAAGGTCAAACATGCCCAGATCATGATCCCAATAGTTTATCAAAAACTCTAAGAGGTGGACATTTGACCGCATAGGTGAGGCACATAAAAACTTCAATAACCCACTTTGACGTAAGACATTCATTGTGGGGGCATCTTGAAGAGCTTCTTGGTCCATGTCTTCATGTTCCCTCTCCCTCCACTCAAGCACCATCTTTCAATCTAATAACCAAGTAATTGCAAACCATTAGATTCATATAAAATTTGAATTTTTTGACCCTATACATTCTTTTTCTACCTCGTACAGCGTACGCGACTGTCTTTTAGGCAAGTCGCGTATTATACGCGACTGTCTTTTGGGAAACCCGCGTACAAAATGCGTGTACACGACTATTAACATACCATACCCGCGTACACAGCGTCCATGCTTTGAGGGCACTTGAAAACATGAAATTAGGGCTCAAAATTGACAATTGCTTGGATCAAATAAAAGAGCATGGAGTGTAGTTTTACCTGACACTTGCGGTTTTGGGAATGTTCCACCGAATCGTCCACACCGAGCAATCAAAGGTAGAGGTAAACTTGTCTTTTTATGGTTAAAAATCAAATGGTGAGTTTTTAATTCATATTTTGAACTATTTATAGAAAAATTATTTTCAAAGTGGGTTTTTTCCCTATAGTTCATAATTTTTAAACTAATGCCATATCTTTTCTTCCATGTGACAAGTTTATCGTCGTTTTTAAGTTGTTTTTCGTTCATATAGGATGGTTTTTGGTCATTTCACATACATTCTGCATTTATACCTGCTCCATCTTAAGCCTAACATATTGAGCCTCATTTTGGTCTCTTTTTACAAGCTATCCATTTATAGGACTCCCCGCCCTTATGGAGTTTCTTTAGGCCCAGTTCTAACTCCTCAAAACAGACTTGACTGCCGAGTAAAATTGTCCATTCAAGCTCGTTAAGAATACGTGAATGGGCATCCACATTGGTGGTAGGTTATCTCTTTCTCGGACCATGTGGAATAATACGAGAAAGGATCACTCTCTTTTATATGGAATTGAGAAGAGTATTCTCAGGTGTAGGTTTATCACTTTTCCAGACCTGAGGGACTAAACTTACGGAAAAGGAACACCCAGTATGAGCTCAGTTTTCTCTTTCTCGTGCTCTGGACCTAAACATGAAAAAGATTCTGAGTGTACTTTTTGTCTTTGTCATGCTCGTTAAATACCAATAACAAAGCATTGAGTTTATTGTTGTAAGCCCCATTTCTCGTACTCAAATGGATCTTTCCGAGTGATATTGCTTTCCTTCACACTCGTAAAACTCAAGCTATATGTTGCTCACGAAGGAGCATTGGGTAGGTGGTAATTTAACCTTTTTCGGACCTCCCTGACTAAGTACGAAAAAGGTTCACCTTTTCTTCTACGGAAGTTTAGAGAGTCCTTCTGTGGTATGTTTTATACTTTTTCGGCCTCATGAGACTAAATTGGACGAAAAAGGACCCCCCTGGAGTCTTCTTTGGAGTTTTCAGACTCTTTAAACATGAAAACACCAAGTGAGCATGTACTAGTTCAGGCTCATAAAATCCACGAATTAGTGACACTATCAAGCATTATTCCCTCTTCTCTTCAAGCTTGTAAAAAATGAAGAGAGACTTGAGTTGACTTTCCTGGACTCCTTAAAATTTAACAGGGAAGATAAGGAAGAAGTTTTCTTTTGGTTCTTAGTTAGTGGCAGCATGTCATCCTTGAACATAGCACTCTCTGTCTTTTTCGATACTCATGTCTCAGTGTTCACTTTTAGTTCAACTATTACTTTGAGTTTCTTACTCCTCCTCTTGTCAGTTCTACCTGGGGAATCTGATCATGTCTCCTACATGACAGATAAGTTTAGTTGTTCTATCTGCAAAGTTAAAAGCTTCCTTGGGTCATCTTTGTGTCGTGCTCATTGTTCAAGGACTTAACCCTATATCTGATCTATATCCTGATTCCATCATTGTCTTATCTATTACTACGTGTGTCTCCCTTCCTTTACCTAGTTCCTAGTCACTCTTGTGATCCATTGGAGGATCTATTGCCTTCTTTATCACAGTATGGTTCTGCATCAGCACTTCCTGACGACGACAACCTAGAGTTTTGACGTTTGTACCTTAGGATTCACTTTCATTATTGGTGAATTCATTTGCTTTAGTTGTCGATTATCACTTATTGGTTGACAATATGTTGAATCCTATCCATGTTCGACTTCAATAACATCTATTCACATGGCTTGGATTGTACTGGTTCTTTGGGATTTTTTTACGAAGACCTTAAGTTCATATCTATGGACTAAGTTGCACAATATTATGTTGTGGTCACTTACACTGCTTCCAGATCTTTGAAGATTCATCATCATTGTATATTGTGGCTTTGACCCACCTTTGTAATATACGTGGTCTTGTACCCATACTATATGATGTACTCAAATATTGTAAAGGAGCTAGTGTTCCAGTATATTGAACATAGCATCCTCAGATATAACTTTGTATATGACATTATTATGTATTTGTTTCAGGTACTACCTCTGCTCCATTGGATTTCTGAGTTCTCCAAGATAATGACTATGATGTATTTCGGCCATCATTTCCCTCTAAACTCACACATTAGGGGGCATATGTGATCAACCCAAATGGCACTTCTCCGTCCGAGTGCCGACATTCCCTATGTTGGTACACAAAAGGACATCTTAGGATTGAAGTTTGCCAAAACACTATAGATGGGCATGACATGAGATGCATTTACCCTTCAACCAGCCTGCCATATTATTTTTCTAAGTGTTGAATGGTGTACGCGACTATATTCATTGCAACTCACATACGTACACGACTATTCCCATTGACAACTCGTGTACTGTACGCAACTATCTCCATTGCAACCCCCATACATTAGCATACACGGGTTTCCTTTAAGCAACTCGCGTGTCATACGTGGGTTGCCTATATTAATAGTCGCATACACCTTGATTCGACATTAAAAAATATAAATCACAATTAATGGAGATTAGTTGGGCCCTAATCATTAACCATCCCAACTGTCTCAACCTCCTCAGCCTTCGAAACCACTCTATTTCCCAAAGTATAAATAGAGGCCTTGGGGAGGGCATTAATCAAAGAAGTTTGGAGAGAAAAGTTATGTTGGTGGTATATATTTAGAAGTCTTGGAGCAGTAGAACTTAGAGTCCTTTGGTTGCAGAGGAGTCCTTGTCTCAGGCGATGGGTTATACTCTTATCTCATTCACTGATTGTTAATAAAGAGAATTCTTCTTCCAACTTTGTGTTGAGTCTCTTTCATGTATTATGGTTGATGAATATGTTCGATTATGCACTAGGTAAATTGTTTATCTAACCTGTCATATATACATGTATAAGATTGTACTTGGAGACTTTTCTCTTTGCAGGTGAAAGAGGTGCATCCCTGGAAGCTTTGGAGAGAAGCATATCGGAAGAAGATCAAGCTTGGATCAACTGTCGGTAATCGGGTGAGTCAAGTATTTATTCCTATTTCCTTTCTGTACTTCATTAAAGCTAATTGTCTGCAAGGTTAGTAGTAAGTTGGTAACCCCAGACCCTAGGTTACAAGGATGTTTAATCCTGAACAACACATTGCGTTGAGTTCCTCCATGAGAGGCAAAAACTTCTGTTGAACTTGGTCCCTGGTGAGCCACTTTCCATGGTGAAGGAGTTGTCCTACTTTGACAACTCGATATAGCTGGATCTTCTGATGGCAGGTGTTCTTGATTTGTGTGTCCATAATCCAATCAGTTGTGGCTTGTTCCATGCAGTCGGGGTTTAACTCTATTGGTGTGAGTTGTTCTGCCACGTCTGATGTGTCCAGTAGAGGTGGAAAGTAGGGCTGAAGGTGGTCCACATTGAACATTGGGTGCAGACCAAGGAATGGTGGAATACTGAGCTCGAAGGAATTGTCTCTGATAGCCTTGGTGATGGTGTATGGCCCATATCGAAGCAGGTGAAGCTTGCGGTGGGGTCTAGCGAGGCGCTCCTTCTGCAAATGTAGCCACACTTTGTCGCCCACCTGGAAGTTGTGCTACACCCGATGCTAATCATGTCGCTACTTGTACTTAGCATTGGATATGTCCAATATGTCATGAACTTGTTGGCGAATGTGTTGAACACGCTCAATGAAGTTGTTCGCCTTGGAAACTTTAGACTGGACATGAGCCGAAATAGCCCGAGTAGCTACAAATGGAATAACTACATCAATGGGACATAGTGGCTGGAATCCCAAGCCCACCTGAAAGGGGTTGTGGTTGGTTAAGTGTTGGAGGGCCCGGTTATAGCTATGTTGTACATAGGGGAGGCTCTCATCCCATGTGCATGGATGCTTTGAGTTGTACATGCGCAAAATGTGTACGATCATCCTATTGACGACATCTGTCTGGCCATCATTCTAGGGATGGAAAGATATGGAATTTGTGAGCTTGGTGTCTAGCATTGACCATAGGCTAGACCAAAATGTAATAAGAAACCTACTGTCCCGATCTGAGATTATAGACTATGGGATCCCAAAGTGTACCCATACTCGTTCAAAGAAGAGTTTAGTAGTGGCTTCTGCTGTGATATTCTTCTTGCAGATCGCCATTATGGCCATCTTTGAGAATCTTTCGACGACCACGAACACACAGTCATTGCTATGCTTAGTAGAAGGAAGGCCCGACATGTAATCCATGGAGATGGATTCCCAAGGTCGACTAGGGGTAGGAAACGGAGTATAGAGGCCTTGCTTCTTAATGGACGGTTTGGAAATAGCGCAGGCAGAGCAGGATCAGATGTACTTCCCGACGTCTTGTCGAAGGTTCAGTCAATAGAAATACTTCTACAGTATTGCCACTGTTTTCTCGACCCCGAAATGCCCAGCGACCCGAATATAGTGTGCTTCCCAAATCATCTTGGCATGCTCACTTGAAGGAACACAAAGTTGTCCCATGTGACATAGTAGTGCACCCTGGAGGTGAAAATTTGGAACTTGGTTTCCCTCCAATAGCTTTCTGTATGTGTGGATGAATTCTAGATTGCTATGGTAGAGAAGCGACCAATCAGAAGTCGCGTGCCCACAAGAGTTGAGCACGGTGGTTATCGCCACGATCGGTGGTCAGTTGAGGCAGTCTGCAACATTGTTGGTGCTTCCCTTCTTGTACTTGATGTTCAAATGAAACTGTCGTAGATATGTGGACCACTTCTGATGGCGATCGTTTTGTAACTTCCCTTGTGTCTATATGAACTGCAGGGGTCGGTGGTCTGTGTGGATGATCGTTTCCTTCCCCAAAATGTAATGCTTCCATTGTCAGCAAGCCTGTACAATGGAATACATCTCTTTGTCATAAGTGGGATATTTGCGGACTGTGTCGGACAATGTCTCACTGTGATATGCCACTGGATGCCCTTGTTGAGTAAGGATTGCCCCAATAGCATAGTCAAAGGCATCTGTCTCAATCTCAAATGATTGTTGCAAGTCTGGTAATGTATGCATCGGGGCACATCAGAGGTGATGTTTCAATTCTGCAAACACCTTATGTTGAGTTTCTAACCAGAAGAATTTTGTTTTCGCTCCTCCCTTAGTGACTTGACTCAAGGGCCAAGTGATATGAGAGAATCCCAACATGAACCTGTGATAGAAATTAGCAAGACCCAAAAAGATGCAAAGCTCTGTTAGAGTAGTTGGGGTTGGCTAATCCCGAATGACTTGGATCTTGGTTGGATCCACATGTACCCCACACTCATCAATAATGTATCCTAGATACTGAACCTGGGTCATGCCAAAAGTGCACTTGTCAAAATTGGCACACAACTTGTGCTTTCGCAGTGTTTGGAGGACCTGTCGGATGTGGTGGAGGTGCTCTTCCTAGGTTTGGTTGAATATCAGGATGTCATCCAAGTACACTACTATAAATGAGTTGGTGAATGGCCGCAAGATGTCGTCCATCAGTCTCATGAAGGTTGTGGGAGCATTCGTCAGCCCGAAAGGCATGACCAACCATTCGAAAAGGCCCTCCTTGGATTTGAAGGTAGTCTTCCACACATCGATCGATACCTAGTGATACCCAGACTTTAAGTCAATCTTGCTAAAATATTTTTCCGCTTTAAGCTGGTCCAGGAGGTCATCAATCCGTGGGATCGGGTACCTATTTCAGACAGTGATCTTGTTCAGCGCCCAATAGTAAATACAGAGTCTCCAAGTCCCATCCTTATTCTGTACCAACACGATCGGGCTCCCACAGGGCGATGAACTTGGACGGATGTGACCCTTCTACAGCAGCTCCTAAATTTGTCTCTTGGTTTCATCATTCTCCAGAATAGAGCATCGATAGATCGGTCCATTTGGTAGCGGCACACCTGGGGTCAGATCGATGGGGTGCTTGACCTTACAGTGAAGAGGCACCCCTGTGGGTCAGGTGAATATGTCCCGGTACTCCTCCACGACCTTGTCCATTTGTTGTTGTCATGTGAAGGGGCCCTGTTTGGAGGTCGTGACCACAATCTTCTTCTTTCCTTGAGGGCGGATCATCAAGAAAACAAATTTCCTGGTTTTGGAAATGACCTTACTGCATTATTTTGCAGTAACCAAAGAGATAGCGGCAGGAGGTGGTAGCTCTGGTATCCTATACAACTTATTTCCCAACGTAACAATAACAGCACAAGGCCGGGACTCATACACAGCATGTCGCTTCCATAAGTATGATTGACCTAATAATACATCACAAACATCAAGAGGAGCAATATCACATAATACCTCATCGGTGAAGGGCTTAATGCTTTAGGGAAGGCGGCACTGCTGGCTGATGCGGAGATCCCGTCCTTGGCAAAGACACCCGATGGTGTACGACTGCGGGTGTGTTGTGGTCGGCAAGCCCAACCGTTTCACGGCCTCTGCTGAAATGAGGTTCTTTTGGCTCCCACTGTCGACAATGAACTGTAGAGGGGAACCCTTTACCCACATCTAGGAGTGGAAAAGACGCTCCTCCTCCTCTGAATCTTCTGGTTCTTCCTTTTGGATCTTTGTGGTGGCAACGGTGGCATTGGGCTCTGCATTGATAATCTTCTTTCCTCTGTCATTCCCCTTCTCAGGTTCTGATTCAGTGTCAGAGTATGCATCTGATTCAGAAGCCTTTATCTCGGCCACCAGTGACAACTTGGCCCGACACTCACTTGTATTGTGAGTGGGGCTATTATGGAACTCACACCACTTTCCCACTTCCTTCTTTGGTTTTGCAGTGTTTCTCTTTGCTTGCGGCTTTGGAAATTTGTCTTGAGTTGCCATGCCTTGGTTGTGTCCTTAGTTCTGCGGTTTGGGGGCACCTTTCGCTTGCTTCTAATTTGCAGATCCAAAGTCTCTCTTTTTTTGTTTGAATTTTTGTTCAATCTTGGCAGCATACCGGTATGCCATACCAAGCGAGGAGATGTCAAGGAACTCCATTTCCTCCTAAATGTATCTGTGCAGGCAACTACGGTATTTCAACACCAAATGTTTCTATGAATCTTTGATACCCAACTTGGTGCGCAGGGTATGGAACAGATTCGTCAGTTCATGCACATCTTGATCTCTTTGTTGCCGCAGCATAGTCCATTGTATGTGCTTGTCCTCATAGCTCCCCATGGGATAATATTGTCCCTTTATGGAATCTCGAAAAGAATTCCAAGTGGTTATGACCAAGAATAGTGAGGGTTCCTCCTTGTCCTTTCTCTCACAGTAGGTTTCCCACCAGTCCTTAACATGGGGGGTGGCTTTGAGTAGTGAAAAAGTAATCTTTTCCCGGTCGAAAAAGTCCTGAACCGAGAAATATCCTTCTAATAGATTCAACCATCTATCTACGGCGTCTGCATCTATTCAGCCATCAAATATGGGAATGTCGAAGTTTACCTTCCCCTCATTGTTTTCTTCTCTCTTTTGGTTTGTTATTATCATTTTATTGTGTCTTTTTGCTTAGATAAAGGGTTTTGTCTCTAATCTTTCTTGGATTCTCTTCAATCTCTCTTCGTGGAGGGCTACCAACACACTAGCTATAAGGAGAGTACCTCACAATGGGTGAAACATTTGATATATAACTCCTTTTTCATTATTTGTTTGAAGTTATAGTTTTCTCATATATAACATTGTGTTGAAGGTGGGTTTTTTGGGTATTTTGCAAAAAGGGATTTTGGCATTGTGAAACATTGTAAAAAAAACTTATCTTGATTGTTCTTCATCATCGGTTTCAACCTTATCTTAACTAGGTAACATCTCTCCTCTATATTTCACTTCAATTTCAATTTTCATTTCCTTTCATTTCTATTTTAAACATAATATTAAAAGTAAACCTATTTTACTTTATAAATTCTATTTAATATCATTATTATTAAAACTCTCAAAAACTTAATGAAAGTAGTAAAAAAAAATTAGATAATCCTAAGCTTTTCTATATATATATATATATACACAAAATCTCACATCCAAAATAACTAAAATAATACCATAAATTAAAAAGTGAAACGGCATTAATATTTTTCACGTTCCATGATACAAAATCTCACATCTAAAATAACTAAAATAATAGCACTATTAAATTGAAAATTGAAACGGCATTAATAATTTTTCACGTTCCATGACTATATGAGTATTATATCTATTTCTTGATCAATTAAAAACAAAAGTCCACGATCCCCTTTCATCTCTAATATTTTCCTCAATTTCTTTTATTATACGTGGGAAGCTATGGGAATTTATTTTACTAAATAAGGGGATTTTGAGATCACGAGTGCTTACAAAATGTACATTAGAAAACTATATTATCAAAGGTTCTAATCAATATGGTTTAAAATACGACGGTGCCAACCCATGAACCTCAAGTTGGTCAAAGCAAGACCAAATCGGAAAGAAAATAGTTATATGAAAGAGTCACGTTAAAACATTATAATAATTTGCCTCACCTTTAAAGTTATTATAACCCTTATGTTTAAAGCAATCAATGGAGTGTTTGGAACGTCCACAATGAAAGCAACGTGCTCGTGGTGTAGTCAATGTGTCCAAGTACTATTCTCGCACCTGACTATATTTTAATATGGAAGGTCTTTGCTCAAGTTTACATAAATGAAATGAAAATCTAAACATAAATTAAAAATACAATCTACCCATCATTTACAAATTTAAGGGAAGTACTACTAGCTGCCTTAGCTAGCTTAAGAGAGACCAAGCAATATCAACCAAATTAAAGTTTATTATACTAACTTCAAAAAGTTTATTATAATAACTTCAAATGTGAGTTGAAGTTAAGGCACCACAATTTTATAAGAAGGCCATGTTGTCCATAAGCCCAGGCTCCTTTTTTATTGTGTTCACTGTAGAATTAAATGAAAATCCTTGTTGTAATGGTCTTTAATAAATTCTTTTAAAAAATAAATAAAGGTTTTATTTGTTATTATTTTTTTAACTCAAAGGAATAGATTTTTTGTTTTGTTTTGAGAAATCCTGGAATGAAATAACAATAGTCAGATCAACCAATTACACTTATAACATAAGGAAAACTTCTAGAGGACCAAGAATTAATGCAAAAATAAAAAATGAAGAAAATCATACACCATCAATGGCAGCACACTTCTTTATGAATTATTACGGAAGCGACTGAAAAATACAAGGAACTCCATTGATATTGAAGTTTCCTTGAGGTAGAAGGCATGCTTTATTTGCTAGAGAGCCAACTTGATTGTTTAGCTCTTGCAAAATATGGAAAGAAGTGACCCTGTCGAAATCTTTCAAGATATTTTGAATTCGCTACAGGATTTTTTCCAATGATGGATTGTTGATATGATCTGCAAAATTTAACAATTTAAGTAAAGCTGAGTCCCCAAAAATTTGAATTGACTTGTAACTGTTCTCCTTAGCAATCTGGCAAGCCATGAGGAGGTCATAGCTTTCCGCCTAGTTATTCGAACTTGTTCCAAGACCCCAACTGAAGCAAGTTTCTCTCACACAATCCGGGGAAAAAATTAGTCCGTCGACACCTGCAACCCTAGGGTTCCCCTTTACTCTTCCACCACGAAGTAAATTCAATAGCACAAAATCGCAAGGGCTAAGGAGGTGAAGGCAATGGTTTGTAGTTTATTTGCTTTCTCCCATGCGTAAAGCATCCCAACCACGCAACAAATTCGGGAGGGAGATAAGTATTGAATTTTTTTTATTGATTATAGGATATGGAATTTCACTTTAATAGCCACGTCCTTAGGATTCGACATTCTGTCATTAAAGATAAAATCATTTCGAGCCAACCACAACTTCCACCAAATGCACTTTGGAATTGAATGCCATGCATTACACCAACCTGCGTTTTTCCCAGTAGACTCAGTAATCCATTCTTTCTAGGAGGTAAACAAAGACGTTACTGCCACACGAGAGGGAGTAGCAATCTTCAGATCGAATAGAACCAAATTCCACACAGTCTAAGTGAACACACAGTCAACAAATAAGTGGTCTGATGTTTCTAGAGCTGACTTGCAAAAACAGTGTCGGAAAGGTCCATAAAATCCACGCTTGATCAAGTTTTCACTAGTCAACACATTTTTATGCATAAGAAGCCATGCAAAAAAATCACCTTAGGAAGGCTGAACGGTGACCAGACAATCTTCCACTACGCAAGGGACTAGAAAGGAAGCTTGAGAAGTTTGTAAAGCTAAAAATCCATGAGCAGCTGAATAAAATCCAGACCGTCCCCAGCCCCATTTGTCTTTAATAAAATGATGAACATGAGCCATTCCAAACAGAGCCGTGATCAACAAATTTTGAAGAGGAATAAGCAGTTATGGAATCTCTGGAAAATTCTAACCTACCTAGTTCCCATCACTATCCCGGGAGCAGATATCTGCTAGCTAGAGAAAACCTTTGTTATTTAACCACAATTTGATCTCATTGAGCAAGTTTAAAGAGGAAAGAGGAGGACGACCTAAAATATTATCATCCCACAGAAAGATCCTCATCCCATTGCCAAGGATTCTATATAGATATTGTTGAATATGTTTTATACCTCTTCTACACAAATTCTAGATAGTTGTACCTGTAGGAGTATTTTCTGAATTTATATTTCTCAATGAGCCTCCCTTGAGGTATTTCATCCATAAATCTTGCTAACCGGATGTTTTTTATTTGCAAATAACTTCCATGCAATTTTACCTCCCAAGCCAGGTTTGCCAATCCAAGGTCACGAATTTGCAATCCACCTTCTGAAAGAGGTCTTTTGAGAATCTCCCAGCTAACCAAGTGAATCTTATTTTGATTACCTTTATTGCCATTCCAAAGAAAGCCCCGGAGAATCTTGGAAATCTGGTCAGTGATGGGCTTAGGGGCGAGGAGCAAAGAAGACTGAATTATAGGGAGGGAAGAAAGGACCACCTTAATCAATACCGGCTTTCCAGCCTTAGTCAACCAATGTCCACCCAAGGATACAATTTTGGCTTTTAATTTGCTTATTACTTCCAGCCAGAGCGAAGGGGGGCTAGCTCCCAAGGTCAAAGGAAGGCCCAAGTATTTGATCTTATCCCACTTATCATATCCAGGAAAGCCCAAGGAACGAGCAATTCGAAGCATTTTCAAATGTTTTACATTCCAACCATATACGACACTCTTTCCTTTATTGATCAAAGCTCCTGAGATTAAACATAAATTTTGTAAAATTTCATTGAAGGCTCAAGAAATATTTAATGAAGCCCCTCCCAGAAGAAGAGAATCATCGGCAAAAAGAGCATGATTAATAGGATCCACTCCTCTTGTCGCCCTAATACTTGGGATGGCACCAACGACCAATTCTACTGAGAGTTTTCTACTTAAAGCTTCAACCATCAAAATGTAAAGGAAGGGTGACAGAGGACACCCTTGACGCAGTCCTCTTGAGGCTTGGAAAAATTCAGAAGGTCTACCATTGACAAGGGGAGCAATCCAAGGTCTATCTGTATAGGCTTTAATCAAACTAACAAATTCCACACTAAAACCAAAAGAAAGAAGAATTTGATAGAGAAAGGAGAGCTGAACATGGTCAAAGGCATTTTTCATATCTAGCTTAATGATCATCCCTTTCTCCTTCCTTTGGAAGCTGGAATGAATGGCTTCTTGCACTTGTATCACATTGTCTACAAGGTGTCTTCCTTTAACAAATCCCCCTTGCAGAGGAGAGATTAAAGTTCCCAACAATGGCTTAATTCTATTGGTTAAAAGTTTGGCCATAATTTCATAAGAAGGGTTGCAAAGAGAGATAGGTCGAAACCTATCAAAGGATGTTGGAATTACTTCCTTGGGTATTAAGGCTAGAAAGGTAGAATTGGTACACCCTCCCACTTTGGATTTTTTAATAAAGGCTGAAATCATGTGGAGCAGATCGAATTTTATATCTTGCCAACAAACTCTGTAGAAATTAATGGAGAAACCATTTGGCCCAGAAGCTTTATCCGACTCCATAGACCATATAACTTCCACTATTTCTTTTTTTAGAGAATGACTTCACTAATCCAACATTTGACTCAACAATGACTAAAGATGGAATGTTAGATAAAAAATCATTTTTAGCTGCATTATCAGAAACATCGTCCTCTGTAAACAGTTGATGAAAATGCAAATGGGAATCCTATTGAATTTACAAGTGCCCTTTGATAGCTTCACCCTCACTGGAATCAGTTTCTGAAATATGGTTGCGAGAAAGTCTAACTCTGCATTGTCTGTGAAAATAGTCATAGTTTTTATCTTTGGCTTGCAACCATAAACTCTGAGACTTGAGACGCAAATATTTGTCTTCTTGTCGAAAGGAAAGGAAAGAACTTGCTTGAGCCGACTTCTCCCTGTCCAAATGAGGTTTAGTAATTACAGAATCCTCCATACTTAATTGAATGTCTGCTAAAGCTTGCACGGTTTCTTTTCTGCTGCTAAATGGAGTTGTGAGAGGTTTTTTAATCCAAGTTTTCAAAGCATACTTTGTTTGCTTGAATTTTTGTTCCCAAACATAACTGGGAGAACCATCAACGTACTGAGACCAAGCTTGAATCACGGTTTCCCAAATGCCATCACACTCAATCCATATGGGACTGAATCGAAACGGAATGGGTCCTAAGTCTTCCTCTTCTTCAAACAACAAAGAATGGGATGATGATCGGAAGGTAACCTAGGAAATATTTTGGAAGAAATAAGATATTTCTCCTCCAACAAAGAGATTTGAACTATGAATCGATCCAAACAAGCAAGAATACTGGATGCCCCAATTCTGTTGTTGGACCAAGTGAAGCGACCCTTCTTGGGTTTGAAATCAAGAAGGTCCCATGAATGAATCAAGGACTCCACAAATTATTGAAGAGGCTCTTTTCCTTGGACACCTCCTTTTTTCTCAATAGGATAAAAAATAATGTTGAGCTCCCCTACCATGATGATATTTCTGAGAGAGTGTGTTTCAAAAAAATGTGACAGAGAATTCCAACAGTCCTTTTTCTTAGCAAGATTTACAGGGACATCAAGATTAAAGAGGGCTATTGAAGTCTTACTTGCTGTATTTTGAAGTTTTGAGTAAATACAGCGATGAGAAACAAATGAGGAATTCAGAATAAACTTATCCTCATACCATATTGTTGCTAGGCCCCCAGAAGTGCCCCAAGCGTTGACAACAATGCCAACATTCTTTTTCCACTTAGTCTTGATTAAAAATAATAATGATTCCTCATCAATATTTGTCTCTTGAAGCAAGAGAATGTCTGTAGATTCCATTCTCAGAAGGTCTTTCACTGCTTCTGCTTTCTTGGGATTCCCCAGTCCCCTACAATTCCATGAAACAATCTGCATTATTTACTTGCACAAGAGGGAGTTGGCCCACCCTTTGGGGGTCTGTTCCGCTTGCTTCTACCCAAAGACATCCCAATTGTGTCTTGACTTCCTTGCATCTTTAAACGCTCAACTTCTTCTTCTCTAATCTCCTCACGGGACTTTCTACCATCCATTTTAGAGGATTGCTCAAAAGAATCTTCATCTAAGGAACTATAACTATCAACCGACTTTTTCTTAAGAATTTTTGCATAGGAAGGAGAAGTTGTGGATCCTGGAGGAGATTTGTGAATTTCCTATAAGATTGGATCAACACAAGGAATTTCAAAAAGAATAGGGCCAGGATACTCTTTAGACCCAATAATTACTTCACCTTCAACTAAAAGCATGTCTGAATGATACACCTCACTCTCTTCTAGAGCAGGGGAAATTTGATCATCTGAGGGACATAAGACAACGAATGGGTTTGGTGAAGCTAAAACTTTTTCCACATCTTGATTTGTATAATTCTTCTTCTCAACAAGATTAACTTTGATCCCTGTCTGACCCCCTTTTTTCTTTTGATCTGGAATCTTGCCTAGAGGAGCCTGATTTCTAAACATGAGTCCATTGCTCAGCCTTCTCTTATACAGGTTCTTCTTCTGATTTTTTTTCTTGCAGTTTCTAGCAAAATGGCCATATCCGTGACAATGGCGGCACTTGAATGGAAGTTGCTCGTAATCAAGCTCCTGAATATGAGACCAATCCACCATAATTAATTTGATCACCTCAGGAACCCCAATCTCTAAATCAACTTCTACGCAAATTATTGCACACGAATATTGTTCTTTACTTTCTGCTCTGTCAATATACTTTCCAAGCTTATTCCCAATGGTTTCCAGAGATTCAGAATCCCATCAATGAATAGGAAAATGAGGGAGCCTAACCCAAACATGAACGGCTGAAGGAACGTCATAAGTGGGGTCGAAATCAGGTGTCCACTTGTTCAAATAGAGCCCCTGAGGACCCATAAAGTAGGGGCCATTTTGAAAGATGAGGTCTCTGTCTTCTACTAAATCGAACACGAAGACATAATAACCCCTTCCGACCAAATGATTACGGATTCCTTCGGTGACTAGAGGCCTCCAATTACACTGCACCCAACTATCAATTTCCTTAGGAGAAGGCCATAGACCAGTAAATTGTCCAATAAGACCACGTTCAGAGTAGTCTGACATGGTCGTTCGACATGCGATTCGACTTATGGAATATCAATTTTCTTCACAAATTGTTGCACTAAAGAGATGCCCTTCCTCTTGCCACAGGAAGTAACCAGCCTTTTGAAAGCAACCAATTCAGGAGGAAGATGAGGGGGTTCACCTATAGAATCCATGGAACAAGACGATCACAGAGAACACCAGACAATTTCCTGAAAAATTCTCTCCCTAACCCACACACAGTGACACAGAGGAGAAACCCAACTCCACGCTGGCACCAAAAGACCTGCAAAAACCAAGGAACAAAACGACCTGTCTTCAAAGCACGACCAGTTCAGCAGCACCAGATCAACGACATCAACCAAAACTAGGGCCTCTTGAGGAAACCAAAGCCAAGGGCTTCACAGATCAAGAAACCAGAAAAAATCTTCTTGGAGCTCGATTTTGCAGTTTATGACGTATCCTACATCTTTATTACATTTTTTTTAAAGTCAAAAATATAAATGAATAAATTCTTTGGAAAAAATAAATAAAAACTTTATTTATTTATTTGACTAGGGGAATCAGCAACTGTGGCTGGGCTGGTACTTGCGTGACACGGGGTCCAGGGATCCATTCCCGCTACCACTATAACGCTAGGTGCCCCACACCTGCCGCAAGACATGGGACACAAGTAAACCCAGGTGGGATTGATCTCGAGACCTCCAATTTACAACAAGTGACTTCATAACAACAGAACTACCAATGAGCCACACCCATGCGGGCTAAATAAAAACTTTATTTATTAATATAAAAAAAAAGTCAAATATATAGAGTATTCAATAATAATAATAATCATGATTTTCAAAATCATACCATTTTTTAATGTATTCTTGAAAAACACTGAGAAGGAGATCGCTGCGTAGGGGAGATGCTGATCAAGCTCGCAGGGGGCGATTTGGTCGAGACGAGGAGGAGGACGCAGCCCTGGCCGTGGCTACTCTGAGCGTGAGATCCTAGACAAGCTTGATCTAGAGGCTGCATGCAATTGGCTGTCTGAGCTGGTCGTAGCTGCTGGAAGTCATGGAGGCCCTCTCCCTGAATCCATGCAAGCTGGCTCGGAGTGGGAGGGGCATTAAGATGGCGGAGGAGGTAGGGGATGAATCCTTGCCTACTCGTTCGGAAGCCTTCAATAGGCTTATCACCAACCATGCCAAGCGATCAGGCAAAAGAGAATTGCTGAAATTTGTTAAGCGAATAGAAGATGTGCCAGAGGTAGCCCTTCCCCCGAAAGAAACGATCCGGGTTGCACTGTCACTGGCAGATCGGGCCTTGATCGGGTCGTTCACAGGGTTGTGGCCCTCACCCAAAACCACTGATAGCTGGGTTCAACGGAACTGGCGACTACTAATAAACAAAAACGTGGCCTCCTACGCCATCGGAAGGGGATACTTCCTCTTTGACTTCGAATCCAAAGACAACAAAGACCTAATCTTCAGGAATGGGCCCTACTTCATGGGGCCGCAAGGTCTTTACCTGAATGGATGGTCGTTGGACTTCGACCCGGAAGCTGATACCCCTAAAGTTGTCCCAGTCTGGGTCAGATTACCTAACTTACCTATGCATTGCTGGAACCCCAAATCCCTACATGCTATAGTGGACGCACTGGGAAAATATATCGACATGGCCAGCCCAAAGGACCAATATGCTTGCGCCCGCATATGCGTGGAAGTCGACCTCGAAGCTGGACTACCAGAAGCTATAAACCTCACGGTGGGGAACTGGTCTCACATTCAAAAACTGGACTATGAACAACTCCCCTTCAAGTGCAGAGGTTGCCATGAGTATGGGCACTTCATCCGAAACTTCCCTAAAACTCTGGAAAGCCAGCAGGAGAAGGGGGAAGGATGGCATAGGGTGAACAGATCTAGATCTAAGAACCAAACCGGTGGGGGCCCCAAGAAAGGTGAGGGGAGTGGCCCATCCGAAAAACTCCAGGAGCCTCCAAGACCTACAGAACCGGTGGAACTAAGGGAGGAATCCATAGAAACAGGAGACAGATCTAGCCATGAAAAGAGCAAAGAACCGGAAACAATCATCTCAGACCAAGGGAGAGATAATGAGGAAGACACAATGGAAACTAAAGTAGGAGAAAGTCAGGGAAAATCTGATGAAGAACTGGACTCGGAAGAGGACGACGAGGAAGAAGGGGAAATTGAAATAACAACCCCAAGATTGACCAAAACAAAAGGAAGGAAATCCAGAAAAGAAGTACGGGAGCAAGCAACATACAAGGATAAGCTGCAAGGTTCCCAGCTAACCTTGGAAAAGCTGCTGAAAAACCCAAGAAACACCCATCAGCATGGGCAGGCCTCAAAAGGGATGCCTACGGCTTCCAAAAGTAAGTAATGAAGGCTATTTCCTAGAACTGCAAAGGGCTCGGAAGCAAAGGCAAAGAAGAAGCTATGCTAAATTTAATCTCTCTTCACCAACCGGACATCTTGCTGATTCAGGAAACCAAGCTGGAGGAGATAGCATTCCTCCAAACCAGTAAAAAAATTTGGAAAAAAAAAGGCACTGCTGCTTTAAGCTCCAGAGGAGCATCTAGGGGTATAGGAACCCTATGGGATGACAGGAAATTTGAAGCTATGGTCATAAAAAACAGCACTCATTGGATCCTCACAGTGCTAAAACAAAAAGACACCAACTCTCTGGTAAGTATAATTAACATATATGCTCCTAATTCTTATGGTGAAAAAATAAACTGCTGGAATCTTCTCCATGAAGAACGAAATAATCTGCAGGGTAATATAATATTGGCTGGGGATCTGAACCTCATTCTAAGTCAGAATGAAAAAAGAGGGGGCTCTAGCTCTACAGACCCCATTATAGACATAGTGGAAGACATCATTACGACCTGGGACCTCATCGATATCAAGCCTTCTACAGGGAAATACACTTGGACCAATAGGAGGTTTGGGCCCGGGCACATTGCGACCAGACTTGACCAATTCTTGGTTCAGGATAACTTCCTCCTGCTAGGCCTGATTATATCCTCCAAAATCCTTCCCTTTGGAGGCTCTGATCATAAGCCCATCCTTCTGGAAATGGTGCAAGAAAAAAATCTGGGACCCATTCCTTTTAGATTTAACTCCATGTGGGCCAAGCGTGATGAATTCCTTCAGATTGTAGCAGACTCTTGGGCCCATCCGGTTACCGGCTCTCCCTTCTTTGTATGGGATGAGAAGCTGAGGAGGCTCAAAAAAACATTGAAGAACTGGGCTAAAATGATCCCAAATCCAAACTCTACCAAGCTTCAAGCCGCCCACGAGCTGGAGTTGCACCAAGCCAACATGGAGGATAAAGATGTGACTATAAATGACATTCAAAAAGAGACAAACCTGTAGCTGAACCTTCACGCGGCGTGCAGAGAAGAGGCTGAATGGTGGTGCCTCAAATCTAGATGTAAATGGTTGAGAGACGAAGATAGAAATTCAAGTTTCTTCCACAAATTGACTGAGGTAAGGAAAAATCAGAATAATTTCCGTGAGATTCAGATCAATGATAACATTATCAGCCAATTTGAAGAAATCAAAGCTGAAGCCACCAACTACTTCAGCGAGCTGTTCACCGAACAACCTACCCCCAGCGACGACCAGCTTTTAAATCTTGTCCCCAATTCAATAAACAGTAGTGACAATGACCACCTGAACCAAATCATCACGCTGGAGGAGATTAAAGATATTGTCGCTGCCATGGAGGAGGACAGATCCCCAGGACCAAATGGGTATAACATGAAATTCATATCTATCTGTTGGGAAATTGTTAAAAAGGACTTACTCAAAATGATCAGAAAGTCTCAGAGCTATAGTAAGATCGGAGGAAGTACGAATTCAACCTTCTTGGCCCTCATTCCAAACGAGAAAGATGCTAAGACTTTTGACAAGTTCCGACCAATTTCATTATGTAACATAGGGTATAAAATCATAACTAAGCTCATGGCTACCAAATTAAAGCACATCATGCCTATCATTATCCCGGAGAATCAAGGTGGATTCATCAAAGGAAGGAAAATTTGGGACAATGTCATTTTAGTGCAAGAAGCCATCCATTCTAGCCTGAAGAACGGAGATAAAGGAATGGCAGTAAAATTAGACCTGGCAAACGCTTTTGACAGATTTAGCCATTCATTCCTCCTTTAGGTAATGCTGAGATTCGGTTTTGCTCCCAAATTTGTCTCTTGGGTCAAGGCCTGTATCAGCAAGCCTTGGATTGCCCCCCTCATTAATGGAAGAGTTGCCCCTTTCTTCCAAGCTATGAGAGGTCTGAGGCAAGGATGCCCGCTCTCACCCCTACTCTACACCATTCAGGCATCAGTACTCAGTTTCCAATTGGAACACGCTAGACTAGAGCAGGAGCTGCCAAGCATAAGGCTGGCCAGAGGAATCAAAGATATTAATCACTCTCAGTTTGCCGATGATACCATATTAATGGGAGGGGCCAGCTAGATCATAGCTCACCGATTCAAAGCTGAACTGAACCGTTACTGCCAGGCCTCAGGAAGTAAAATTAATCTCAGGAAGAGTCAGATCTATGGATGGAACATTAATCCGAGGGAAATGTCAGATATATCCCGAATTCTAAATATGAACGGAGCTGTAAGCTGGGACACATTCAAATACCTAGGGGTGCCTATTGTCAAAATAAAATCCAAGTCTTCGGACTGGAATCCCATAGTGGAAAAAATAAAAAATAAAATATCAGGATGGGGGACTACATGGCTGAATCTAGCGGGGAAGGTTGTTCTAATTAAAGCTGTCCTGAACAGCTACTTGCTCTACCAATGCTCTCTGCTCCTAGCACCCGGGCAAAATCATAAATCAAATAGAGGTAGTACTGAAATCCTTTCTCTGGAATGGTGGGAGCAACGGGGGAGGTAAAAAGTATGCTATGGTAAGCTGGAAAACCGTTAAGATGCCCAAAAATGAGGGAGGACTTCAAATCAGAGACCTCAATTGTCAAAACATGGCCATTGGGGCCAAATTACTCTGGAATATGCTAAATCCTAAGCCATCCTGGTGTAGTCGGGCTCTTAAAATTAAATACTTCCCAGGATCCAGGCTTAGATGCCTGGAAGGAGACCACGTGAAGACCAAGGGGTCCCCCATCTTCAAACTGTGTAAAAAATCGATGTCTCATTTTATCGAAAAGTTATGGTGTTTTCCGGGTAATGGGAAAGACATTAACTTCTGGAAGGACCCGATCCTTGGTAAACTCCCTCCTCGCCTACCCCGTTTGCAATCTTGGATGGAGGCGAGAGCTTTGTCAACGCTATGGAGTATTTCAGACTGGGAGGTAATCTATCCACATCGCTGGATATCATGGGTAATGTCGGACTGTCCTGATGCGTTGGAGACTGATAAACTGAAACTGCTCAATCACCTAGCTGGGATAGCTCCGATCTCCCTCACCCTGAAAGATAGACGTGGTTGGGGCTATCGAACAGGCATCTATACGACGGCTGAGGGGTACAACGTGTATGCAACATCTTATAATGTGCCAACGAACCCAGCAATATGGAATCACAATTGGAACAACAGAACGCTGCACAAAATTGATGTGTTCACTTGGACATTGATTCACCAAAGACTGCTGACCGGAGAGAATCTGGAGAAAAGGGGGATAGCAGGCCCATTCAGATGCCCTCTCTGTGCTGGAAACTCAGAATCTATGGCTCAACTCTTTTTTAACTGCCCATATACTGTCTCAATCTGGAAGGAAGTAATGCTGAATGAAGAAGATGGGTTTCAATGGAATGGAAGTAATCAGGAATTCTTCATCAATTGGGAAAAAATGTACAAGGGTGAGCTGGGTAAAAAAAATGGTGTGAGAGCCTGCTGGCTGAAACTATCTAAAATTGTTTGCTGGTGCATTTGGATAGAAAGAAATCAGAGAATTTTTCAGAATAGAAGTCAACCAGCATGTAAGGTAACTGTCAAAATCAATGCTCTCCTTGGTGAGGTGGTAAGAAGCACCACGATTCCGTACAACAAAGCCGAGTTGACAGGAAAAGAAAAAAAATGGATGCAAAGTCTCAATATTCAAGAAAATAACAGCATAGCCATCAAAAATTTGGAGGATTGGGAAATCAGAATGGACAAATCCCAATTCGAAAACTAGTTAAGAGAAAGAAAGATATTCAAACTGTTCTTTGATGGAGCTTCAAAAGGGAATCCGGGGAAAGCGGGAGGAGGAGGAGTTGTCATAAGCCCCATAGGGAAAGTTGAAATCGAATACTCCTGGAATATAGGACACGATTCTAATAATATGGCAGAAGCATATGGGCTCTGGCAAGGCCTTAAGCAAGTGCAAAAAGTAGGAGCGGATGAAGCTGTGGTTATCGGAGACTCGAGGCTAATTATTCAAGCAGTGAGCGGAGGAAGAAGGGGCAAAAATGAGAGGATGGAAAGACTGTTAAAAAGAATCAGATATATGATCAAAAGGTTCAGGAAGATTGAATTCTTTCATGTTCTCAGGGAGCTTAATATGAGGGCGGACAAAGCAGCTAATAAATTCATAGATATAGGGTGCTATGAACTCAAGGTTAATTCAAAGATAAGTTTGGAAATTCCTCCATAATTTGCCTTCTGTCTAAGGATGGGGAGTTTTAGCGGATCTCTGTACTCCTGATCAACGTATTTAAGCTGAACCAATCATATTAATATAACCGTTTTTGTTAAATAATAATAATAATAATAATCATAAATCATCTTTAAATAAAAAACTATATTTTCATAATCTTTAAATAAATAAACTTTTTGGAAAAAAATTAAAGTATTCAATAATGATAAAAAATCATTTTGAAATGAAAAACCATATTCTCATAATCTTTAAATAAGTAAATAAATATTTTGGAAAAATAAATAAATAAATACTTCACTAGTTAAAAAAAACTTAAGAATTAAATAAAGGCGTAGTTTAAATATTCTAGGTTTTTAATATTTTTTTATTATATTTTTTGTCTTGTTTTGTTTGGATTTTGGTTGGAAATTATAATTTTTTTAGAATCAAGTATATTAACTATGAAATTACATAATTTGAGTGTTATGAGGATGTTTGAAATTGTTAAATATATTTATGAATTCAAAACATAACTTGAACATTTTTAAATTTAAATAAAAAAAAAAATACCAAATTCCGAATAGAAAATATCTTCTTCGTTTGACCTATCAAGTTTAAATTCAATTGCCTTGCTCACATAAACGGATAAGAGAGCCTTCTTAAAGTGTCATGGGAGAATTTGTTGGTACTAATCGATGACACAATTAACACCATTTTGAGGTTTTTAACCAGTGAAGAATATTTTTAAAAGTTGTAAAGGTTAACACAACTTTGAGGTTTTTAACCAATAAAGAATATTTTAAAAAGTTGTAAATGTTAAAATCACTATGAAGTTTTTAACCAATGAAGCATATTTTTAAAAGTTGTTTATTTACTTTTGGCCCTCCAGAATGAGAAACTTTTAACCAATGAAGCATATTTTTAAAAGTTGTTTATTTACTTTTGGCCCTCCAGAATGAGAAACTTTTAGAGCGTTATAGGAGGAACTTGTCTCTTTGCTTCGAGACTCTCAACAAAGACATAGTACTAGTGGGGCAAGTATGATTTTTTTTTAATGTTATAATCGAACATCATATGACCACCTTCTCATTGTTTAGATATAAAAATCATGTAGTCAATGATGTCTTAAGTTGTATATTCCGAGGCAATAGTTTTTCATAGAGGGGTTTTCCCAATATTTGCATGCTCCTTTAGAGTGAAGACTAAGCTATAAGTTTGAATTGATGTCCAACACTCTTTTACCGTCCTAAGTGAGGGTATTCTCTAACAAGTGTATCCCATGGACAACATGAGTGGGCCTAATGGTTAAGAGCATGTGTTTCCTCTTAGGAGGTCACGGGTTCAAATTCAGAGAGGGGTAGTGTATGTACACCTATGTAGACTTTAGCAGTTAAATCGTTGCACAGAGGGGGGTCCCTTGTCCCACAAACAAGGGGGTCTCATACACCAATTTGGTGTCTCGCTTGGCGGTGACCTTAAAAATAGATTATTATTATTATTATTATTATTATTATTATTATAACATTTAGTTTAAGATTTTAGTAAATAGTTAGTAGATATTTTCTAACATTAACACTCGACATGTCTATCAAAAACATTGGTTGCCTAAGGAAGAGCAAGCAAGGGCATGCAAGAATCTCTAAAGCTACGTTGGCATATTTTTTCTTTTCATTTTTTAATTTTGGCAATCATTTCTCATGTCGAAAAATTACTATTATGAGATAACCTACCTACCATTAAACTATCAAGAAGCATAGGGTTCCTATACTTAGAAGGAAGGCCCCATTGGCATACCATGTTAAGCCATGTGTCTTTGGATGAACAATGTCTAAAAACTATTATGAGATAGCCTACCTACCATTAAACTATCAAGAAGCATAGGGTTCCTAGACTTAGAAGGCCCCACTGGCATACCATGTTAAGCCATGTGTCTTTGGATTACCATTGTTAGGGAGTAGTTTAATTCTACGTTTTTAATCTTCTCTGTATATGTCTTATGGGTTGTTTTATTTAGTCTCCGGTTGGAAATCTTCAAAAAATCTTAGTCAAATGTATTAGTTGTAGAAATTACATAATTTGAATACCATAGGGGTATTTGAGGGTGCTAAATCTATTTATACATTCAAACACAATTTAAACGCTTCCAAATTTGGATTTTACCAATTTTTTTATACAGATTCGACTAAAAACCACTAGAAAATCCAAAATGTAAAATAAATAGACTACTCCCCATTATAATAATAAAGTCCATCATATGAAACACATGAAATCACCAATTTAAATAGTATTAGTAATACCTTTCCATACGAGTATTAACATTTATAATAATCAAGTCCATCCATGAGACACATGAAGTCACCAATCTAGGTAGTATTAGTATCGACCAATCTAGGTAGTATTAGTAATATCTTTCTATAAAGCTTAACTGAGAGGACTCGATCAATGTAACATATGGTTTACATCACTTCAATCTCCAACACATGAAAATGAAGAGTATGTATCTATATTAGCACAACCACAAGTAAAGTGGTCGGTGAATGCCCATAAGCATAACCAACCACTTAGTTTTGTGAAAATAGTTGGTTGTTAAATAAAGGCTAACATGTATAATTTTATATCCATTATTCATACCATATTGTTAGAGTTAATATAAGCACAAAACAAATATTATTTAATAAACAAGAAAAACAAAAACTGATATAAAAAACAAAATCAAATTGTTACCCATTTGTTTAACCATCGTTTGACTGAAGTTTATTACGTGGATAGACGTTTTTATTTGAGATTTGGGGTGGACTACAACCTATGCTTTTTCATTTATGAACGAGGATGAGACAAATGTACTATCGATATTGATTCTATGGCAGCCGTTCAAAATTTAAAATAAACAATTATAAAAAAAAGAATATAAAAAATAACTGGAATGGATAACTCTAGGGATAACTCATAGTTGATGAATTGATAATCAACGATTCATGGCGGATATCTAGAAGAATGTGAGATAAAAAAGAAAAAGAATATAAACAATCACTGATACTTGATAAATTGATAACAGGAAGAATGTCCCTGATGACATGTAGCTAGGCATGGATAACTCATAAATTGATAACAAGAAGAATGTCCTTGATGACATGTATCTAGGCATGGATAACTCACAGTTGAACTGTTTAACTAGAAGAAAATGAGGAATACAAAATATTTTCTATTCCATAACTATCTCTCAACCATATGTGGGTGTGCTAGTTTAAATCTTAATCAAGATGGATTTAAGCATAACAAGATATGATGACCATGAAATGAATCCATAGTGTACACTTGTTGCACTTGGATTAATCTTGTTGATCACCTCAAGCAAGTCCAAAATATGAGATAATATCTAAATGCCTATCCACATAATTACAACTACACAACCACAAGTAAAGTGGCAGGTGAATGTCAGAGGCACAACCAACCACTTAGTTTTGTGAAGATAGCTCGTTGTTAAACAAAGGCTAAAATATATAATCTTATATCCATTATTCATATGAGATTCCTTGAGTTACTGTTTCTTTAACCACCCTTTAATTGAAACTTATTTAAATCTTAATCAAGATGCATTTAAGCATAACTAGATACTAACCACACTTTAAACGAAACTAATATAGTTTTACTTTTTTTTATAAAAATAAAATATATCATTGACTATATATAATATAATAATAAATTATAGGATTAGTTTATTTATTTTAGGAGTAGTTTTGATAGGAATTTCATAATTTGTTTTGGGTAAAATCTAAAATTGGAAGTGTTTAAATTGTGTTTTTGAAATTATAAATAAATTCAACATCCTCAAATAACCCCTCTACATAAATTATATTTGATTCTAAGTTTTTTAATATTTCCAACTAAATCTAAGCAAAATAAAACATAAAATATTTACATTACACCTAAATTATATATTTAAACTTT
>LPNX010314725.1:1374-134995 GCA_001517045.1 Pseudotsuga menziesii | reverse complement strand
TTTATTTTTATTTTTATAATTGTTTATTTTAAATTTTGAACCCAAAGAATCAATCTAGACAATACACTTGTCTCATCTTTATTCGTAAATAAAAAACATAAACCTTAATCCACCCTAAATACATCTATCAAGATAAATATTTTAAAGTAAATTAAAACACTTTCTTTTATATAATGATATTTAATAAATCTTCATTAAAAAATATAACAATCCATCCCAAAACTATCAAAACTATTACAACTAGAGCCCATTAAAATAAACAAATAATTAATATTTAAATGAAATTAAAATTAAAATTTTAAATATAAAAGATAAATTCTAATAATTAAAATTTTAAATAAAAAGAATAAATTCTAATGATCAGAAAATAAATTCAATTTAATTTGTAACACTGAAAGACAAGTTTGTCTTGAACAAGTTACCGGCTGCATTTTTGTCTTTGACCATTCTAGGATGTGTGAAGTCCATTAGTCTCGTGTGCAGTCCATGTGCAGTCCATTTTTTTGATTGTAATCGCGTGTGGAGATTCATGTTGAAAGATCAGTACCTGGTGCTGGATTCTCTTGGGAAGGTATATCAGACGAAGTCCATGTTTATGATTGTGATTGAATGCCAAGATTTTTGTTTGAGAGATCCATTGCTGGTGCTGGAATCTCCAGGGAAGGTATCACACGCAACGAACTCTGACGTAGAGTCCAGAATTGGTCATTGTTCGGTTATTGGTATTGCCTTTGTCCAGAGTTGGTTTTGGTTTTGGTTCGTTTATTGGAATTGTCTTTCAATGAGTTGTTAGGATTCAATTGACTTGAGACCTGGCATTGAGACATCTTGCCCCCAATATTGGAATGCCATGCCACCGGTGACACGCACATTATTCCGCCAGACAGAAGAAAATGAATTTACGTGGAACATTCTGGGTTGTCCACCTCGGGTTTCGCACGTGACCACACCTCGGCAACCCCTTATTTTCTATTAATTTGTATGAAATTCAATCCATCTCCAACTCGCCTCCATTAATTTTCATGAATTTTAATCCATTTCCTCGCTGGGCCATGAGAGGCGTGACGTATCTTATTCCCAATCCCCCGCTGCTCAAGAAGCTTATGCTGATGTCGTATTGTGGGTTGAGCAGTTTAACTTTCACCCATTCTGCTTATTCCCCCGCTCAATTACAAGAAAAGCCACTCACCTGAGAAACTCATCTCTTCTTCCTCTTCCTCTATGTCTGTCCGCATCTTATACATAAATTTAACGGCCATTTCACTGGAGTCTGAGATAATTAGGATCGCCTCTGTTTATGAAACCGCTTTCTCGCCTTCAAGGGCATACAAATAATCATCCATTCTATTGCAATATTCAAAATCTTGGTTTTGTCTGTTTCACCGCTCTCTAACTCAGTGAAGAAGTCTCAGATTGAGAGAACTACTCATGAAATTATTCTCAAGTTCTGCAATTGAGATTACCGGTGTTTGGTACTTTTGATCTCAGAGACAGTACACTTGATCTAAGGGACGATGGGTGCCATGGCATTCTGGTGGCTGAAGATCACAGACAGATGCAGCTGTAAGCAAAATGTGAGTAATTTTTTTGTTTTTAGTGCTCAATTGTCGAAAACATTTGAAGACATGAACATTGAATAGTTTGTTTTAATTCAGGTAGATGGTGTGGTCACGTGTCTCCTGAGTTGAGGATCCGTTTATATGTTATATAAAACCGTTGGAAATTGAATGATCAACAACATAGGATAAATTCCTTGCAATTGTTCATAGTTGTCTGTCTGCTTTGAATTAAATTTTAGTTACTGTTCTGTTAATAATGGTCTGTTCATGTCTTTCGCCTCTCTTTAGCTTTGTGTAATTGTGGATTATTGTGTGTGGATATCAAATGCAGCCATCCCACCGTTCAATTTCTCCATACGAAGTACCCAATTCAATTGCAATGGATTCTGTCACTTCCCTAAACCCAACCCATCTTTCACAATGGCTATGAGGCATTTAAAATGTCCTCGCAGAACTTGTATTAGGCAACATTCAAGCTATTCTCTGTACAGTACGTTAGGAGAGAGATGAATCATTGAACAAATTAACTTAGAAGTTCACTGTAATAAGAGAAATTAATCATTGAACAAATTAACTTAGAAGTTCACTGTAATAAGAGAAATTAATCATTGAACAACATAACTTAGAAGCATCAATGGGTCCTGATGGAAGACATGGAAGATAAGCTGTGAGTTTCTTTTATGTCTTACATCTATTTGTGATATTCATTACTTAACAGGTCGAAGGACAAGATGGGACATACAAGAAGTTTTTCTGTTGGCACAATATTTTTCTGGTTTCAGGACTTCTGTTACTGGCTATCTTCCTTGGTGGCTTTGTAATCTACGACAACTATAAACAGGTATGGTATTCGTGTTCAGCTGTTGCTACCTTGTACAGATTTTAGGTTTAGCTATTTTTTCTGAAATATTTGCTTGTTCAGGCAGAAGAATTCTACCTTGGCATTTACTACTATCAAGTATATTTCATTGGTTCCTGTAACGGTCTGCATCTAGGGATGGCTATTATATTTGGGTTTGGATAACCAATCTCGGAAAACGTTTTTTCTAATTGCTAAATGCCGTTGTCTGTCTGTGAGATGTATGAACAGGTGTCAAGGTGGGAAATACCCAATGTTGTGGGGAAGCAGTTATCATTTACTGACACAAGCCCTGCTTCAAACTGTAACGAGAAGGCCGTCCCTAGTCCCATGCACCAACCTAATCCTGTTCCTCTGCAGAGTCCTGTTAATAATGAATCAAAGGTTTGGTATGCTACTCTCTTCTAATTCTTGATGATAATAGACAGACTCAGAAATAGTTTCTGCTCTTTCACTAAGCGTCAGTTCCTCAGGATAAGCACGGAGAACCCTGCCCTCATGGAAGTGGAGCCTTGCCAAAAGGATTAGCGCAGGGAAGTTCAGACCTGGAAATGCGATCATTATGGGGCAATCCAATTGAGGAGGTTAGTTGAATTAGACCTATGAACATATACACAGTGGAAGTTATGTTTCTTGGACTTGAAGGTTTAGGAAGAGTGTTAAGTTCTCCGCATTAGTGGTTAGTAAGTTATGTTTGTTGAATGTTTAGAAAAAGTATGCTCTCTATCATAAAGGGTTGGCCCTGACTTGTCAACTCCGAGAGGAATGGGTCTGAAAGGCCCTATCGGTTTGGTCCTGATTGAAAGGTCAACCCTAAAGGTCTTACGGGGTTGGCTTGGTCCTTTCAGCCAATGGGCAAGGCAAGGTCCTGGATTGTCTTACCTGAGCTCTGCTAAGGTAAAACTATCCCAAACCTTTTAAGAGATGACTAACTTTGCTCGATTGATTTTGTTCCGTAGTTTCTTTATTCGACCTGCGTGGATAATTGGAAACTATCCCTGTCTGGTTTATCTTCTAAATACAGCAGAGTTTTTAATAGGGGTTTGGGTTCTTTTGACTTTTAACCTTATTTGTTGGCCACAGATCATGAATAATACTGTCATTACCTTTTTGACAGGAACAAAGGAAAACCCCACACAACTTGCTTGCCATTCCAGTAGGAATAAAACAGAAGGACAATGTCAATAAAATGGTTCAGAAGGTATACCTTGGGTTGTTTAATTAATGGAACTATCCAGTGTTCCTAAACTATGAGTACAGCATAAAAGTATTTGTTCAGGTTTCAGTTACTGTTCACTAATCTGTGATAGTTCGTGACAATTCTTTTGCCAGTTCCCTGCAGACAACTTTACAGTGATGCTATTCCATTATGATGGCGTAATAGATAAATGGAGTGAGTTCAAATGGAGTGAAAGAGCTATTCATGTTGCTGCAATCAATCAAACCAAATGGTAATGGTGTCAATGAAGCCATGGAAAGCCTTTATGAGACCTTTTTCTTTATTAACAAATTCTTATGCAGAAAGGAATGTGAAAGTTTTTTTAATCACATTCTAGCCAGGTTGTAATGAGAAGATATGTAAAATTCTGATTATTGGCATGCATTCCCATTCAAGGTGGTTTGCAAAGCGATTTTTGCATCCAGATATAATTGCTCTTTACAACTACATTTTCATTTGGGATGAGGATCTTGGAGTTAACAATTTTGATGCAGACAGGTATGTATTGGCTATATTGATCTTCCTCCTTATGTAGCATATATTAATTCAAGGTCTTGAGAAATTGGATCTACATCCCTCTTGTATGTATAATGTTTGGACATTTACCTATAAAAATATATACAAGCAGAAGTGGAACTGCTATATCTGATCCTCAAGTTTCAGTTTGTCTAGTTTGGGTCCTGTTCATTCATACACAACTCGAAACGTTTTCAAGATTATGAGATATTTTCTTATTAAAAGTCTCTTCAAACGGAGGCTAAAATAACTCTGATTGCCATTTCTAAATCAATCTTGTGTTCCATGATGCCATCAGGAAATAAAGAAACATAATACATGGTCCATAAACTTTCTCAGTTGGCCTGGTCTCCCAGAGAATTATCTTTAGCACTGATCAAAACATTCTGGTTGCCTGAATTGCCTCAAAAATCAAAATAAGTTTTTTGGAAGAGAATGCTGTTTTAATCTTTTACATCAACTACATTTCACATTAGTATTTTTCTGTTGTTAGCTATATGCAATTGTTAGCCCCTAGGTTTACAATCTCAATGCTGAGCATATCTGTTGATACCACAGATTGTATACTTTCCAATATCAAATGGAATAACAACTGATCACTTTTACCTGGAATATTTAACTTCGCAAGTATAGGATTGGACGAACATGATTCAAATGTCACACATTATTGTAGACAGAAATTTGGTTCAATAAAGTTTCTACATTTTCATCATTACCTTACCCTTTACTTTTCACATTAAGCATTGATCAGTGTGAAAATCAAGAGGTCTTGACTCTTAAAAAGGTATCAGACTTTGATACATGATTGTTGACAGAAATATGGTACAATAAAGTATCTACAGTTTCATTACTACCTTACCCTTTACTTTTTACATTAAGCATTGTTCAATGTGAAAATCAAGAGGTCTTGACTCTTAACAAGGTATCAGACTTTGATATTTCGAGGAATTTTTACAAGTAACATTGACTTGGTGTCCTAGTCTGTTAGGCTACTCTCTAGCTTGAAGCAATGATGCTCCAGGTTCAAAACCCGGCAGGTTTGCTCCCTGTGCTAACAATCTTCCATAGGGATGAGGCAAGGTGCAAGTTAGGGGCGACTTTAACAGAATAGATACCCTTCAATCCCTAACCTTAGCCAAAGGTTGTTTGATTGTAAAGGGTATCTTGTATGAAGTTTAGTACCCTTTCCCATCCAAAAATAGGGGCTTAACTATGGAGGAAAAAGCACCAACTTGGTGTCCACCTTTTTTTGCAATAACTGGTGCGATATTGAAATATCTGGAACCTGTTAATTCTATTTAGTGTTTCAGAAATTATCAATCAAAAACAGTGTGGCAGTAGACTTCTGGCTTCTCTGATCACACAAACTGTGGTTATATTTTGTATATGGATACCTATCATGCTTAAGCCAAACCTATTATATGACATTGACTTCAAGTATTAGACTGCATTGGCACATTAAATGTATTCTGGTTCAGTGGTTTAGCTCAATTGGTTCTAACGGGGAAGAGAGGGAGAGGTTTTCCTTGAAAAAAAGTCTGAAAATATTCTCTATACATAAATGTTAAAGTTAAACCTCATTATGATTTGTAACTTATGCAAAGATTTTCCTTTTATGTTTCTTTTATTGGCAATATTGTTTAAGGCAATGCATGATATTTGTCAGATACTTGGCTATAATGGAGGAAGAAGGATTGGAAATTTCACAGCCAGCATTGGACACATCTCATTTAGACGTGCATTATGAAATCACAGCGCGCAATCCACGAAAAAGGGTTCACAGGCAAGAATCTCTTGTATGGAACTCAAGACGTAGCCCGAATAATTAGTATTCACTTTGAAATGATGATTTATAATACTTGGTTTCAAGACAGAAAAATTACGAGGAGAACTATTCCAAATCAAGATTTTGTTTTTCTGATATGCAGAAGGATTTACAAACCAGGAGGGGCCCATCCATGCTTAGAAAATAGTATTGCACCTCCCTGTACAGGGTAAGGAGATATGTATAGATTTCATTCAAAATCTTATGTGAGTACTTTCTTACAGTAATACTTTTGTTGGTTAAAACCTTAAATCTATGTCTTGCTTGGAATGGTTGTATCTTCATATAGATGGGTAGAGATGATGGCTCCTGTATTCTCACGAGCTGCATGGCGCTGTTCATGGAGTATGATCCAGGTACACATTCTGGCATTCTGCTATTTCAGATTGTTTTCGTTTATAAAGATGGATCTACAAATTGAATATCTCCAATTATGCTTTTGTTTAAAAATTTAGCCCAAGAAAACCGAGTGCAACTTGTGGACATCTAATATGTTGCTTCAAAGTTGTGTTCTTTAATTATGAAAATCTTTCATAGATCTTCAACGTTAAAAAAAACTTGTTGAACTACATGTGAAAAATTCTACACCCCATTTAAACAAATATGTCCCCTAACCTGAGGGGATTAAGAGAGTTGAACTTATGACCTTCCCAAGGGTCTCAGATCTGGCTCATGACCTCACCAACTTTGGGGGAGAGATCTCAGGTCTGGCTCATGACCTCCCCAACTTTGGGGAAGAGATCACACCTCTGGGTCATGACAGCTAGAGCTAACCCTCCCTTGAGGCTTCATCCACTAAACACCTAAGGCAAGAAAGAAAGCTAATTATGTTAGGTGGAAAATAATAGTTTTTTCTGAGTTTAGCAAATGCCAAAATTTATAATTATGTTATGTGGAAAAGAGTATATGTTTTTTGTTTAACAAATGCTAAATTTATATTTCAGAAAAATGCTTCTTGATCCACTTACATTTCTTATGGTCATGGTAGGTTATTTAATTATTATTTATATGTATATTAGAATATTGAAGTGGGACTACAATAAAGACCGCATAAATTAGACATGATAAATGATAAAGAAAGGATACATGTTCATGGAGGCCAATCTCACTCATTATCACAAAGTATGGGCAGCTACCAAAGTGAGGAGCATCATGTTTTAAATTGTCCATACTTCCACCATCACACTTGACGCACTACACATTTCATAAAAAAAGCAAAATGGCAAGGAAGCCTTGCCTTCACAATATGCACAAAAGAGCAACAATGACATGAGGTTCCAAACATGGAAAATTGATGCATCCTTCTAAAATAGTGCTCAATGCCTACACAGAGCCAATCTGAAGCCATGGGCCTCAACACACAATAGCACCATAGATCATTTCATATGAACATTTCATGGACAATAAATATAATTGAAGAGGAACCTCCCATCCATATGGCAAAGCCACCAACATTCCATTCAAAGCAAAAAACCCCTAACAATAGCCTTAACAATCAATCACAATAACAAGAAGTTTGCCTCAACCATTTCTATGTCATGCAGAGTCCAGACACAAAAAGCCCTTCTAACTTATTGGTTTAGATTGAGATTTTATCCCTAGGGAAAATGACATTCTAGGATTTCATGTGGTTGGTTGTGAAGGAGACCAAGAACAATTACATGATGATGTGATTTTGGATGACTCCTTGGTGGCTTTTCATTCTTTGGATAGTCTTTTGTCCATTCAACACCAAAGTACTGAATGACATGATTGTGGAACACTTAAAAGAACTCCAAAATAGAACTGTGCAACTTAAACAAACTAATCAGCAACTTCAGGGGAAATGAATGCAACTAGATGCTACTAGAAGACAACTGGAGCAAACATCCACACACCTCAATTTCTTACCACTTTTTTGCCATTTTAAATGTGCAGTTTCAAAAAATAGTGCAAAAATCACCTCAATCAGTCTTTGTATGCAAAACCTATCCCTCTTGCAAGTTAAGCTATCATGTTGACCACCATGATACTTAGTGGATGCCATGTCAACCCACATTATTCACACATGTGGAGCTAGTCATGTGTGGACTTTCAAGAAGATTTTAGAGGATCCAAAACCCTAACATTAATTGGGGGTTGAGGCATGTAAAAACCCTAACCCAAACCCTAGATGGCTATTATCCTATGTTAAACATTAGGCCACTATGAAACAAAGGGGTCTCATTCTGATTGTATTGGATATTGTTCCATAGTAGAGAAAAACATTAGGGAGTGGGATATTAAAACAGAACATAGAAAGTAGAAGATCCAATAGTAGCATAGCCTTCAGCTTCAAGCTATGTTTTTCATGTATTGGGTTTTCCTAGGGTATATCTTGTTTTATTGTGTTATGGTTTGTGATTATCTTGCTTCTTCCATTTTTTTTAATTAGTTTCTATTTATTTTAGGATTATTGAATCTACAATTTAAAGTATAACACTATAATAAGAGATTGTAGAATATTATAGGATCTATTGTGATGAACTATTCCACTGGAATATCCATGGTAGTTTATGTTAAAGTTAGTACAGCTACAAGACCCATTGTCAGGGAGGATGGTACCCTAGTCTGTTAACTAGGGCAGAGTAAGACCCTAGAAGGTACCCTAAGGTCCCCAGTAGTCTCCTGGGGTTTTTGGCCTGGGACCAAGCGGGTTGATGCCATAGAAAAGCCCCTAGCATGTGTCTAGGTCCCCTATGTGCCTCTAGGGTTTCTGGTCTGGGACTAGGGACACGATGTCCAAGTAGAACCTGTAGGTAGAGGCAGAGACATATTTTGGTCTGGGACCAGGGACACGATATCCAAGTAGGTCCTGCAGGTAGTTGATCAACTTTTAGTTTGGGACTGAAGCTCATCTTAGTGCTGAGAGCCATTCTCTGGGAGAATGGAGGCACCTAGTCAGTTACCAAGAATTTGATTCAGTTTGGTACTGAAGCTTAGCTTAGTGCCGAGAGCCATTTTCTATGAGAATGGAGACACCTGATCAGTTACTAGGAATTTGATTTAGTCTGGGACTGGAGCTCAGCTTAGTGCTGAGAGCCATTCTCCGGGAGAATGGAGGCACCTGGTCAGTTACCAGGAATTTGATTCAGTCTGGGACTGAAGCCCAGCTTAGTGCTGAGAGCCATTCTCTGGGAGAATGGAGGCACCTGGTTAGTTACCAGGAATTTGATTCAGTTTGGGATTGAAACTCAGCCTAGAGCTGAGAGCCATTCTTTAAGAATGGAAGATGATGATGTGTGATGTCCTCTCTCCTAATTGTTACCACTAGGTTGCTTCTCGAGGGACTAGTCACGCATTGATGATGTCACTAACACCTAACCGTAGGAGCAGTATTGAGGATCAAAGGATCGTACCATCTGGTTTGGATCTTCCCTTAAACAGTGATGACAAAATATATAAAAAAATGTACCTTGAGAGAGAGAAAAGTTTACTAGTCTTGTTGGTTCACCTTGATCTTGTGGGTTTGTGGGTTTTTATTGTGGTCCCCTTTGTTGACCGTGTTCCCACCTAATTGGTAACGTGTTTTTTAGAGCCTGTTTAAAGTCACATATAGTCACTAATATGTAGCAGGAGTTTGACATCAGACATAATCATCTGGAAATGATCACCTACAGGGAACATGAGCATGTTTAGAATTTCATCTGATCAGCAGCTCTAGCAGACTTGTCCAAATTGTTGCGTTGGAGAACGAATATCATGGGTTAATGAATATCATGATAAACCACTAGTGGAGATATCAATACCTCCAACATAATGGGTGGACACCACAAGTATGCTATGGTTGTCACAAGGGTATGCTATGATGGAGAGAGAGAAAGGAATGAGTTTTACCTATGCAATCACTATTGCAGTATGGAGGAGCATGAAGATCTACTCAAAAAAAGGACTAGTGCGGCTCAAAAACTTATGCATGGCCTTTCATTGTAGGTGATCATTCTGGACGAGTTTCATTAAGTTTTTTTATGTCCATAATCCAAAAATGCTTGAGCAAATTCATATGTCTGCTCTGAAGCATCTTCTAGAGGTTATCGAGGTATAAACTATAGAGCTCCTTTTGGACCAACAAACTGGGTTGACGCAATTCTGCTTTAGGTAATTGTGGGCCGTCTAGGACCAACACGAACTGGAAAACACATCTCAATGCTAAAATTTGGAAAGAATGATGAATCCCCTACATAGATAGAGTTTATTTTTTGTTGAAGCAAAATTCAGTGATGGAAGAAAGCAGCTGCAGGCCCAACAACACAATATCTCAGACAACAACCAAATTGTAGATTAGCAATAAATCAAATTACCATTTGATTGCAAGCAACCACTGGGATCTGAACTGCACGACCGAGTGGATTTGGTTTTGAGCGAATTCAAGGATCGATGGTGTCACAATTTTGGTCCATGTATCAAATTAAGTGGTGGCTTCTGATTACAGGGTAAACTCTAGAGCATTCAGATGACCCACGTTATCACTGCGTGCAACTGAGTTGTTGAGCAAATCCATATTTTCCTTTTGCAAGCGACAGTGGAATGTGGAGCAGCTAGCACGTCAACCTAATGACTCCCGTGTCATTTCATTCTAGCAGCCAGATTTATTTTTTAGAGGTAACTCCTTGTTGAAACATCCGTGGAGTGTGAACCCATGTTTCCTTCGGGAAGCCGTCGACAAATGGAGTTCCACGAGGTTTTGTTGTAGTCGCTTGAGTTTCATCGACCATTCATCTGCTGTTTGAATTATGGAATTCATACATTGGGAATCACAGCCTCAAAAATCCTTTGACAGCAGAAAATCCATCCCACGTGATTTGCTCCTCCCAAGCGCGGTTTGGATGTGATTCACTCGCTCCTCAGCACATTCCTTCGTGTGGAGTTTGCAGGCAGTTTACAAACCATCGGATGAAATGATGACGACATAGATTCTTAAACTCCATTTGCCAATTACTCGCGGTGAAGAGAACCAGGTTTCAAATGGACAGCGAGGAAGAATTAGGTAGCTACTCGGGGGAATGGTTTTTCTAGGTGGATCTTTGGAGCCGGTAACCCATGTATTCATTAAATGCCAATTAGATGGACATCAGTTCCAAGGGATCCGATTCTCTATAGTGGCATGGCGCCTTTAGTTAAGCTGGTGTTTAAAACCTTTAGTAAAAAAGGAGTAGGTTCATTGTTTCACTGATTAGCTTTACGCTTTAGTTATGTAATAGTCTTCTTAGACATTAGTGGTGAAAAAGCTGAATCTACCTTTTTATTATTATTTTATTTTGAAAGGAATAAGAGTTTTGTTTTGCCTATAAAGAGGTGATCCTCCTTCATTGTAAAGGTGGAAAAACTGGGAGGATTTTTCCCCAGAACTTAATAGAAAAAATATCTCTTTGGGCTTCATGGATGTTTAGTTGAGCACTCTCTGTGATGTGTGGCGTGAACTTGTGGAGATTTAATGAATGAATGATTGTTGCTAGAAGCCAATTTTTCCTTTTTATGTTTGCGTTGGAGACCATAAACAGATTCTATCATCTTATTGGAAGGTGAAAATCCTTAGCAGTTGCTAGCCTTTTCCCTTTGTGAGCATGTTTGTATGGGCATTGATGTTTACATTTAATCTAGTTTGATTGTGTAGTATTGATCCCTTGCATGCACAACGCATCTCCTTCATTTAGGAGGAAGTAATCTAGTAGCTGCACCATTGACACAAGGCCCATGTGAGTTCTCCTTTTGACTCAATTTCTCCCTTTGATGTACTGGCACTGCTCCATTTGCGAGAATTGATCTTTCACTCTTTCCCATCACTCATCCAATTTATACTTATACTACAACCATTTCTCTAAGGTAGCCTCTTCGTTTCACCTGGTCCGTCATTGCATTTTCCTTAGTGATTCTAACCTTAGGGAAGCCTCCCTTGAGTTGGAGAAGAGCCAACCTGAAGTGAGGAAGAGAGGAGTGTGGTGACAGTGGCTGCTCTTTTTACAGTTGCCATCGGGCCAGTGTGCCTACTTTTGGGCTTTGACACACTCACACCGGTCAAGAGCGGCAACATTTTTGGTGCCTTTGCCGAGGACAAAGTCCAGCTCCCGAATTTTGAAGCTTATGCTTCATTGAATTTTGTGAGAGATCATATTGCAGATCCTGATTCTCACATGGCGACTCCACGGAGGGACGAAGCCCTTGTCCTTTTGCAGATCTAAAGACTTTATTGGGTGTAGAGGTGAGCACACTCATAAATCATAAGGCTTTCAAGCTCACCTTGGTGACTCCACAATTCGGTTTGAGGTATGACTATTTACATATTGCAGACTCAATACTTCATTATTTAAGAATATGGATGATAAAAAGGAAAGACTTTGTGCTCTTCTGCACGAAGCCTTTACCCACTAGATTTCTCAGATATCCATGGATTTCGTAATGGTTGCTATAAAAGAGTACTAGAATTGCTGCAGAGTTTTTTGAAAATGACGAGGACTCAACAATCTATCATATTGTTTCTTTTTGCAAGTTGAGGGCAGATTTCAAGGTATACCATGAGGATGATATCATGATTGTATTTGCTTTAACCTTGGAGGGAGATAAAGTAAATTGGTTCTATGGTCATCTTGACGAAGATATAGACTCAGTGGCAAAGTTTTTTGAGAAGTTTCTCCTTCGTTGGCATGAAGGAACAGCTGATGAGATTGAGCAACTTGCTAAAGAGTATGATGCCCTCCTCCCCAGGACACGACCTGATTTTGAAGAGGAGATCCATGAAGAACACTTTGAAGATCAAAGCAAGCAGTCTAAAGAACAGATCATTGAAGATCTGATTGAGGAAGCATTACAAGGGCCCTTGGTTGAAGATATGGCTGAAGAAATTCCTGATATTAACATTGAAGATGTGAAACTACCTCATGTACATTTCATTGAAAGTAATAACACTTGTATTGCAGATCTGCCTCATGAAAGTTTTTTGGATGACAAAATTTAGTTTGATGAAGGGCTGCCCATTGCTTATCTAAACCCTCTTTACTGTTATATTGATGAAGCATGTACTCCAACGCGCTGTATGGTTAAAAAATTGAAAGATCTCTTATGTTTGCATCATGAACTTTCATGTGATAGCCATATTCTGATGGCATTTCCAAGTCATATTCACCGCATATTTGATGAGACCTTGTTTTGGTTAATGACCAAACACAAGGGAAGAACTTTCATCATTGAAGGGATGCTAGAATGGTTCCACTGATTGTACCATTGTACTTAGCATTCTCTTGGCATCTGATAGAGTAGGTAGGTAGGAAGAATAAGCTCTTGCATGAGCATTTAAAGTTTTCAGTATGCTTTTCTCTGTTTTGTAATAAGTATGTGGTCCTTGGATGTGAATTAAGTCATCCCCACTGCATTCTGTATTTTCTTTTGAAGCTTGGTCTGCGGATACTTAGAAACACTGAAGTTCTCATTTGCTCTCTCCAAGAGCACATGTCCCCATATGGAGCTAGATATTACCACCTAATTGGTAACGTGTTTTTCAGAGCCTGTTTAAAGTCACATATAGTCACTAATATGTAGCAAGAGTTTGACATTAGACATAACCGTTTGGAAATGATCATCTACAAGAAACATGAGCATGCTTAGAATTTCATCTGATTAGCAGCTCTAGCAGACTTGACCAAATTGTTGCGTTGGAGAACGAATATCATGGGTTAATGAATATCATGATAAACCACTAGTGGAGATATCAATACCGCCAACATAACGGGTGGACACCACAGGTATGCTATGGTTGTCACAAGGGTATGCAATGACGGAGAGAGAGAGAAAGGAACGAATTTTACCTATGCAATCACTATTGCAGTATGGAGGAGCATGAAGATCTGTTCAAACAAAAGGACTAGTGCGGCTCAGAAATTTATGCATGGCCTTTCATTGTAGGTGATCATTCTGGACGAGTTTCATTAAGTTTTTTATGTCCATGATCTAAAAATGGTTGAGCAAATTCACATGTCTGCTCTGAAGCGTCTTCTAGAGGATATCGAGGTATAAACTATAGAGCTCCTTTTGGACCGACAAATTAGGTTGACACAATTATGCTTTAAGTAATTGTGGGTCATCTGGGACCAACACGAGCTGGAAAATGCATCTCAATGCTAAAATTTGGAAAGAATGATGAATCCCCTACATAGATAGAGTTTAGTTTTTGTTGGAGCAAAATTCAGTGATAGAAGAAAGCAGCTGCAGGCCCAACAACACAATATCTTAGACAACAGCCAAATCGTAGATCAACCCACTTCTCTTTTGCAGCCGAGCGGATTGGAGAACCGCTTCACCATTTTGGCCTCACGTTTCTTCCTGACTGCCGATAGAGTTCCATGCTTGGATTTGTTGGATCAGAGGCACCCGATTAAACTGATTGTCAGTTTCATATCTGTTGTATTGTAAGCTCGATTCGATAAAGCTTAGTTTTTCATTGCTGTGGAGAGAGTCGTTGCTAGCAATAAATCAAATTACCATTTGATTGCAAGCAACCGCTGGGATCTGAACTGCATGATCGGGTGGATTTAGTTTTGAGCGAATTCAAGGATAGATGGTGTCACGATTTTGATGCATGTATCAAATTAAGTGGTGGCTTTCGATTATAGGGTAAACTCTAGAGCATTTAGATGACCCACGTTATCACTGCGTGCAGCTGAGTCGTTGAACAGATCCATAGTTTCCTTTGCAACTGACAGTGCAATGTGGAGCAGTTAGCACGTCAACCTAATGACCCCCGTGTCATTTCATTCTGGCAGCCAGATTTATTTTTGAGAGGTAACCCCTTGTTGAAACATTCGTGGAGTGTGGACCCATGTTTCCTTGGGGAAGCCGTCGACAGATGGAATTCCACGAGGTTTTGTTGTTGTAGTCGCTTGAGTTTCATCAACCATTCATCTTCTGTTTGGATTATGGAATTCATACACTGGGAATCATAGCCTCGAAAATCCTTTGACATCCGAAAACCATCCCATGTGATTTGCTCCTCCCAGGTGTGGTTTGGATGTGATTCACTCTCTCCTCAGCACATTCCTTCATGTGGAATTTGCAGGCAATTTACAAAACATCGGATGAAACGATGAAGAAATAGATTCTTAAACTCCATTTGCCAATTACTCTTGGTGAAGAGAACCGGGTTTCAAATGGACAACGAGGAAGAATTAGGTAGCCGCTCGGGGGAATGGTTTTTCTACGTGGATCTTTGGAGCAGCACCCGGTAACCCATGTATTCATTAAACACCAATTAGATGGACATCAGTTCCAAGGGATCCGATTGTCTATAGTGGCATGGGGCCTTTAATTAAGGCGGTGTTTAAAACCTTTAGTAAAAAAGGAGTAGGTTCATTGTTTCATTGATTAGCATTACACTTTAGTTATGTAATAGGCTTCTTAGACATTAGTGGAGAAAAAGGTGGATCTACGTTTTTATTTTTTTTATTATTATTTTATTTTGAAAGGAATAAGAGTTTTGTTTTTCCTATAAAGAGGTGATCCTTTTTCATTGTAGAGGTGGAAAAACTAGGAGGATTTTTCCCTAGAACTTAATAGAAAAAATATCGCTTTGGGTTTCATGGATGTTTAGTTGAGCACTCCCTGTGATGTGTGGCGTGAACTTGTGGAGCTTCAATGAATGAATGATTGTTGCTAGAAGCCAATTTTTCCTTTCTATGTTTGCGTCGGAGACCATAAACAGATGCTATCATCTTATTGGAAGGTCAAAATCTTTAGGAGTTACTAGCCTTTTCCCTTTGTGAGCATGTTTGTACGGGCATTGATGTTTACATTTAATCTAGTTTGATTGTGTAGTATTGATCCCTTGCATGCACATCGCATCTCCTGCAATTAGGAGGAAGTAAACTAGTAGCTGCACCATTGACACAAGGCCCTCGTGAATTCTGCTTTTGACTCCATTTCTCCCTTTGATGTACTGGCACTACGCCATTTGTGAGGATTGATCTTACCCTCTTTCTCATCACTCATCCAATTTATACTTATACTACAATCATTTCTCTAAGGAAGCCTCTTCGTTTCACCTAGTCCGTCATTGCATCTGCCTTAGTGATCCTAACCTTATCCAGCCCCCGAATTTTGAAGATTATGCTTCATTGACTTTTGTGGGAGATCATATTGCAGATTGTGATTCTCACATGGCGACTCCACAGAGGGACGAAGCCCTTGTCCTTTTGCAGATCTAAAGACTTTATTGGGTGTAGAGGTGAGCACATTCATAAATCTTAAGGCTTTCAAGCTCACCTTGGTGGCTCCACAGTTCGGTTTGAGGTTTGACTATATACATATTGCAAATTCAATACTTCATTATTTAAGAGTATGGATGATAAAAAGGAAATACTTTGTGTTGTTCTGCATGAAGCCTTTACCCCACTAGATTTCTCAGATATCCATGGATTTACTAATGGCTGCTATAAAAGACTACTTAGAATTGTTCCAGAGTTCTTTGGAAATGACAAGGACTCAACAATCCATCATATTGTTTCTTTTTGCAAGTTGATGGCAGATCTCAAGGTTTACCATGAGGATGATCTCATGATTGTATTTGCTTTAACCTTGGTGGGAGATGTAGTAAATTGGTTCTATGGTCTTCTTGACGAAGCTATAGACTCAGTAGCAAAGTTTTTTGAGAAGTTTCTCCTTCGTTGGCATGAAGGAACAGCTGATGAGATTGAGCAGCTTGCCAAAGAGTATGATTCCCTCCTCCCTAGGACACATCCTGATTTTGAAGAGGAGATCCATGAAGAACACTTTGAAGATCAAAGCAAGCAGTCTAAAGAACAGATCATTGAAGATATGATTGAGGAAGCATTACAAGGGCCCTTTGTTGAAGATATGGCTAAAGAGCTTCCTCATATTGACAATGAAGATGTGAAACTACCTCAAGTACATTTCATTGAAAGTAATAACAGTTGTATTGTAGATCTGCCTCATGAAATCATTTTGGATGACAAAATTCAGTTTGATGAAGGGCTGCCCATTGCTTATATAAGCTCTCTTTAGTGTTATATTGATGAAGCATGTGCTCCGATGTGCTGTATGGTTAAAAATTTGAAAGATCTCTTATGTTTGCAGCATGAACTTTCATGTGATAGCCATATTTTGATGGCATTTCCAAGTCACATTCACTGCATATTTGATGAGACCTTGTTTTGGTTAAGGACCAAACATAAGGGAAGAAGTTTCATCATTGAAGGGATGCTAGAATGGGTCCATTGGTTGTACCATTATACTTAGTATTCTCTTGGCATCTGATAGAGTAGGTAGGTAGGAAGAATAAGCTCTTGCATGAGCATTTAAAGTTTTTAGTATGCTTTTCTCTATTTTGTAATAAGTATGTGGTCCTTGGATGTGAATTAATCCATCCCCATTGCATTCTGTATTTTCTTTTGAAGTTTGGTCTGCGGATACTTAGAAATATTGAGGTTCTCATGTGCTCTTTCCAAGAGCACACATCCCCATATGGAGCCAGATGTTACCATCTAATTGGTAACGTGTTTTTCAGAGCCTGTTTAAAGTCACATATAGTCACTAATATGTAACGAGAGTTTGACATCAGACATAACCTTTTGGAAATGATCACCTAGAGGAAACATGAGCATGTTCAGAATTTCATCTGATCAACAACTCTAGCAGACTTGTCCAAATTGTTGCGTTGGAGAACGAATATCATGGGTTAATGAATATCATGATAAACCACTTGTGGAGATATCAATACCGCCAACATAACGGGTGGACACCACAGGTATGCTATGGTTGTCACTAGGGCATTCTATGATGGAGAGAGAGAGAAAGGAACGAGTTTTACCTATGCAATCACTATTGCAGTATGGAAGAGCATGAAGATTTGTTCAACAAAAGGACTAATGCGGCTTAGAAATTTATGCATGGCCTTTCATTGTAGTTGATCATTCTGGACGAGTTTCATTAAGTTTTTCATGTCCATGATCCAAAACTGCTTTAGCAAATTCATGTCTGCTTTGAAGCCTCTTCTAGAGGATATCGAGGTATAAACTATAGAGCTCCTTTTGGACCAACAAAATGGGATGAGAAATCAAGAGATAATGAATACCTAGAAAATGAGTCAAGAGAAGAGCCATAGAAAGAACTACCAAGTTCTATTGCCATCACTTCTTCACAATCTCTATTCAATATCGAAGCAAAAGTGGACATCAGATCCTACCAAGGTGAGATAGATGTTGTTAAATTGAATCAATGGTTGCAACAATTAGAAATGTATTTCGATGCCCATAACATAGGAGAAGAGCAGAAAATTTCATTTTTTGGCTGATTGAAGTTAGAGGGCCATGCTTTAACTTTGTTGAAAAGTCACATGGAGACACTTAGGATGGAGGTTGATCCCCCAATAACTATTAAAACCCTTATCAAGTCCCAGTTTTATCCTATTGGGTATAAGAGGGCTAACAGATTTGTTGGCATTACTTCTAGCATAAGCAAAGGTAGAGTGTGCAAGAGTACATGTACTAAGCTGAAAAAATGGCTATTATGTTGGTTATATATCCTAAGAACTTGGATGTACTCAAGTATCTAAGTGGTCTACACAATCATTTATGGAGGCTAGTGATTCTCTTCAAACCTAGGACAGTTGATAAGGCATGTGTACAAGCACAATGTCTAGAGAATATAGGTAAGACTAAAGGACAACCAAGTGGTTATGAGTAGAAAGACCACCAAGATGCTTCTAAGGAGGGAAAGAAGAAGTGAAATGGAAAGGATAATACGACGACATCCATTACACATCAATGCAAGGATTCAAATAACCTTTGCAACCATTGTAATATCGATGGTCACATTGAGGATAAATGTTGGAAGCTACATCTTGAGTTGAATCCAAAGAGCCATAATAAGGATTCCAAGAACAAGAACATGTTAGCCATGGATTCAAGCAACTAAGTGTAGAGTAGCTCAGATGTAGATGAAAAGAATGTTTGCACTACAATGCAAGAGGAGGTGAGTTTGAGTAGCCTCCATCCCAAGGAAGAGAACGAGATAACTAAGGTCTTCCATATTAAGATCCCGTTTAAGAAGACAAAGGTGGATGCTCTATTTGATTTAGGTTCACATGCCAACCTCATACTGAAAGATCTGGTTTGCAAGATTGGGTTGTAAGTTCATGACCATCCTCACCTATATCCATTGTGATGGGTAAACAAGGATGTAGAGCGTATGGAGACTAAGCAGTGTAAAATTAAATTTGCTATAGGTGAAATATATTGATGAAGTGGAGGTAGCTGTAGTACCACTTGATGTCTGTGTAGTGTTTGGAAGCCCCTACACGTACTTGAGGTTGATCAAGGATAGGAAGTCCTTCATCATCATTACACATAAAGGTAAATCCAAGATCTCTTTGGTAAGTGCTAACCAAGCCATGAAATCGATTAGTTCTAGTAGTAAGTTTGTGTTGTTTTTCTAAAGGGAGAATCAACTAGGAGATGAATTACTAAAAATAAAGGCATCCTGGGAGGGATGTACTAAAAAGAAGAAACAACATTTGGAGGAGCTTTTCCATGTGTACCGAGAAGTGTTCTATAAGCCTAAAGGGTTACCCTCTAAGAGGGCAGTGGAGTGTGAGATATAGTTGGTGCCTGACTCCCCATTGCCAAATATTGGATTGTACAGATAGTCTATCCTGGAAGTAGATGAAGTATGTAAAGACTTGTAGCAATTTTTAGAGTAGGGAATAATTCAACCAAGCACCTCATCTTGTGGTGGACCTCTCATCATAGTATTGAAGAAGAATGGGAATTGGAGAATGTGTATCAACTATAGAGCTTTAGATAAGATCAACCTCAAGAATTGATACCTTTTGCCTAGGCTCAATGAGTTGGTAGATTAGTTGCAGCGTGCCAAATAAATCACCAAGTTGGATCTCAAATCAGGATACCACCAAGTTGGATCTCAAATCAGGCTACCACCAGGTATGAATTATAGAAGAAGATACCTTAAAGACTACCTTCAAGACAAGGCAATGTCAATATGAATGGATGACAATGCCATTTGGTTTATGTAATGCACTAGCTTATGTGTTTGATGAATGATGTATTTCATCCATTTCTAGATTCATTTATAATAGTGTACTTAGAATGTATATTGATTTAAAGCTCTACTTGGGAAGATAAAATCTCACATCTCATGCAGGTGTTAGAGACCTTGAAAAAGCATCAACTGCTAGCAAACCTCAAGAAATGTGAATTTGCTAGGCGATTGTTGGTGTATATGGGGTACGCGATTGGTGGAGGGGAACTCAAGATAGATCTTGAGATTTTGAGGGTTGTCATCAAGTGGCCACTCTTACTAATGTCACTGAAGTTAGGATCATTGTTGGGGTATCACAATTCCTATGGATGTTTATAGTATCCTTTTCAATTGTGGTTGCACCACTCCATGCCATAATAACTAGTGACAAGAATTTCTAGTTGAAAAATAATAATAATAATTCTTTTGATGAGCTTAAACAAAAGATTGGTCAAGTACTAATTCTCGCATTTCCTAATTTCCAGAAAACGTTCAAAGTGGAGACATATTCAAGTGGGTATGCTATGGGAGTAGTCTTGATGTAGGGAGGTAAGCCACTATGTTATCACTCTGAAAATGTTTCATGCAGTGTTGAACTACCGTACATATGATAAGGAACTCTTTTCTCTAGTTCAAGCTATTAAGAAGTGGAATCATTATCTAATGGGCAATGGGACCATAATCTACATTGATCATTAATCACTGCAATACTTTCAAGCCCAGAGTAAGCTTCAACAAACCAGACACTAAAAGCAAATGAAGTTTTTACAAATTTTATCTAATCATCAAGTATAAGAAGGGTATCAATAATAAGTTGGGAGACATGCTCCCAAGGCCACTTGCCTTGCCAAGGGTAGGGTGTTGAGGGATATTCCACATTGTTGAGGTTAGTTGGGGCATACTGTCCTCTTCTGACTCATCACTTCATTTGGATGAAGCTAATTGCACTATTTTATCATTATTTTTAGCCTTTTGTGGTTTAGTCGGTTTGTGGGTGACAAACCCTAACTTTTAGTAAGGTAGGCTTTAAAGTTAGATAAATCGAGGAAGCCTCCCATAAATAAAGGCTCATAGCATCATTTGTAAACAAGATAAGGTTTCTAATATGCACTTATTTCTTTTTCTCTTGGTTTATTGGAGCAATTGAGTGATGTAGACCTCTCTCTTTGGCATGAATGAAATGTGATGAAGGTTGAATGATGATATTTCTAGGGTTTGCTATCTTGCAAGGTTGATCCTAAGAATAGTTGTAATAACTCATGGCTAAGGAAGGACCTAAGATGTATCTCTTGCTCTCTTTCTTGGTTAATGTTGGTAAGATCTCTCCCTTTTTTTGTTTGACGTTGCTTTTGCACCTGAAGCAAGGTAAATTAGGGTTTTATTGGCATCTTGTCAACTTTCTTTGAGGGGACCTTCCTCTTGAAGGAGATCTCCACTGTGGGCTTTGGAGTTCATTGTTATCCCTAGTATTGGGTTACTAGCTTTTTCCCTAGTTGGTAAATATTGAATAACCAAATTGGGTAGGGACATTGACCTCGATCTATAATCACCCTTGGGTTGAAAAGACTAAGGTCATGATCCCTTCTCTTCACTCTTTTTAATAAAATTCTCTTGTACATTTATTACAAAAAATCCCAAAAATATTATATTGGAAACTGCTAAAAATTAGATTAATTTATATCTCAAAAAATATTTGCAATTTGAAAACTCTGTATGGATAGAAAAATGCACCCTAGTTGAATTAATGGTGGATATTTAAGGGGGTTTTGAGTCAATGGTTGATTTGTGTGATTTCTTGATATTTGTGTCTGCTAGGGTTTTGTATTGCATATCTATTATTGCAGGTACAAAAGGTACATCAAGCGTTTTTTTCAAGTACAACAGGTACAATAGGTACATCAAGCCTTAAAAAGTGGTTTTAGGCATATATTGACCTCGGAGGGGTTGGAAGTTCATTGAGAAATGGGTTGAGAGAGACCACACTCTATTTGAGGGTTGTTATAAGGCTCATATCAGATCTGATATCCTATTTCCAGAACTGTTTTGAGGCCTCTCCTTCAACCTATTGCTCATCCCCCCTACTCTACTATACAAGGTACTGTTCATATGATAAGGATGACATTGTTATGACTGATTTTTATCAAGTTTTCTGAGATATATTCACTGTTGCAATCCTATAACAGTAGGAGCACTTTGATGTCATTTTTTGGGATCCGTGATAAAGCTCTTTAACTCCTCTCTCTATTTCAGTGATATTTATACTTCATTGTTTTGACTCCATAAGGCATTGATCTTAGCCTAGAGGTTTCTTGGGAAAGGTGTTTGTGTGTTGTTTAAGCAATTGTAGATATCATTCATCGAAATCTAAGGACTCCCCCTTGGTCTTAGGAGTTGACTTAAAGTGTTAAGGAGCTAGGCTGTGGTGACATTGGGCACTAGATCCTACCATGCTTACCACTCGTCGCAACGTGAATTGTGACCTTGGCTGAGGGTGTTGTTTTGAGCCATAACATGCACTTCAACATTTTGTTTTATTTTGATATGTAATGTCCCTTTCCAAACAATCACTATAGGGGGTGACCTAGTGGCCTTTCTGATTTCCATAGGCCATGGTCGATTAAATAAAAAGGGGGTCATAAAGTGACAATGACTTTATAAAGTCACTTTAATTAATTATTTGAGCAGGAAAAGGTAAAAGTGGCAGAAAAAGGTTAAAGTGGCCCAAAAGGGTAAATGAGCTTAAAAGGGCAAATCGACCCCTTTCTCATTCATTCATGAATATTTTCTTAAAATTGATTTTTGGAGAGCTCTTGTGGCTTGACAAAAACCCTGAGAGAGATATCGGTTTCGGTGGTGAAACTATCCACCTTAGCTGGTTATGAGAGAGGAGATCACTCGGATCTCTTCATGGTACTTCATTGTGACAAAATACTCATTTATTTCATAGATTTGAAGACATTTTCAGTGTGACCAGGGATTATATGAAGTTGCGCACTTGTGTGGAAGAATACTATGCATATCTTCTTCATATTGGTTATCTCCAATGTTCCCCCAAGATTCCGGGACGGCGAGACGCGGGTTCGGGGAGACGCACATTCGAGACGTGTGGAGACCACCCCCAAATTTTATAGAAATTCAGCGGGGACGGCGGGACGCGATAGTCATAATTTTTTTTTAAATATTAAAAATACAAATCACAACAATAACAAACATTCATCATTTTGGAATCTGCAATCATACAATGTAAATGCAAAATTCAAAGTTCAAACACATTACAGGATTCATCAAGATTATCATTATATTAATAATAATTTATAAATATATTATATATCAATATGAATCTATGATTAACATGCACATCATATTTGATAATCTTCAGATTTGACTTTTAAGTGATTGAAAAAATGAATCAATGATACTAGATAGTATGATACTGTGTTTGTTTCACGACCATTGATAGTTTAGAATTATATAATATACTTAAGGTTAGACATTGTAAACTAGATTTAGTTTTTATTATTTAGTTTTTAATATTTTTGTTTATGTTTTAAATTTAAAAATTTAATATATAAGTTTATTACTTTATAAATAATAAAATTTTAAGTTTTATTAAATGGTTTTAATTTTTTTTAATGATTTATTAAATTTTTTTAAATTAAGAAGAAAAAAAATTTCGGAGTTTCGGGGCGGGACACCCACAAGTCTCGGCGAAGTTTTGGAGTTTCGGCCGGGACGCCAAGAAGTCCCCCCAAATTTCGCCAAGTTTTGCCGCCCACCGAAACGTTTCGGTCCGCGTCTCGCCAAGTTTCGCCAAAAGGGGGACGTCTCGAAACGTTTCGGATGGAGTTTCGGAGTCCCCGGGACACGAGAAACGCCGAAACGCGTTCCTGACCCTCCGGGACGCGTCCCCGTGTAACACTGGTTATCTCGGCTACAAGAGGGCACATTATCGTCATAATAGTTCAGACTTGGAAGAGGGTGCACTGCTAGCTTGGAGTTCAAAGCATTAATTTTTCAGCCATTTTGTGGAGGGCGTTGCCATTTCTGTTGCTTGTGGGCAAGCAAGGAGGGCGCATTGCATGAGAAGTCAAGAGGGTGTACCACTCAACCCTGTTTAACCAAGTCATGGTCTCCATGGAAGAAGTCTGGACCACTCCATAGATATACGTGGCACTAAGAGGGCGCAACCCACTGTACATGAAGGCTGTAAACTAGCTGCTGTTAAACACTGTTGTGTATGTTCCTATGGCTGAGATCTATAGTTGGGCATGTCACTCACACATACAGGCTGCCATCAACAATACTCAGCCAAATCGTGCCATTGGAAAAGGTTGTACAGTGGAAGAAGTGACTACAAGTTCATCAAGTCACCTACAACAATCGATCAAAAACACGTTAGGGAGGTCATTAATTGGGTATTTGGACTGTTGTCATGGTTGGGTGCATCTATTGAAGACCATTATCAAAGGCTGTTCCAGATCTCACTTTTGGGCATTAAATACAAGTTTTTTACAGCCACTTGCTATCTGTACTATCACTTCTAGGTCTGAGATCTGATTCAATAGTCTATTTTTATTGCATTATTCACTGCGCAAGTACTGCTGGTCATCTATAGTAATTTATGAAATTTTGGTGTGTTGCCTCTTGGTATATAATACAAAGTACTTGTATTTGAATGATGGATTTTAGCATTGTTGAGTTTAATATTGTATGAGATCTAAAACACATTCTCAATTAAGCCAATTAGTCAACTGATTTCCCGAACCAAAGAAGCGTTAAACACATAGCAGCATTTAAGGGGAGTGAAGAGTAACTCTTTGACGAAATCTGTGAACCACAAAGGGCATTAAATACAACAGTAAACAATACAAAATCATATCAGCAGCTAAGGGAATCTACAGGGGGACCTTAGTGAAACTGTTTGGAAAATGTTTTGAACCAAATCAGCACTAAACATATCAGTGGCAACAAGTGAGGGGTATTACAGGAGTTTATTGGCACTTCTGCCAAAGTGTTTAGCGAAACCTCAAGCCAAACTGTATGAACAGTTAACAAAAAATTAGGCCAAATCTATCAGGGGTTATTACAGTGGTATCAGAGCAGTAGTAGACAAAGTGTTTGATGAAAGTTTTAAACCAAGTTCCATAACAATTAGCTCAACTCTCATCCCATATCTAGTGAAGGATATTACATTGGTATCAGAGCTGTGCATTCTTGCAACCTAAGGGAAAAACAATGAAAAAGGCATTTTCAGAATTTTTCCATTGAATGACCAGCACTATACCTTTCAATTTCAGCAGTGATAACTTGCTAGCAAGGTTTGCATTCAATGGCTTAACAAAGATGAAGACAAATCAGGAACTCTTGGCAAAATTGTTACAAGCTTCTCAAGAATATCAGAAGAATATAACCACATTGTTAGAGCGCCTTGAGTGGTTGGAGCCTTACTCGTCAGTTGGGAAGAAGGAAGAGAGGTTCAAATATGAAATGGTTGGCAACGTGGATACCTCATCTCATGAGGGATGTTTAACAGAACCCCAGGATGACTTCTTGGAAGTGCATGCATCTACTCGTGTTGAGGATGTGTACAATGGAGTTGACAAAACCATAGACTTTGATCCACCATTAGAGCTATTCTATGAGGTTGATAGCACCAGTGCTTATGATGGGCGTGTTGATTATGATGATTCAGGTGTGTTAGTACCTAATCACGATAAAGATTTGCTGTTGGATAAGCTTCCTTTGGATGCTGAGTGATGCAAGAATGACGACAAAGGAGTTAATTTTGGGAAGCATGACTGTGAATACAAATTAGAAAATTTGGATGAAGATGATAGTCCCCATGATTCCCATCATTTGACAGGGAAGTTGAAGATAAGCCAAGACATGATTATTGCTGCAACAAAACATTTTGATGATACTCATAAGTTGATGACAAATTGTTGTTGGAAGGAGGTGACACAAGAGTTTTGCAGGAGGACTTTCCCTTGGATAATTTTAGGCACTTAGAGAAGCATCGGTGGTGAAAGTTTGAAACTATCCACCCTAGCCATTCAAGGAGTAAAGATCATTCAGATCTTTCAGTGTGCTTAACAGATTGAAGAAGTACTTGTTCCATTATACCAGTTGGTGAACAAATCTCTAAGTTTGCAGGTGTTCTTGAAGAGGGGGCAAACTAATTTTAGAGGGAAAGTGGGATAGGAGGAAACCAAGTCGAATTCTCTCCCTCTCTCTCTCTCTTAGTTCGCTTCTATAACCTATTATACACAGGTCATGGCATTGAATGAGCACTGGAGTATAAAGAAAGGGCATTTTCAGTCAAACCATGTGGGGGTTTGAATCTGCAATAATTATTTGGAGGGCAAATTGCCTTGGCTTGGGTGTAGACCACAGTTAACCAGCACAGTTTTGAGGTCACTTCCATATTTACCCAAAGGAGAGGTCATGTGTACTGTTGGATACATTCAAGAAGAAGGGTGCAATAACCTACAGGTAGACTGGTATTTACCATTGTGAACAGTACTGAAGTGAACAGTAAGATTTAATCCAACTAGTTGATGCTAAGTGAAGGGGTCATTTTCATCTTTGTGAGGGCCCCAATCTACGTGTGGGAGCAGCGTATCCATTGAAGGCGCTGTGTGCCCTGTTGTTGGGGCTAAACTTCATTTCTGGAGACCGCATTCTTCAGTTACAGACTGAGTATTGACTGTGAGAAGGCTGTGGCATCATCTTAGAGGGTGCAGACCTGTTGAGGGGGACGATTTGTGAAGATTGGGGCTGTTTACTCACTGATGGTAGCTTATGCTTGCATCTTCTCAGTCACAGTGACTTCATACTTCATCCGAGACAAGAGTGGGGAGCTGCTACAGCCAAAGAGGGGCCTGGAAATTGTGTTTCTCACCTACATAAGTATATTTCAGTGCTGCTGGGTGCATTCCATGCGAGCTTCCATATATTGGTGACTGTTTTATATCATTTCTGGTCTAAGGAAAGGGCTGCTACAGCCTAAAAGAGAGCCTGTAAACCATTGTTGCTAAATACAGGTCAGGAAATTAGTTATAAAATCAGATATCTTTGTGGATTAATACTGCTGTTACAATAACTCTGTTCTCTGTTGTTTTAGCATACATTTTTTGAACTGTATATGGGGTATTTATATGAAAATTAATTCCGTTCTGGTATGCAATTATCCATGGCACATGTCACTTTAAATAAATTTGAAATATGAAACCCAAAATCCAACACAATCAGCTACAAGAACAGTGTAATTAGTTCCAAAGCAGTTGGTCTTCAAAGAGTTTGACGAAAATCTAAACCAAGGTTAAATCTCAGTTAAACACAATTTCCAGTCCAGATTTATTGAAGAACATTTCAGTAGTATCGGAGCAGTAGTTGACAAAGTGTTTGACGGAAGGTTTAAACCAAGTTCCATAGCAATTAACTCAACTCTCAGCCCAGATCTAGTGAGGGTTATTACATGATATCTGAAAGTTGGACTACAAAACTTCAAACTATTCAAACTTCAGTTCATCAAAATATTCTCTATGGGTTGGGTGATGTGGGTGTATCTATAGATAAATTTTTGGATTTCTCGTGTGACCCCAAAAAGGCATAGATGCAAAAAAAATAGTTGGTGGGGGCATGTAGACAATTTCCTTGACCTCAAGTGGATGGATCCTCTTTCCTTCTTTGCAGATGATGTGTCCCAACAGTTTTCCAAAGGAGAAAATAACAAACATTTCACAATATTTAGCGAGTCATGCAATCTTGACATCTTTGCAACATAGTGCCCAATCGTTCCAGTTGGTTAAGGATGAACCTATACAAAATTCGATCATGTAAATAGATTTATAAGAATTTTTGAATGAAGTCCTTGAATACATTCAAGATAGTTTGACTGAAAACTATTGGTTTATTGATGAGACCCAATGATGTGACAATTTAACAAAAGGGACCCACCTCTATGATGAAGCATGGACTAAGTTGATCTTATTTAGCAATTTTGACTTGTTGATAGTTTTTGAATCCATATGAGAAGGAAAAATACTCATGTCCTCAAAACTTTTTTAGTAAAGGTGACGAGAATAGGGCCTCTTACTATCATCTTGTTTAACACATGAAATCTTCTATGCAATCATAGTCACCCATCTTTGCATTGTGCAAGCACTGTGGGGTTGGTCCATCCACTCTCTAGAATTGGGTGAATATAGCCTACGTAGTGTTATCAATTTTATGTTTTACTATGCCATGTCGATAATGGTGGATTCTATGCAAGAGCCATATGTTTGGTTTGGCGTTTACTTGGAGCTTAATATGCATAACCCCAAGCTTCATGCATGCCATTGAGGTCTTTGTAGCTCCATGAAGAAACACCACATATTTTGTGAATTCCTTAGCTTAATCCATGACATCTTTGGTCTAGTGATCACTAACTTTTACTATAAACAAGTGCTTACAATGACTTGAAAATCAATATGAAAGTATCAAATTTCAATAGTTGCATTATTGATAATCTATGCAAGTTAATAAAGATAACGCCATTTCTTTCCATTGAAAGAAAATTATTAAAGTGCTAAAGTGAGGGTGACAACATGGTTTGTAATGGAAAAAGAAACTAGATTGCCCAACTCACCTTCTACTCAACCTATGTAGACACCCAATGTTGCTCTTGTGAAATCTCTAATGTTGAGCTCTATTGTGCATGGTGTAAATTAGAAGAACCTAGCAATCATTGTGAAGAGCATGTTAGAATTGAATGTAGTCATTGGAAAGGGTGTGACACCAACAAACCATCTAGGTTCCCTACAAGAAGCCATATCTAACATTTCATATTAGTCATCCATCTATCAATTGTTATTCCTTTTGTGGTGTAAAAGTAACAAAGTGTAAATTGTTTAAGTAACAAAAAATGGGTCGGGGTAGCCTTCAGGACCTAGCTCCTCTTCTTTGCCACCTATTGGTTTGGTGCTCCAACATAGTAAGGTTTCATTTGAGATGATCACATGGGTAAAAAAATGTTTCTAGACACATGCCTTCATGTAATTATAAAGGTCACCCCTATTTTTGGAATTTACCAAATCCTCTTCTTATTCCTCAAGTCCCCTAATGGTAAACCCTTTATAGTTATTAATAGTTATTAAAGCAACAAAAAATGGGTTGGGGTTGCCTTAAGGACCTAGCTCCTCTTCTTTGCCACCTATTGGTTTGGTGGTCCAACATATAAGGTTTCACCTAAGATGATCACATGGGTAAAAGAATGTTTCTAGACACATGTCTTCATATAATTATAAAGGTCACCCCTGTTTTTGGAATTTACCACATCGTCTTCTTATTCCTCAAATCTCCCAAGGGTAAACCCATTTATAATTATTAGTAGTTATTCATGAACATTTTACCATTATGCTGCAAAAAATTGTATCAATAATTAAAAAATTATCTTCCTATATAATTTAAAGCCCCTTACTCCAATTTATTTACCATTATACTAATCTATTTATTAAGATAATTAAATGTTGTATGTATGAACTCACATAGTATTTACCATACTTCTAAAGTGACCCTCTCATAAATATGATTATCCGAGATTTATAGGACAATCGGTTTAGTTAGTAGGTTAAATAGTTTGTGTCCGAAGAATAATGATGTGATAGAGTGTGTTACCGCTCAAAATAGCACCCACAATAGAGTTGCAAATCATAGTGCTATGAGTGGCAAGCACAGGAGAAGCTAGAGCCCATTGTCACCTCAACCTAGCTTCTTGAACGCCTTTAGGTCAACTCTTGAGACCAAGGGGGAGTCTCTAGAACTTGTTGAACAATATTTGTGATTTCCTTAAAGATACACAAACACATTTCCCAAGGAACCTCTCGGTGTAGATGAATTCCTTATGAAGTCAAAATAATGAAGCATAATAATCACTGAAGGAGAGAGAGGAGTTAAAGATCTTTATCATGGATCCCAAGAGATGTAACATCAAAATGCTACAGTTGTTGTTATAAGATTGTAGCAATGAATATATCTCAAAAAACTTGATAAAAATCAGTCATAACAATGTCACCCTTACCGTATGAAGAATACCTTGAGTTGTAGGGTAAGGGGGATACACATGAGGGTGAAGAAGAGGCCTCAAAACAGTTCTGAAAATGGAATATCATCCCTCAAAGTGTGGTCTCGCATAACACATTTCCCAATGAACTTCCACTCCCCAGGGGTCAAAATATGCCTAGAAACTACTTTTTGTCCTTCAAACTTGCCTCAAATGATTAATGTACATGCAATAATAGATATGCAATACAAAACCCTAGCCAACACAAATGTCAAGATATCACAAAAATTAACCACAGGATGAAAACGCCCTTTAAGATGCACCATTAATTCAATTAGGATGCATCTTTTTGTGGGAGCAGAGTTTTCAATTTTGCAATAGTTTTTGAGATATAAATTTTTATAATATTTAGGGATTTTCTAATATTATATTTTTTTGGATTTTTGTAAAAAAATGTACAAGAGAATTTTGTTAAAAAAGAGTGACAAAGAAGGTGACCTTAGTATTGGCAATTAGAGATCGAAGTCAATATCCCTACTCAATTTGGCTATTCAAGATTTACCAACTAGGGCAAGAGGCTAGTAACCAAATAATAGGTCAAAGTAGCCAAAAATCCTAATTAGGGAAAAAAATGAACTTCAAGGCCCATCGTGGAGAGCTCCTTCAAGAGGTGCATATCAATAGAAGCTCCATAATTTTAACCCTTGTCTATGTTTATAATTGAGAGTTAGAATCCTTATTTATATGAGGCTTCCTTGACTTAACTTAATTTTAGAGCCTACCTTACTAAAAAGTAAAATAAGTTAAAACTAGGGCTTGCCACCTACAAGTCAGGGACCAAGCCACAAAAGACTAAAAATAATGATAAAAATGATGATAATGGCTTTATCGAAATAAAGTGATGAGCAAGGGGAGGACTTCATGCCCCAACTAACCCCAACAATGTAGAAGATCCCTCAATGCCCTCCCCTTTAAATCTCTCTTGAAGAGGAAGACGTCATGATGATGTGAGCATATATGGACCAAAAGGAGGGGTCACATAATAAAAAAAATAAGGTTCAAGAGGGAAAAAAGGAGGTGTGCTAAAACAGGTATGACAACCCTTACACACACAGTCACCTCATACATAGAAAAACATAAGTGTGGCTAGGAGCCCCTAATCCATGTGTCCTAATGGACCCATTCCAAGTAGCATCAGACACCAACCTTGGGCCCAAATGGCCCAACAAGATGGGGAACTTTTGCCCATTAAGAGGTAGCCAACAATGCCACTAAGCCAACACTTCCTGGAATGAAAACCAAGAGGACCTTCCATGACCAGACCATGGGTTTTGATCCCCACTAGACCACCACTTTTACGTAAACAAGCCCGAACTTGTCCTTTTACAATGGAAAAAGAACCCCTCACTCTGGTATATCCTGGAAATCATGTTGTGGACGATCTAGGCCGTAACAACTGGCTCCAATTGTGGGACATGCGCTTCTCTTGGGAGTGCATGAGAACCTTTGAATCATCTGGGACCTTTATGTTGATTTTTCTGAGTAGCATTGAGAGCCATTCTCTTAGGAGAATAGGGCCACCTGGTCCGGGACCACGGTGAATACTCAACCCAGTGTTGAGTGACCATTCTGTTGAATGGTAGATATCTGGTCTGGGACCATGATATAGACCCAACTCTGCCTTGGGTAGACTCAACCCAATGTTGAGTGACCATCCTGTTGAATGGTAGACATCTGGTCCAGGACCACGATGTGGACTAGTCTAGTACTGGTTGACCCAACTTAGTTCTGAGTAGCCATTCTCTGGGAGAATGGAAGCGCTTGGTCTGTTACCAAGTATTTGACCTAGGGTCAAATTATGCAGCTCATGGCTGAGGCACCTGGTCTGTTACCAGGAAGGCACTGTAAGCCCTAGACTGGGTCTAGGCATGTGTGGCACTCTAACCCTTGATCTATGGGCTTTGTGTACTTCTCCAAGGCTTAACTACCCTTGGTTAAGTTGCCCTAGTACTAGAACTAGGTGTCACACAGAGTGTGAGATAAAAGCATTAGTAACTCTCTTGGTTTATGATGATGTACTTTTGGAATAAAAAAGACCACATGTAATGACCACAGGGGCACTTGGAAAAAGGCTAAAGTCAAAAATAAAAAATACATAAGGACTTTTGGACCACAGGTGAAAGTAAAAAATAAAGAAAGACTTTTGGTAAAAGTCAAAATTACATAAAAGACCTTTTTGGTAAGAAGGTAAAAGTGAAATTAGGAAAAGAATAAAATATTATTATTTTATCTTTTCTAATTTTGGTCCACTTACAGGTGACTAAAGGCTATAAAAGAAGATCAAGTCTTCTCATTATTACACACACACTTGCTCTCACAGGCACAACTGCTCCATGAGAAGATATTACAGGTTTGAAGAAGTTAATGATTGTGCCCTAGCATGGATGAGTCTAGCTAGGGCATCATCATTCATGTGAAGTTAAACCCTCAGCTAGGGTTCCATCTGCGATCCATCTTCAGATCTAGGGCAACCATTCTCAGATCTGGGGCAGCCACCTTCAGATCTTTAGATCTAGGGAAACATCTATCAGATCTGGGCAGCCACAGTTGTTCTTGGGCAGCCTTCTCTTCCTTCACGAGTTGCCCCATTTTCCTTTTGGCATTTCCATTAGGGCTCGACCCTCTTTCCTCCTTCTCTCGGGTTGAGTCTTCACGGCCCAGGGCCACCTTCAGAGAACTCGAGAGGGTTAGGGCTGCTTGTGCAGACCCTCGGGTTGCTACAGTAGGCCCTTGGGCTGCTACAGCAGGCCCTCGAGCTGCTAGCAGCTTGCCCGTAAGGGCATCCAGGTCTGCAGTAGACCCTAAGGCTACCAACAGACAGCCTGTAAGGGCAGCAGAGAATTAAATTCGGGCAGTCCGGGTAGATTAGATTTGCCATCCGGGCAGGTGAAGAAGGCTAACAGAAATTTGGGCAAAGAGGAAAAGCATTTAGGCATGTCAGACAGAGATCTGGGCAGGTAAGAAAATTTCCGGGCAGCTTGTAAAATTTTTTGGGCAGCTATCTTAATTTCTGGGCAGGCCCTAACTTTTTCGGGCAGAGCTGATAATTATTTGGGCATACGATTTTTGTACAATTTTGATTATCTCTGATCAGATCTGGAATTTGAGGACCTAGGGTTTGAAACCCTTGTTCTGATTTTTGCTTGGAATATTTTACTGTAAATTGTGGTCAAACCCAGATTGGGGTTTGAGGATTTTTTTGAAGAATTTCCTAAGTCATCTCATTGACGAGATGAGCTACTAACGCTTTTTGGGGTTTTTGTCCTTTGAAGGTTTCCCCAGTGAAAAAGTCTTGTGTCCATTGTGCTGATGTGATGAATGTTATTTTACTGTACTTGTTATCTGTTTAAGTTAATTTGCAAATTTTTTAAGTATTTCTGCTAGTGTCTATTGTGCTGATGTGATGAATGTTATTTTACTGTACTTGTTATCTGTTTAAGTTAATCTGCAAAATTTTTAAGTATTTCTGCTAATGCTAAAATTCAACACTTTAGACATACACACACATCTAACAACAAATATGTCAAATGCATCGGAGGTAGACACTTTTGTCTTTCCTTGTTCAAATCAAAATGAAATGCAACAAACAACAAGCTCAATGCATGGGTAAAAGTAAACGACGAAATCAAATGAAACTAATGCAATAGATTATGCAACCTACCTACCTACTCTAAGCATGGCGAAAAAAATAGGCTAAGTGAAATCATAGCACCAGTAAAGGAACTTAACATGTCATTCATGGTAGTCTTCTTCCTTTGTTTTAGCAATAATCCAAGACAAAACCATATCAATGATGAGTTGAATATATGGTACTACATCCGTTGGAATGGGGTTGGAATGATGGACAAAATCAAGAACCTGGAAGCCTTCAAGCTCTTGCCACAGGGAAGGATCACCATCACAAGATTTTTCTTTCTATGCCTGAATTGGGCTCAAGTAGGATCTGCCTTGATCATATACTTGTTTTCTAGAATCTGTTTGCCCCAAACGACCTTCAAAACTATCAAGGAACCATGCATGATGAGGTTGAAATGATTTTTCCATGTTGGTCATAAACCTGTGCATCTACTTGTCGCCATAAAAAATATGTCGATCCTCAAGGTTACTAGGAACTGAAGGTATGGAAGCTACTTGCACTATTCCTGATTCTAGAATGGCCTTGCAAGGGTAAAGAGCGGAAGTAGATGCTACTAAGGAATTCGCCAGCTAACTTTGAGCTCTTAGAATCATTGTAAAGATAAGAAACTAGATTTGTTTTTGGCCAATCTCGTTGTATCCTTGTACCTTTGTAAGCTTTGATTTTCACATGCAAACCTTCCTTTCACTTGCATCACAATTGGGTTAGAGTTGCCAACAATATCGAAAAACTCATTCCCATAATATTTAGCTAACTCAAGGCCAAGAAAGAGAGCTTCATATTCAACCACATTGTTAGTACCTTCAAATTCTAGGTGGAAAGAAAAACAATGATTATCATCACAAGGAGAAGTTAATACAATACCTACACCCATACTTAACTGAGCCTTGGCCCTGTCGAAGTTCACCCTCCAACACTGATCAATAACATCAGTGGTGAAGGTTGTATATGACCTGATATAGCTTCGAGAGCAAACAATTTAATTCCTTGGATCTTATGGTTGTCCAAAACTTGCATCAATTTTTGAGAAGCATTGTTGAGAGTGCTGGTTGAGATCCAACCTAGGATAGGATAAACCTAGCTGATCAAGATCTGCAATAAAATTATCCATATGCAACCTTGCCATCTTCAATGGTGAATGAGCATGGCCAAACCAAATCATGAGGGATCTCAAAGGTAGGTCTCTTGAGGTCTTTGAAATTTAGACTTCCCTTACTGAAGGAAGCATGTATAGGTTCTTCAACCAATTTCCAACAATCCATGCCCACATCATCATCGTCATAAGAGAAATGTGCATCATTATATCCATGGAAGCCATCTTCTTTAACTGAAATGTCCACAAAACTCTCATCTTTAGATGATCTGTCTCTACAGACGAAAGAGAAAGCAAGGTTCACCAAATCGTCATTACCAAAAGGACAAGGAGAAGCATCCACCACACCTTCGTCAACCATATGTTCGCTGTCCTTCCTAGCTAGAAGCAATTCTTTGACACAGACTTCTTCATATTGTTTGAAACTTGTATGAAAATTTGGCTCGACTTGATGTAGACTAACACTTTCTTCTCTTCTAAATGGTAGGAAAGGTTTGTGGATTTCTTTTAAATTTTCCGATATAGCACTACCAAGACTTAAAGAATTGTAGATTGGAGGACCAAGGAACTTCCAATAATCATCGTCTTCAACAATCCTACCATTTTCTTCCAAGAAGCCCAAGATATCATAAGAATTTTTGAAATGAGGGTAAGGGGAACCCACCATTTTCTTGCGTTCTTCAATTTCTTCAATTAGGCCTTCTTCGAACATAAGGCCTAGAATGTCATCGATCAGATCTTGATCAATGGTTTCTTCTAGCAAGCCTTTCAAGGCTTGATCTTCATCATGGATTTCTTCAACAAGGTTTGCTTCATGCTCTTCTAGGTTTGGGATGATCTGATTATCTTTGCTATTTTGCTCTTCAACATTTTCCTCAAGGGCTTGGTCTTCTTCTTAGCTTCCTTTCTTGAACAAGCCCTACACCTCTTCAATGTAGGGAGTCCATCTCTTGCGTTTTCTAGGAACCAATAGTTGCAAAATACCTCTATCAATTTTGCTAGAGAGGATATCGTACCTTTGTCCATTAAACCAAGCAAGTGCCTTGCCTCCCAAATGCAACACAAATGACTTCATGTAGGCACCTTCATCTTTGATATCGCAGTCTAGAGCGTTTACTAGAAACTCTTGGACATGGTCAGCAAGATAATCACCTTGATCACAAATTTTTTCCATGAATGTCTTTGGTAACTCATCTAAAGTGCTTGACAAATCAAGAGTGAAACGGAAGGGAAATCATGGTCTCCATAATTTCTTCTTCAAGATTAGGATCCCATTCTTTCCTGAATGCCTTGACCAATTACAAGAGTGAAGATATCCCCTTATGAGGAAGCTCATCATACCAATCTCCCACACCCTTGTTATTTTTCGAATCAAGAGATATTGCAAACCTCTTCATTCTGAGATCCTTGCCCACAGTATCCTAGGCCACAAGAAATTCTCTGAACATCATAATATGCTCCGCTGCTATATCTTCATATTCACGAAATATTAGAATGGACTTCACCCAACCACATTCATCTAACAGATTTGGATATCCCGAAATATTTGAAAAATCAAATGGAGCGTACTGACTCTGTATCCGTGTTTCATCAACGGACGCTATGCCGTCTTCTTATTAATAGGTGAGGTTTGTTGTTTTGAATTTCACTTCTTTGATTTGTTTTCTTCAACAGTCACCAAATAGGACTTGCAAGGTTAGCCCTTAACAATAATCCTTTCAAAGTACAAAGCAAAACTTACCTCTTGGACTCTTTGTTGTAGAGTACCTTTTTATTTTTTTCAATGGAGTCGCCAGGTGAGTCTTGTCAAGTTAGATCAAAAGAAATCTCACCAAAGTACAAAACAAGAACATACTTGAGTCACACGAAAGATGTTGGACGTATCTGAAAGATAACTGGATTAAACCCGGGAATCCCTCTTCAATGGAATGTCGTCATTGTTCTTCGAGGTCTTCGACAATGGTGCCAAAAATGTTACTGCTCAAAATAACACTCACGATAGAGGTGCAGATTACGGTGTTATGAGTGTCAAGCACGAGAAAAGCTAGAGCCCAATGTCACCTCAGCTTAGCTTCTTGAATGCTTTAGGCCAACACCTGAGACCATGGGGGAGTCTTGATAACTTGGTGAACAATATTTGCGATTTCCTAGACAATACACAAACACATTCCCCAAGAAACCTCTCGGCATAGATCAATTCCTTATGGAGTCAAAACAATGAATCACAATAATCATTGAAGGAGGGAGGAGTTAAAGATCTTTATCACGGATCCCAAGAAATGTAACATCAAATTGCTACTGCAGTTATAAGGTTGCAGCAGTGAATATATCTCATAAAACTTGATAAAAATCACTCACCCTTCCTGTATGAAGAATACCTTGTGTTGTAGGGTAAGGGGGATGAGCATGAGGGTGAAGCAGAGGCCTCAAAACAGTTCTGAAAATGGAATATCAGATCTGATATAAGCTTTATGATAGCCCTCAAATAAAGTGTGGTCCCGCTCAACACATTTCCCAATGAACTTCCAACCCTCCAAGGGGTCAAAATAGGCATAGAAACCACCTTTTTGGCCTTCAAACTTCCCTGAAATGATCAATGTATCTGCTGTATTTGCAATAGCAGATATGCAATACAAAACCCTAGCCAACACAATTATCAAGATATCACAAAAATCAACCACAAGATGAAAATGCCATTCAAGATCCACCATTAAGTCAACCAGGGTGCATCTTTTTGTGGGAGCAGAATTTCCAATTTCCAAATATTTTTGAGATGTATTTTTATAATATCTAGGGATTTTCTAATATTATATTTTTTTGGATTTTTGTAATAAAATGTACAAGAGAATTTTGATAACCCTAGGGCAATTAAGGTTTAAGGTGAACGTCCCAACTCAATTTGGCTATTCAAGGTTTACCAACTAGAGCAAGAGGCTAGTAACCCGATACTAGGTCAAAGTAGCCCAAAGCCCTAATTAGGGAAAATCATGAACTCCAAGGGCCATCGTGAGAATTTCTTCAAGAGGAAGGTCTCCTCAAGCAAAATTGACAAGATCTGGATAAAAAAAATCCTAATTTACCTTGCCCAAGGTGCAAAAGCAATGTCAAACAAGCAAATGGAGAAATCTTACCAACATCACCCAAGAAAGAGAGCAAGAGATACTTCTTAGGTCCTTCCATAACCACGAGTTATTACAACTATTCTTAGGATCAACTTTCCAAGATAGAGAAACCCTAGAAATTCCACCATTAACCATTCATCACATGAGAAAATTCGCCAAAAAGAGAGGTGCACAAAATTCCATCTCTATATATAGCATCATTAATAGTGTTCAACTTGTGACATACATGAGTAAAGGATATCACGTTAACATGAGGTTACGTACATGGATTGAATTCTTCATCCAATTGATAACCAAAAACAAGTCACCAAATATATGTAGATGATACCAACCTCCAATGATATCTTTATCAGATGTTTTAGTGCCATGAATTCCCCATAATTGTTTGTGCGTTGACCCATATTAGCTTTGAATTGTAAGAAATTGTTTCTAGATATATATAGTATTCCACCCATGCTGCTGATTGAACTAAGATCTTGAAAAGTTCCCTCAAAATAGCCACAAGGAGTGGACTTGGGAATCAACACTTTCCCAATCGGTGAGGTGTTTGAACCTTCAAAGAAGATTTATATTGATGTTAAATATCACAGACTTGGTTGGTGATTTGGAAGGTAGGGATAGATCTATCTTTTAATAAATCAGCATTGCGTGCATTCTGTTGTCCACCGATTGCACACCAGCGGCATAAATCTTCCGAAAGCTGTCTCCTCACTTGAGAAAGTGGGAGAGGTGTGATCTTGGCGGCAAGCATAGAGCCAGGTACTGTCACCTACTACTAGCCCCTCCGTTTAGGTTGACTCCTAACGAAGCGAAGGGGGGTAGTCACTAACAAAGAGTTTCTAAGGCTCAATGTGTTTAAGTAAGTTTTATGAAGGTGATGCAGATGGGTGTTGTTTAGGAGTTTGTTATGATGAAAGAAGATTATAATTCTAATAACTGAAAAATAAATATAAGAAGAAAAGCAATCCACGTTGCTACACCAGATTAAAAGATGAACAATATGGCGAGAACTTGTGAAATAAACTAGCATTTACAGATAAAGATTTTACTTAAGAAAACCAAAGGAAAAATGGCCCAGATTAATAATAATACATGAAAAAAAACAGACCAGTGCCTGATGGAGTCAAATGTCTGAGATGCTTGAGAAATAATGAAAGTACAAGTCTCGTAATAGTGCCAGTGAATGTGTTTTGCAATTGCTCTTGGTTTATTTTAAAGATTTTTAATGGTATTGTCTATTATGGCTTGTCAAAGGTATCAGACCAACCGGGAAAGCGTTCGAAGTTATTCTGTTCTAGACATGTCAGCCTGTCCACTATCCTAGGCTGGTGTCCGGTGGATTGACCAGCTAGCCGGGACTCTAAGACAACGGGGAGTTTCGGCACCCTTACTGAGAATTGACTTTGAATGCTTTCTACAACGCTGGTGCGTTGGTTATGAGGGAAAATTTTATTATGTTGTTATTTGCGAGATTAACAAGTCCATTCACCGTTCTGAGTACGAGCTCAACTATGAAATTCGACAGAGCATACTAGGTGAAGGATAGCAACGAAGTAAATTAATTAAAGGGGAATGTGAGTTGCAAATTTTATTAGACAAACAATTAAACCCTCCGACAGAGAGCGCTCTTGACTTTGTCTTATGACAAAAGTTCAAGAGTCTTAGCTATTCTATATGCCTAAATGCAAGGATGATGCAAACATACTAATATGCTTTCCGACAAAGAGTGCTTTTGACATGGATTTCGGCAAGTTCAAGAGACTTAGAATTAAGTTAATAAATTAAAGAGCAAAAGTGGATGAAATAAATGAAAGCAAACAAACCCTCCGACAGAGAGCACTCTTGATCCACCTGGCGGTGAGATTCAAGAGATTTTAGTTCTTTTTACTTTTTGCAAATTTATATCAAAAGAAAGCAGATTCTAAGGTAAAGCTAAGTAAAGAAACAAGAAACTTTTTCTTTTTAAACTTTTATGAAAGCAAAACTTTTCAAAAATGAAACTATCTTTCCCTATTCTATTCTAAACATTTATTCTATGAGCATGCAAACATGAAAAATGGACGATACAAGCTTCCCCCAAATGGGGGAAGAGGGGTGTGGGAGCCTTTATTCCACTTGCTCTTTATTAACTTTTTACAATGCTTTTTTGATGTTTTTGCCTCTTCTTGAATGAGTTAGGTGAGAAAGGGAAAGAGAGAAGAGGGAGGTGTTTTTTTCTTTTTTGCTCTTTGCTTGCTTATAGCCTTTGGGCTCTTCTTGACTTCCCTGAAAACAAGAGCTTTGAACACTGAAGTGTTATATGTTAGTAAAAAAACAAAATAAAATAGATCTATAAACTAACTCTAAAAGAAAGTAAATTTCTATAGTGAAAACGGAGGAAAGAAAAAGAAGAATAAGCTGTGAAACGGAAGAGAAAAGGGGCAAAAAGAGGGCTGCCAACTAAAGTGAAAGAGGGCTGCAAACTAAGGCAAAAGAGGGCTGCAACTAAGGCAAAAGAGGGCTGCAAACTAAGGTGAATAAAGGACAAAAAGAGGGTAGCGAAAAGAGAAGAGGAGGGAAAGCCAAACAAGGCAAGAAAGAAGAAGCCAAAGGGTGGATAAATAGAGCTTAGGGATTCTTGAAGTAACTAGTAACCAAAATAATGTTTAATCTTGTGGATGGAACACGAGAGAGAGAGCTGCTCCCAACTTTCTTTTTGTAGCAAAAGAATGACGAACCCTGTAGGTCCTGCAATCACAAAGTGTTAAACTCAAAAAAGGTTGTTTGAAGCTTGGGATAGAAGCAGCTGAGCTCACACCCTTCTACAAATGGTGAAGCCTGATAACACACAAACGCTCAATACAAGAAGTGAGATCAAAAAATCATATGCTAGTATGCTAGGAAAATCAAATCTAGATCAACATTTCGTATTATTGACTATTCATGTCCATCAAGATATTAATCTACTTTGCATAAATAACCAAATTGAGACAACAAATGGCTATTCTACCGTGCCAACAATGGCCTTCTTGAGTTAGCAAATTAATTAAACGCATGCAAGTATTGAAAGAGAGGAGTTAGAGACAATATCACCTCAACCATGAAGAATTCACTACAATCAAAAGCCCATAGACCTCCAAAGTCGAATATCTTTATTAACAATTCCAAAGCAAATGCTTGATACAATTTTCTCAGAGTAACTCTACCACAAAAGTTCCATCCAAATAGAGCTCAAAGAGCCTCTATTTATACAAAATACCAAGCCTAAGACCTAAAACAGACTTGGCACTTGAAGAGAGCCAATAGCATAGTCATCAAAATCGACTTCCCAATCAAATCCTTGGAAGCATCACCTGTCAAATACAAGGTTGCCAAGTCATCCAACCGAGCTCTGCATGCAGGTTGACGTGAGGAGATAGAGGAATGCGTGAGTATGAGTTATAATGAATATGACTTGTGCTAATGGGAGCCAAGCCCGTGAGGTGGCCACGAAACAAGGAAAACGCCCCACCTCCAAACAGCGTGAGCTCCAAATAGCGATTAACGTCACCACTAAAATATCAGCGCGAGCTCCAATCTAATGATTGACGTCACCATTAATTTCATCACTCGCTTGATACACCACGCTATTCTCCTTATGAATCAAATCGCCATCATCTCCTTGCAAATAATTTCATTGGATATGGTTTATAAAATTAATTTATTAAATGGGTAGGGGACCACACATACCCACTCCCATGTTAGCATGAACTCCATGCTTCACGTCACCCTCCTTGCTAAATCGCATGTATTGGAAACTTATGCCATGGTTGAAATCAATATTTATTGTTTTATTTAGTGGATGGGCCCCCCATATCCCACTCATCACCACTCTCACACCACATGTGAGCTCACCTCACGTCACCCTCATGAATTAAATCGAAGCATCTCTTTTATCCAAAGTTTTATATGCCATGTGACTTGAAGGGGGTTGTAAGACCTATGGCCCACATGCCATGTCACCCTTTATCATTAAAAAATTCAAATTTGACTTTTTATTTTTTGACTTAGGTGCAAAAATGTCCAATTTTAGCATTAAAATGCCATTCTGAAGCTCTTTTAGCCAAATACTGCCTCACGGGGTGCTTCGGCTGCCCGACTGATGGTGAAAGTGGCCCCTGGGGGAAAGATGTTGCTCTGGGCTTGAAAATGAGCCCAACCATGCCGAAAACGGACTCTGGATCATCCATTTATTACATTTTGAAATTTTCCATTTAAACCATTAAAAAATTGCTTAAAAACGGAAAAAAAATATTTTTCTCGGAATCCAACGAAACTCTAGGGGGACCTAGTACATGTTCATATGACTCAATCAGAATGTCTAGCATGACAAAAAACACTGACACGAAGGCTCTAATAACCTCCCAAGGCCGAAACAGCAAGACAACTACCCCAGCTTTGGAAGAGCGAGTGAAAAACTCATAAATTATTGGTCGTTTGTTCAATAGCCAATAATAACCAAGGGAACAAACACTCTGGGTTAGTTGGCTTGATGCCCAAGTCCGGGAAACCGAGCTTTTTATAAAAATTTAAATGCTAGGACATTTTTTACATTTTCCCCAAGGGGGTATGAACTCGTATCTTACAAAAAAATTTCGAACATACTCCCAGAAAAAGGTTGGCGGACTTCTGATTTCTGATCACGAACAAGTGTACTTGTTCAATGCTCTGGCGGCTCACCGAAAAATCCACTAAGTGCAAAATTAATGGATAACACATTCCAAATGCCACACAAAACTAAGTATGGAATGGTTCTAAAAACCTTCAGTTATTTACTCTCATGCCAACAATTAAGACATTCTTCAGCACTTGCCTTAAACTAGATGTTATTGTAGCCCATCTGCTGCCCCTTATCCCTTCATACCTGCTAAGTAAATACTAAATATACAATATCTAAATAGATGAGTAGTTGTTTCTGCATCTTGTTTCCATGGAAGACAAATATTAGGGCCGACCTTTTTTTAAATAGAATCTCCTTGGTAAGAACCTTAATTATTCAAAACTAACCATATAAATATTTTGGTCTTCATCAATGCTTTGTTCTTCCAAATTTTATCCCACCACCATTTTACCTTCATATCTACATTGTCCTTATCCCACTTTAGCAGAATACTGACCACTAGATTTGTGTTTTGCCGATACCAAAACATGATCTTCTTCCTTAAGTCTAATGTGAGCTTTGCGTAACTCATTCTGCAAGGCATTCCAATATTGTTCATTAACATCCACCAGACCAGTATCCTGAGAACATAACCATCCTTAGTACCAAATGTCTAGTCATAGGATCTCTTATCAAATTAAGTGTCCATCTATTTATATTTTGAAGATATTATATCAACTCATTAGGAAGAAACACCTCATTTCCACAACCCATGATAGCATCTGCTCCAACTCTAACTTGATTTCCATTCCCAACTCCAGATAGGATCCAATGATTGAAAAAGTAAGGATCAATGCTATCCATTTGATTAGAGACATCGCTAATAATTTTTCTACCATTTTTTATCCAACCCAATAATGTACCTAGAGAGATATATTTTTGTATAATGATTCTCTTCCAAAGACTCTCTTTGGTAATTAAATTCCAAAGAGATTTTGTGGCAAGTGATATGCCAAATATATGTATATTCTTGACTCCAATCCTCCCACATTCTTAGGTATGGAAATTGTCTACCATTTAGCTAGATGAGTATCGACCTTATTTGAACCTCCTTTGGAAAGAAAATTAAAGCAGACCCTTCTATTTCTCCAATATGCCCTTAAGAATATGAGCCAATAAGTGCCATTAGACAGGGATGGCTTCTAAGACTGATTTGACTAACACTAATCTACCACCTCGAGAAATCCACCTATTACATTGGAAGTTTACCGTAGTAAACAAGCGATTTCTGGGTTTGTTTCACCCCATCATAGCCTTGTTATCAGTCATAGTCAGCAGTATGAAGAGTTTTAACTTTCTGGTGTTCTGGGTCCCCTTGGAGCATTTCTGGGCTGAATTGTGGTTTAACTTCACAATTCTGGCCATACTCCTCTTACAGCTAGCACAGAATGCAGTTGCTCTCCAGGCAAGGCTTTACCTGTAGCAGTGGGGTATTTTTTCTTGACTTAAATCCAGTGAAAAGGCAGGTATGGATTAGTAGCTCTTCTAGCAGCGAACGGTTGGGGCTCACATCTAAAAATCAGAATAGAACTATATGTTGAGGAGCAGATTTGAAGGCCTTTGCCAAACTTGTACCAGCAACAGCCTGCAAATACACAAGAAAATCGTTGTCTTCAGCACTATGTTAGGCTTGAATATGGGGTATGTTTTCACATCTTTTTCTGGCATGAAAAGTTCCAGCATCGTTGATCATTCTGTAGTCCTATAACAGATGATGGTCCCCTGTTCCAGATCAGATTGCAGAGCGAGTAAATAGGAATTGCATACTTAAAGATCTGGGCACAAATTTTGGGCATCATCATGGTTGTTTTGTAGCAGCAACCAAAGACCAGTACTCCTGTGCGTGAAAGATACACCAATCAACATTTTGGGCGGATCTGAGACAACGTGTTCATGATAGACTTGTTCCTGTGCACTCCTATAGCAGTCAACAGTCATAAAAGCTCGATGTCTCCAAATCTGGGTAATAAATCAGCAACAAATAATAGTTTTGGTCTAGTTTCGGGCTAGTTTTGGGTAGCCTGTGGACAAAGAAAGCCAATATCAGTAGTAAGAAAACTATAAATATCTGGATTTAGGCAGCCTGTGCATGTTCAGGCCTTCAATACAACATTACTCCAATCCTGTGCCCTTTCACAACAGTAAATCAGCAAATCTGGGCACATTCTTTAATGATCTGGGCACATTTCAGCCTCCTAATAGCATGGGTATCTGGTCTGGGCATGTTCTGAGTAAAGTAGGTGATCATCCACTGTAGCGACAACCTTAAAACAATGCTCTTGGGTGGTTAAAGATACAAAGCAGCTTGAAGAATAAGTAACTGAGGTGACCTCCTATGTGTAGTAGCCCTAGAAGATGCCTTCAAAACAACAGTTCCTTAAAATATGGGCAAAGCATGTGCGTTAAAAAGTAGTGAGAAGCTCATATCTAGACCTGGGCATTTTCTTAGCATGCTGTCAGCATTTGGAGGTGGTTTAGGGCACCTGTGACCTAAGTCATCTGGTTCGAGTTTGTGTTCGAATTGGGAGACCTTGAAATTCGACAAAAAATTGGCAAGAAAAAAATTGGTGATAAAATTTGACAAAAAATTTGGCAATAAGTTTAATTATAAATTTGGAAATTAAAAATATTTTATATTATATATAAATATTAAATATTATAATGATATGTATAATATTAACTAAAAAATAAAATAATGATATAATAAAAAATATTTCATTTTATATATATTATTTACTATAATATTATCTATAATTGTTAAATATAATAATTAAACATTAAATATTAAATATTAATCACAAAATAATGTTAATAATAAAAATGACAGATGAACAGCTGCTAAATTCAAATCGAAATATCAGACCGACGGCTGCTAAGTATCAAATTGAAATATTGAAAAAAATGACAGACCGACCGGCTCAATCGACCGTTGGCAAAATCAACCCGATCAAGTTTCAAACTAGTCGAACACCTAGGATCGCGAAGTCAGTCTCATGCTTAAAGTTACTCGGCATGATCGTCATCCATCCATCGATCGATTGACTTGGCAAGCGTACCCCTCTCAAACCACAACCTGCAAGCTGCTAGGAACTAACTAGAAACGCCGGTACGAAACCCTCAAGTCGGTCGCCAGTTCACGCAGGTATGAAACACCCAAGTGCACACACGAAATCACAGGCCACGGAATTTAGGTTAGCGTTTACCGCATGAAAATCGACGATTTTTATGAACAAATTCGGGCTACCACAAAAATCGGCGAATTTCGATTTTGTTTGCGAAAATTCGTTGAATCCGGTGACTTAGCCCGTGACAAACACTTTTATGAGAGGGTTCAGCCTTTGAAAGAATTTTGTGCATGCCTTGGTCAACATTCAGTTCTGTTTGGAGTATTCTATGTGTTTGCTTCGGTCATGGAACACTAGATTCTCATATAGCCTGATGCCACTCTGATTGTCACAGTGAACTACTGTAGCCTCTAACACACACTCGAACAACCATGAAAGTAACTTCCTCAGCCACATACCCTCACTAGCAACCATGCTGGCTGCCATGTTCTCAGCCTCTGCGAAGCTCAATGCAACTGCCTTCTGCTTCATGCTGAACCAAGACACAACCCCTGATTCAACATCCGTGAATCCTGCTAACTGTACACTCCCCCTGCGCTCATAAACCAATCCATACTCCACTGTACCTTTGATGTAGCGAAATATGTGCTTCGTAGCCGTCCAATGCACTCTCTGAGGGTCCACCATCAGCTGACGCAAAGAGTTGACTGCAAAGATGATGTCAGGTCGTGTGTTGACTAGATACATAAGCGATTCGATAAGCTGAAGATACAAGGTAGGATCAAATCGGTCTGACCCTAATGCATCAATCTTCTTCTAGTTGGAAACTATAGGTATGGCCATAGGCTTGCAGTCCTCCATCTTGAATCTCTTCAAGATCTCTACTGCATACTTCCCTTGTCCAATGAAGAAGCATCCATCTCTCTGCCAAACCTTCAAGCCCAGAAAGTAATGCATCAACCCAAGGTCTTTCTGTTAAATTTTAGCATTAGAATGAAATCTTTAAAATTTTGTAGACTGTAAGATAACAAAAGACAAGTGCAGTAGAAACATCAACAACATCACACACATTGAACACATTAGTTTTGCACGGGGAAACCTTTAAAGGACAAAAACCCCAAAAGCATTAGTAATTCATCTCTAAAAATGAGATGATTGAGTCTTCAAGAAATTTTCAAACCCTAATGGGTTTGTACCATAGATAAAAAATCCACAATAGTGAATTTTTTACAAAAAGTCAAATTAGGGCTTTCTGCCCTAATTCTTTCAGTTGCCCAAAAAATTCCTAAATGGCTGCCCGGATATGTTGCTGCCTGCCCGAGCCTGTTTTCCTGCTGCCCGTGAATCCAGTCATCCTGCTCGGACTGTTTCTTTGCTGCCCGTGAACCCAGTCAGCCTTCTCGGATTGTTTCTCTGCTGCCCGTGAACCCTGCCATCATGTCTGAGATCCTATGTTCCTTCCCAAACCTATTTCCTCTTGCTTGAGCTCTGGCCGAGCCTTTTTCTTCTTGCCCAGACTTCTTTCTTCTTGTCTGGAGGTTGCCTGAACACAACTACTCTCTGCCCGAGCCCTAGTTTTACTGCCCAAGAGTTTTGTTTAGGTGCCCGAGGGTTCTGTTCATGAGCCCGAGGTTGCTAGCAGGATGCTCAAGCCTTGCTGTAGGTGATCGAGGGTACTGGCAGGCTGCTCTAGCCTTGATGTGGGTGACCGAGGGTGAGGAGAACTGCTAGAAGAAGAAAAGGAGCTGCCCGGAGGTAGACTGCTGCTTCTCGTGGAGGAAAGTGATGTTAGGGTAAATCCCTAACACTATTTTAACTGGCCGTGAAGTGAAAAAGAAAGAGAACCCTAGCTATAGGGTAAGACTGAGATACAAGTGGGTGCCCTAGCTGCTAGGGTTTGTTGTAGCATAAGTGTAGATGCCCTAGCTAGAAACCTCTATGCTAGGGCATACACCAAAGACAAAAAAAACTTCTCTTCCTTCAAAACCAGCGAGAGTTCTCTCTGGAGCAGCTGAGGATCATAATCAATTGTGCGTGTCCTGTTGAAAAGTTAACTCTGAGGTTCCTCCCATGTTTTTGGTGTGGGAGTGATGAGAGGACCAGAAAATTTTGTCCTTATGTATTTATGTAACAAAGTGACGTTTATGTAAATAAAGTGAATGTGTTTTTGTACTTTAGAAAAGTGGGTTTCACTTAAAAGATGTATTTTATAATTAAAGTGTTTAATTATTAAAAAGTGAGATAAGTTGTAGACCCTTGGTTTTGTAAATGATCTTCAACCCTAGATTAGGTAGTTGATGAAAGCAGTTACAGAAGTTAAGTATAAAACAAAGAGAGAGGACAAAATGAATACACTCACCATTATTGATGAGAGAGAGAGATTGAAGACCAAAGGAGAGAGAGAAAAAACTTGGCACAATTCCCAATGCAAGAGGCAACATTTAATGCAGAAAGTACAGCAACATTAATTACAGTCTGAAGAAGTCCATACAATCATGTGTGGGAACATTTCCCGAGGCAGAAAGTACAGAAGAAGACTGACAGGTCGTACAACATTTATTGCTGACTGTGGCACGAATCCCGAGGTAGTAGAAAGTATAGCCGTACAGCCACACGTGTGACAGATCCGTACAGACCGTACCTGCACGTGTGAAGGCACAACAGGCCGTACTGTATTGCTGGCACGTTTTTCGAGGTATTCTGTTGTTGATGTGGTTTTGGAAATTTTGCTTGTAGGGTTCAAAAGAATAATTTTTCTGAGTTGTTGGAAAGTTTATGAGATTTTCTCCTTTAATGAAAAAAATCTTTCTAGGATTTTCCCCAAGCAGCGGGGTTTTGTCCGATCATTAGACCAAAATTATTGTGTTCATCTGCTTAAAGAATATTTCAGTATTTGACAGAATTTCGAAGTACATTTCAACAATGTGGTTTTACTTTTAAAATCTAAAGTTAAAACCCTAGGTTTTGAAAATGTTTGACAGAATGTGTAAATGAACAATTTCATTTATTAAGTCAGATTTTCTTCATGTCCAAATGAAATGGATTGATCTTCTTTTATATCCTTTGAGTCACCTGTAAGTGGAACAAAACTCAAAAGAACAAAATAATATTCTTTTATTCTTTTATTACTTTGACTTTTACCTTTAGTGGCACTAAAGGTCTTTTTGTATTTTCACTTTGACTCCTTAGTGGTGTAAGGGTCCTTATGCATTTTTGAATTTTACTTTAGCCTTCTTCAAGTGCCCCTGTGGTCAAGACAAGTGGTCCTTCATCCCCACTCAAGGTACATCATCATAAACATAGAGAGTTATTAATGCTTTTATCTCACTCTCTATGTGACACCAAGATCGGGTACTAGGTGTCTTAACCAAGGGTAGCTAAGCCTTGGAGAAGATCGCAAAGCCCACAGATCAAGGGTCAGAGTGTCTCACATGCCCAGACTCGCTATAGGGCTTATAGTGATATCATGGTAACAAATCAGGTGCCTTAGCCATTGGCTGCATAATTTGACCTAAGGTCAAATACTTGGTAACAGACCAAGTGCCTCCATTCTCCCGAAGAATGGCCCTCAGCCTGATACCAAGCGCCTCCATTCTCCCGAAGAATGGCCCTCAGCCTAAGGATGAGTACCTAGTCTTGGACTAGGTTAAATTCCTGGTAATTGACCAGAAGCCTCCATTCAAAGAATGGCCACTCAGCTCTAGGCTGAGTCCCCCAGTGATGGACTGGTTCCACATCCTGGTCCTTGACTAGATGTCTCCATTCAACAGAATGGTGACTCAGCTCTAGGTCGAGTCCCCCAGTGCTGGACTGGTTCCACACCTTGGTCCCTGACCAGATGTCTCCATTCAACAAAATGGCTACTCAACTCAAGGTTGAGTCCCCTAGTGCTGGACTGGTTCCACATCCTCGTCTCGGACCAGATGTCCGCTCTCGATGATGCTTAGAAAAAAATCAACACTTTCATCTCAAACTCCACTGCAAGGTTGGACTTGCAATCTCCAATCAGCCTCTCATCTCCTATAAGAAAGAGATCATCCACATATAGGACCAGTATGAGAGGCACCTCACCTGTCAAGAAGTACAGGTTATTGTTAGCCTCACTCCGCTGAAATCCCATCTCTCGTAGACAGTTGTCTATCCTCGAGTACCATGATCGAGGTGCCTGCTTAAGCCCATAGAGAGCTCGATGCAGTCTGCATACATGCGCCTTCCTGCTCTCCACATCAAATCCTATGGCTGCTCAATATATACCTCCTCCTCTATCACTTCGTTGAGGAAGGAAGTTTTGATGTCCATCTGATGGACTCGCCAACCCATCTCAACTGCTAGTGAGATAATGGTTCGAATGGAAGAATACTTGGCTACTGGGGAAAAGGTCTCCTCATAGTCAATACCCTACTTTTGTGAAAACCCCTTTTCCACGAAGCATGCCTTGTACTTCTCCACGCTTCCGTCTGTTGCATGCTTTACCTTGTAGATCCACCTGAATCCCACCACCTTCTTGCGTTCAGGTCTCATCACAACCTCCCATACTTGGTTCTTCATGATTGAGTCATACTCCTCAACCATGGCCTCTTGCCACACGTCATGTTTTGCAACCTCCTCAAAACTGGAAGGTTAAGAGTTAATCAACTCTGTCATTAGTGCCATATTATTGAGTCTCTTTGGTGGTATGCTCCGTCTAAAAGATCTCTGTGGAAGATCCACCTGCCTGGAATCTTGTACTGTGGACCTGAACCACTTAGGCCTTGGCCTAGTGTCTACCTGTTGCGGCCGCTGGATGTTTGTCTTCTGCTGCTACTCATCCTCCCCATCAAAAATAGGAGGATCCTGTCCACCTTACTCCCTCTGACTACCAGAACTTGTTCCCTGTGTCTGTACATGTACCTGTACATCTGGCTCCTCCAACTTGATCCTCGCGTCCTTTGTTGGATGCTGCTTTGTTGGTAAGTCCATAGATCTTCGCAAGGTCCTGTCCTCATCGAACTGGACATCCCTGTTCACAATGATCCTCTTGCGAGCATGAATGTAAACTCTGTATTCCTTCGAAGTCTCGTTATAACCAACAAGTAACCCCTTCTCTCCAGAAGGGTCCAACTTCTTCCTAGTGTTAGCATGAACATGAAAATAGCAGACATTGCCGACTATGCGAATGTGACTCACATCTGGCCTAGTGCCTGTGAAGACCTCTTCGGGTGCCTTCCTCCCCAAAGCTGTGTGGGGACACCTGTTCTGAATGTAAACTGTAGCCCTGATCAAATAGCATGGCCTTGGCTGCTCCTACCATAGTCCTGTTCTTCCGCTTTGCAACTCCATTCTGCTGTGGGGTATGGGGCACAGTGTGCTCCTTCTTGATCCTCTCTTCCAAACAATACTCCATGAACTCATTGGAGGTGTACTCACCCTCGTTGTCTGTCCTCAACACCCGAATCTTCTTTTTTGTTTGGTTCTCCATGAGAGTCTTGAACTCTCCGAATCTCTCAAAGACCTCTGACTTGGCCTTCGGGAAATAGGTCCAGGTTTTCCTGGAATAGTCATCAATGAAGGTTACACAGTAACTGTAACCACTGAAAGAATGGACACTCATAGGTCCACATACATCCGAATGCACCAAGTCCAAGGGCACCTTAGACTTGTGCTCACTTTGTGGAAAAGGCTTCCTGATGTTCTTCCCCAAAGCACAACCCTTGCAGTGGTTATGCTTCTCCTCCTGTACCTGAGGAACTCCAATGAGCCTGTCTCAAGTGCCTTAGTTCTCCATGGTGTAAGTGTGCCATCCTCCTATGCCATAACTCACCCTGACTGCTGTTGCTGCTGACTAGAGCCTTTGTAGGCTCAAAGTGTAGTTTATACACTTTCCCGCTCCTGATGCCAATCACTTGATCCAAGCTCCTATCTGACCCCTTGAGGCTGATATACACTCTATGGTCTCAGAACTTCACCTGATATCCCTTGTCCTCTAGAGTGGAGACTGATATGAGGTTCTTGGTCAATCCTAGAACATATAACACATCAAGAAAACTGAAGGGTTTTCCAGACTCCCTGCGCCTGATACCGTGCATCATCACCTAGCTCAACGTGGATCGCTGTTCCACCCTCCTGCAAGTCTCTGAAGAATCTCTTCTGTCCAGTCATGTGACTAGATGCTCCATTGTCGTTGTACCATATGCTGCTCCCTGTGGTGCTTGCCATGCAAGCTATCAAACAAAACTCCTCATTAAAGTTCCTGCTGAACTCATCTACCTTTGTAGATCCAGCCATTTGAGTGTTACTCCTTCTTTCTGTCTGGGTACTGGGAGGCAAAGTGTCCCTGCTTGTGGCAGATAAAACATTTGACCTTTGACACATCAAGGTTCTTCTTACTATCTTTCTTCCTCTTTGCCTTACCCTTGCTCTTCCCTGTAAGGGCTATAGCCTCCTCATCCACAATCTGTGGAGCGCTGCTGGATGAGCCTGATCCTTGACCCATGCGGGTCTCCTCTTGCACAAAGTCATCCCACAATCTCTGCCAACCAGGGAGCTTCTCCCTAGCCACCACACCTTTTTAGTCTAGCTACCTCCTCTTCATAAAAGATTCCTACCACATTCCCAAGAAATATCTTTGATATATCAACTTTAGATTCCTTAAGTAAAGAATTTATTTTCCTAAATTTTCTCCTAGCCCAAGATTCCACCTTCTATTTAGTTATCCTTAGAGAGATTGCAAATTATTCACTTGTTAACGTCCCTAAAATAAGATTGTGGGGTTTCCACACATCCTTTACTAGAGAATGAGATTTATCCTCCTCGAGTCAACCAATATTGAATTTAAAAGGAGTTCCTAATTTAGGGTTATCAAGTTCAAACTCCATAAATATTGTGTTATGATTCAATCATCTATTCGGGTCAATCAATGGCCTATATTTTCCCAACCATTGTAGAACATTCTCTAAGACTAGAAATTTGTCTATCCTCTTTGTGTTATGTACCTTAATAGCATAATTGAAAATTCAGAGCATAAATAACAAAATAAAACAATATTTCAGTATGAAAATGCATAATTACCACAACAATAGACAATTGTAGACAACAAAATATCACAATAGTAATATCTTTATTGATGAAAGCAATGTTCACTTGCCTCTTGGAGGGGGAAACCTCCAAATGAAGCGAAGTTCTAATTACAAAATACTTCACAAGACATCTTGTTTCATTGCTTCTACTTCTATATATAGTTTTTAGTGAAGGAACTTTCTAGTAGGCATAACCTTCTAGTAAGCCTTCCTAGTGAAATAACTTTATGGTAGGTGGAACCTTCTACTAAGTCTTCTTACAAATATTTCTTTGCAACTATATAGACTTTCTAATAGGTAGACCTTTTAGTAAGTATTATTAAAAATATTGCTTTCACTCTATATGTACTTTATTGGCCTTATTTAATTTAGATGGCCTCAATACATAACAACCTATCTATTAAGGTGGTTAAGGTAGGATCCTGACATGCATCCCCCTTTAAAAAACAACATCGTCCTTAAGGCTGGAGTATATGTGTTGCTTCCCATGTAGCATTCATAGGATGGGTATCTTTCCTCAAGATCAAGACCTCTTGGATGGTGCGGCGATAGAGATGATAATCTCTTTTATCGAGGAAGGGCTTCGGTTGCAACCAAATGAAACTTTCTTCATCCAATTCTGGAAGGCTAGTTTGAATATGACAATGATGGTCCCACATGTTTGAGGATCATATAGGGACCATAAAACCTAGGGGAAAGATTCAAGTGGTGGTTGGCCTTAAGGGAGATATACTTATAGGGTTGTAGGTGAAGAAATACCTACTCCCCTTTTGCAAAATGGTGTTCAGAATGATGCTAATTATGCTACTGCTTCATTCTATTTTGAGCCATTACTAGATTATCCTTGAGAGTGCAAAGAATGTTGGCCCAATATGTGAGTGTGTTTTCAACCTCTTGTACCTTACAGATGCTTGGTAAGTAAGATAGTACCGAAGGGGGCTTTTGGTCATAGAAAACTTCAAAGGGAGTCATTTGAGTGGTAGTATGATAAGTTGTATTATATCTCCATTTTTCTAAAGGTAACCACTGTTCCCATTGGAATTGCCGCTCTAAAGAAAAACACCACAAATATGCTTCCAAACACTTATTGATAACTTCAGTTTGACCATCTATTTGTGGGTGTTAGGGAGTGTCGATATTCAATTGAGTTCCCTGGAGCTGAAACAATTCTTGCTAGAAATTTCTAGTGAAGGTGGGATCACGGTCCGTGACAATTGTCTATGACATATCATGGAGTTTGAAGATATTATCTATGAAGAATTGAACTACCATAGAATCCTTGAAAGGGTGTTGTAGGGCACCAAAATGAGCATATTTGCAAAGGTACTGATCAACTACAACCATGATTACAAAATTATTGACAGGTTTTGGTAACCCCACAATGAAATCCATAGAGATGTCAGTCCATATTGAAGTTGGAATTGGAAGTGGTCGAAGTTCACCTAGAGAATTCAGGGTCTCCCCTTTATGTCTTTGGCAAGTGCCACATTCAAACACAAATGTGTGGATGTATTTCCTCATGCCTTCCCAAAAAAAATGATCTTTTGATCCTTTCATGTTTTATGAAATCTTCACTGGTTGACTGTGGGACGCAAATGGAGCTCGGATAACACCTTTGATTTCAATGATGATTTCTTGTGCATATATATATATGTCCTTTATAAGAATCTCATCATTATGCCAAGTGTAGCCTCTATATGCATGGGGTTCCTATTGAAGTTGTTGGATTGTGGTAGCAAGTGTGGGATCTATCAACTATTCATTATGAATGACATTCAACTAGTTTGCAACAATGGAGGAGAGGGAAAAGAGGGAAACTTATTCTTCAAAGTGTCGAGAGATACCATTTGATACCTCATTCTCCTTTTCCTTCCTATAAATTATCTCATAGTCATATCCCAACATTTTGAAGACCCATTTTTGTTGCTTAGGGGAGGAAGTTTTTGTTTGAGATAGTATTCAAGTTGCGATGATCAGTTTTGATTTGGAAATGTTTCCCTAGTAGGTATGGATGCTAGATGTCCACAAGATGCAATATGACCATCATCTCTTTTTCATATGTTGATTTTTCCATCTCACAAAGTTGTTTGCTAGTAAAAGCCACTGGTTTGCCTTCTTGCATGAGGATTGCTTTGAGGCCTTTACTTGAGGCATCAAATTCAAGAACAAAGGTTTTGGTGAAGTATGGTAAAGTGAGTACTAGAGTGGTACACATAGCCTCCCTTAAGTCTTCGAAAACCTTTTCTACTGCATCATTCCAATTGAAAGCCTTTTTTTTAGCAATATTGTGAGTGCGGTTGCAATCTTTCCATAGTTTTGAACGAAAGTTTTGTAATATCTCGTGAGACCCAAAAAACCTCTTAGGCTTTTACGAGTTTTAGGGCAAGAACAATCCTTTATTGCTGCAATTTTCTCTGGATCCTCACGCAAATGCTCATAATTGACAATATGGCCCAAAAATTCCACTTCAAAGACACCAAGGGCACATTTTGACTTTTTTAAGAAAGAGTTTATCTTGAAATGTTGTGGGACATAATCCACATGGGCTTGACCAAGTTTTACTATAAATCAAGATGTCATAAAGGTTGAGGATCGAATTGATGGAGCTTCCAGCTTCATCTCTTGGAAGTCAAGAGTTCTTCTCATCTTGGAAGAAAATGATTTCTTGAAGTTTGTATATGAGAAGTTTCCAGAACTAGAAGCTGCGGATGACAAGTCTCAATGGAGAAAGAGTGATGCTAGATCAAGAAGAATCTTGGTGGACTCAGTCAGGGATCATTTGGTTCCTCAAATATCGCAAAAGAAGACATCTAAGAAGATGTTCAAAACCCTAAAGATGCTATTTGAGCATAGTGGCATGAATGTGACTCTCACATGGAGGAACTAACTATCAAATATGAAGATGTCCAAGTCTGAATCAATTGCCTCATACTTCACGAGGATCACAGAACTAAGGGACAAACTAAGGTCTAGTGGAGAACCCATTGATTATAAGGAGCTTGTCATGAGTACTCTAAATGGTCTTCCACCATCTTGGGAGTCATTCATTCAAACCATAAGTGGTCGAACCAAGTTGCCCAAATTTGACAGGTTATGGGAAGATTGCACCCAATAAGAGGCGAGGATTGCAACAAGACAGAGACTCCATGGCACTCAACCTGAGGAGAATCAAGCATTCATAGCCCATGCTAAGAAAGGAAAAGGAAATGGAATATTTTTTCACAATCATAAGCACCAAGGTGGAAGATCAAGCCCTATTTCAGAACCAAAGAAGAAGAATGATCTTTCACAAATTAAGTGATGTCATAAATTTGGACACTATGTCAATCAGTGTCATGGTTCAAACAAAAGGAAGCATGAAGCCTCAAGCGTTGATGTTGATGAAGACACTCCTCACAAGAAGTCAAGGAATGATGATTGTTCAAAGTTCTTTTTCTAGTGCTCCCCATATTGAGGTGATGATATGAAGATCTAGACTGCAATGATCTTCCAGCAGGAAAATGAAGAATAAAGGTCTCATGGTTTCCACAAGAAGGCAGTGGGAGCTCAACCACAAAACAATAAAAGATAAGTGTTTGATTTTACATGCTTTGGTAGATTAGATCTGGTTGTTTTTAATATGTTTTATGCTTATCTAGATTCCTAGAAATTGTTGAGCATGTAATATAGTTGTTTTATTGATAGTAAGGCTCATGTAGTATGTATTATGGTTTAGCCCGTAATGTTGCACAACAATTCATGGATCCCTCTTGGATGATATCTCCTTTTAACATACTTAGAGTAGTACACACTCTTGATGGTATGCTATAATGGAGATAGCAAGCATCCAGATAGTAACCATGTGTGTGTTGCACTGTAGCCATTGGCTAAGATGCCTACATACCTGGATGAAGTATTGTTATTACATTGATTTGATTATGCAATGTTGTAGACCATCTGGCAGGATTTGACTTTTAGGAAAGGACCATGCGATGTGGCCTGCAAGGATGAATGATGAAACTTGGTGGGAAGAACAAGTGATTGTGTTGATATGCATATGGATTCGAAGCATTAAGTCTCTAGAAGCATGACTCTCAGAAATAAGGATGACTTATGGTCGAAACAATTAAGTGGAAGTCATGACGGTAGACGGATGAGCACTGAGTGCATATGATCCACATGCCTAGATGATCTCATGTAGAGATTTGGCGATTAGAAGCGGAAGGATTATATGGATGTCAGTTTTCTCTGCTACAGTTGTTCGTCTATTCGACGATTATGGAAATCATTTTCTTTCATGTCAGAGTCATAGCAAATGGATTCTGGAGGACAAACGTTACTCAACCGATTTATGAGGAGACATAGGGAGTTATCCCTCAAGATGAGGATCCTGGCTTATTGCATATGATGGTGTGAAAACTGATGAAGTCTTCTTAAGTCAAGGAAGAGCATAGTTGAGATCCGAACAAATCTAGAATGATGTCTGTGATTACATAGCTACATTGATGATGATATTACTGACAATTACGTGGATCCTCAATGAACCTGGCCGTCACAACTCACCAGGATGGATATTTACATCGTATCTGTGAACTCCTCAGAGAGGGAGCAGGTTGATCAACTACAGAGGGAGCATGATGCTCAGATGCAGGAGGAGCAAGGCGCTCCAACATAGAGGGAGACCTCCTGGACACTCTGTACAAGAGTGGGGATACTAGTCTCTTGACATTCTCCTATATAGGTGCATGAATTTAGTTAGGTGATTATTTCATTCGCATTTCATGTCTAGAATAGTGCAAGACAGAAATGTCCGCCTCGATATATTTGTTGCCTCTGTTAGTTGATATGTGTGTAGGTTCTCAAAAGATTCTATGAGAGCAGGTTAGTCTTGACTCTCGAACACCTTGTGATGGGGTGGGGCACTGGCCCTTAATGAGTAGTGTTGATGCATCGAGTAGGTGTTCCCCCAGTTAGGGGTCAATGGCTATGGGAAGGACATAAGCTTCTCCCAGTCATCCCGAGATAGGGATGGGGAGATTGGTCCCTAGTTGCACACACCATCTTCCTAGAGGTTGATGCATCAAGCAGGTGTTTCCCCAGTTAGGGGTGAATGGCTCTGGGCGGGACATAAGCTTCTCCCAGTCATCCTGAGATAGGGATGTGGAGTTTGGTCCCTAGTTGCATACATCCTTTTAGAGGTTAAGCATCAGGCATTCCTTCAGTATTGGCCTTTGTGAGTCGGCTATAAGTGAATGACCTTGGGTGGGACAAAAGATTTCTCCTAGTCATCCTGAGATGGGATGGGGAGATTGATCCCTTGTTGCTCGTAGGGCATTGTCCCATACACTCTATGATGGAGTAGGGAGATTGGTTCCATGATTATATCCCTCTGTAAGAGGGAAGGATGACTTTACTACTTGACACTCTATGCTGGAGTGTCAACATAGAGGGAGACCTCCTAGACACTCTGTATAGGAGTGGGGGTACTAGTCTCTTGACATTCTCCTATACAGGTGCATGAATTTAGTTAGGTAATTATTTCATTTTCATTTCATGTCTAGAATAGTGCAGGACAGAAATGTTCGCCTTAATATATTTGATGCCTCTATTAGCTGATATGTGTGTAGGTTCTCAAAAGATTCTATGAGAGCACATTGGTCTTGACTCTCGAACACCTTGTGATGGGGTGGGGCACTGGCCTTAATGAGTAGTGTTGATGCATCGAGCAGTTTTTCCCCCAATTAGGGGTCAATGGCTATGGGAAGGACATAAGCTTCTCCTAGTGATCCTAAGATAGGGATGGGGAGATTGGTCCCTAGTTGCACACACTATCTTCCTAGAGGTTGATGCATCAAGCAGGTGTTTCCCCAGTTAGGGGTGAATGGCTCTGGGCAGGACATAAGCTTCTCCCAGTCATCCTGAGATAGGGATGGGGAGATTGGTCCCTAGTTGCATACATCCTTTTAGAGGTTAAGCATCAGGCATTCCTTCAGTATTGGCCTTTGTGACTCGGCTATAAGTGAATGACCTTGGGTGGGACAAAAGATTTCTCCTAGTCATCCTGAGATGGGATGGGGAGATTGGTCCCTAGTTGCTCGTAGGGCAGTGTCCCATACACTCTATGATGGAGTAGGGAGATTGGTTCCATGATTATATTCCTCTGTAAGAGGGAAGGATGACTTTACTACTTGACACTCTATGATGGAGTGTCAACATAGAGGGAGACCTCCTGGACACTTTGTACAGGAGTGGGGATACTAGTCTCTTGACATTCTCCTATACAGGTGCATGAATTTAGTTAGGTGATTATTTCATTTGCATTTCATGTCTAGAATAGTGCAGGACATAAATGTCCGCCTCGATATATTTGATGCCTCTGTTAGTTGATATGTGTGTAGGTTCTCAAAAGATTCTACGAGAGCAGATTAGTCTTGACTCTCGAACACCTTGTGATGGGGTGGGGCACTGGCCCTTAATGAGTAGTGTTGATGCATCGAGCAGGTGTTCCCCCAGTTAGGGGTCAATGGCTATGGGGAGGACATAAGCTTCTCCGAGTCATCCTGAGATAGGGATGGGGAGATTGGTCCCTAGTTGCACACACTATCTTCCTAGAGGTTGATGCATCAAGTAGGTGTTTCCCCAGTTAGGGGTGAATGGCTCTAGGTGGGACATAAGCTTCTCCCAGTTATCCTGAGATAGGGATGGGGAGATTGGTCCCTAGTTGCATACATCCTTTTAGAGGTTAAGCATCAAACATTCCTTCAGTATTGGCCTTTGTGACTCGGCTATAAGTGAATGACCTTGGGTGAGACAAAAGATTTCTCCTAGTCATCTTGAGATGGGATGGGGAGATTGGTCCCTAGTTGCTCGTAGGGCAGTGTCCCATCCACTCTATGATGGAGTAGGGAGATTGGTTCCATGATTATATCCCTCTGTAAGAGGGAAGGATGACTTTACTACTTGACACTCTATGATGGAGTGTCAACATAGAGGGAGACCTCCTAGACACTCTGTACAGAGTGGGGATACTAGTCTCTTGACATTCTCCTATACAACTGCATGAATTTAGTTAGGTGATTATTTCATTTTCATTTCATGTCTAGAATAGTGCAGGACAGAAATGTCTGCCTCGATATATTTGATGCCTCTGTTAGCTGATATGTGTGTAGGTTCTCAAAAGATTCTACGAGAGCACATTAGTCTTGACTCTCGAACACCTTGTGATGGGATGGGGCACTGACCCTTAATGAGTAGTGTTGATGCATCGAGCAGGTGTTCCCCCAGTTAGGGGTCAATGGCTATGGGAAGGACATAAGCTTCTCCCAGTCATCCTGAGATAGGGATGGGGAGATTGGTCCCTAGTTGCACACACTATCTTCCTTGAGGTTGTTGCATCAAGCAGGTGTTTCCCTCGTTAGGGGTGAATGGCTTTGGGTGGGACATAAGCTTCTCGCAGTCATCCTGAGATAGGGATGGGGAGATTGGTCCCTAGTTGCATACATCCTTTTAGAGGTTAAGCATCAGGCATTCCTTCAGTATTGGCCTTTGTGACCCGGCTATAAGTGAATGACCTTGGGTGGGACAAAAGATTTCTCCTAGTCATCCTGAGATGGGATGGGGAGATTGGTCCCTAGTTGCTCGTAGGGCAATGTCCCATACACTATGATGGAGTAGGGAGATTGGTTCCATGATTATATCCCTCTGTAAGAGGGAAGGATGACTTTACTACTTGACACTCTATGATGGAGTGGGTAGAGTGATTACATGATTATATCCCTTTCTAAAAGGAAGAAAGATGATACAGAGACAAACAACTACTTTGCTTTCACACAGGTACCTCTATTCGTTCAGGTTCTCAGCTAGGTATGGGAGGATCCCATCGGCAATAGAGACGGATAGGTAGTAGATGGTTGTGTGAAGCTTGCTTCTACACAAGTACCAACACTCGTCTAGGTTCTTAGTCAAGTATGAGAGGATCCCATCGACAATAGAGATAGACATGTAGTAGATGGTCGTGTGAAGCTTTCTTCTACACAAGTACCTCTGCTTGTCCAGGTTCTCAGCTAGGTATGGGAGGATCCCATTGGCAGTAGAGACGGATAAGTAGTAGATGGTCGTGTGAAGCTTGTCCAGGTTCTCATAATAATAATAATCCTTATTGCTAAATTTATTATTATATAATTACTTGAAACATAATAATAATAATAATAATGATTGCTAAATTTATGATAATAATAATTTTGTTTAGCTAAATATAAATTGACATTTTTTTCTTCTTCTAATTGTGGGACAAGTCAATCTTGTATGCATGATTTCTACAATTATTTAATATTCCTTTATATTAATTAATATTCATTTATACTAATATACAACAGAAGTGTGTATAATAATAATAATTATCTAATTTAATTTAATGCCATAATTTTGTTAAACATCAAATTGATGAATAAGATTTTTTATTCAACACAATGATTTGAATTTTTAATTTACAAGTGTATATACTCTGCAAGACAACGAAATCTACACATAATGATTTGGCTTTTTAGTTTGCAAGTGTACATACTCTACCTTACCTTGCACGTTCAAACATCTAACCCACAAAATACACACACACAAGGTTTCCTTATAGGTTTAAACATCTAACCTACAAAATACACACATACACACAAGGTTTCCTTTCATACATGTCCATAATACCCAAAGGACTACACGTATGAATCCTATGAGATGAAAAAAAATCATGAAGTCAATGTGAGGATGAATAATTGACTTTAGATATATAATGATTTATTTTCCAAAGACAAAAAAAACTTATCATAACTGAGTATTCAAACTTGTAATGAGGATAGTCATCATTGTTTGCTATTCGCAAATGTGAGCAGACTCATTACCATTATTTAAGGAGAATCATGCCACCTAAAATTAGCGTGTTGGTGGTTTGTAAGAGGGAATTGTTCCACTCTCGCTAGATGTCTNATATATATATATATATATATATATATATATATAACTTCAGCGTAAAGAGCTCAGTCTTCCTTCGCCACACAAACCTGTCCACCTTTATCTCTTCCCTCCTGAGCAATCTTAGAATAACCCCCGCATATGTACGTTTTTATCTAGACATTGAGGACACATATAGAGCACTACACTCCAAGGGTACACATGTAAAGCTCCAAGGTTATGTTGTACACAAGCAAGGCTCAATGCACGGGCACACTACGAGATTTTTCCACTAGATTCAATAATATTTTTACATATGGAATTAAAGCCTTTCCTTTTATGCAGTTATATTTCCTCTCCTGGTTTCACAGGAAAGGAATAATGTATTCGATCATGCAGGAACAAATTTTATCCATATGGACAACGACTGCCTCCTGGTTTGTCCTGCCTGCCTATTGGTTTGCCTCTCTTATGGATTAGCTTAGACTAAAGAGTGGCCTGCTACCGGAATCATACTAGCTAGTAGAGGGGGGGCGCTCAAGGCAGCTCTCCTCTATATGGCAAATCAAATAAGTTGACTTCCACACACAAAACTTGTAGGGAGGCATGTGAGTTATTCATGACATTCTTCACCCAACATGTCCCCTTCCTCTAAATTTTATATCAATGTATCTCATTCACGTGGGGAATAAGAGAGATCAGATTGCGAAGAGGCCCATGGAGGTCTTAGGGCTCTGAAGTTAGCCCCTCAACTATGGAGTCCTTCCATAATAACACCCAATCTTATCTTAGCCTGGAACCTTGCCTAAAATTCCTAAAAACAGATGGCGCTCTGTGAATAATGTGAGGAAGGGGTCGAGAGATGCAAACGACATTTTAAGATCATTGAGGCTATAAGCCATCTCAGGCGTTGATATTAGAGGCATAGATTTGCTTCAGAAGTGCTAACAATTTCCTTGTAGGATTCTGTTAATTACCGACTTGCTAAGACAATTTTTTGTTTAAAACATAGGGAAAGTGTCTGGGTCATATTATAGAACATCTCGGCTTGTGAGAATGGAGACAATTCATAATAAAGACCAAACATAACAAATCCTATGGTTCTTATGTATTCTGGGCACCAAAACTTGAGAAGCTTTTCTAAATGTAATCGATGGTCCTTCATCTAAACATTATAAATTAAATCAATATGTATTTTAGATACATACGATAATTGCCACGAAAATAGTTCATTTTTGGTTCCTCATTTTCTTGCACTTAATCACATCTTTGTCATAATTTTTGGGTGGTAACTTACCTTATTAAATAATGCATTTTATTTCCACTAGAGTTCCAACCAATGCAATGACCATGAATATCCTTTTTATTGAAATACAACAAGTAAAGATGAAATAAATAGCTATGAAATGTTTAAGTGTCTACTAGAACGGATATGTTTTTAGTTTATTACAACATGTGTTTGCATGTTTGACGTGTTTGTCGCTAGCTAGCTAGTAATATTTTTGTTGATGTTGTAGCTCAGAGATGTACTTCTCCATAGGCTAAGTGTCTAGCATGCAGGAGCTGTCCATATTACCTCTATGGGAACTTGCTTGAGAGAGTAAGTGACTTTTGTATCTCTTTCTTAAGTCTTAGGAAAATCACATTAATTAACTTAATATTGGCTAATAACTATAAGTGTACTTAAGATTAAGTCATAGTTGTTGATCTTAAATGAGGCTTGAGATTTAATCTCAACCATCCATCACTTTGGAGATTGAGAATTAGGGTTTAAGTCATTGAGAGGTTATAAAAGAAAGCCTAAGGAGAGGAGGTGAGACACACATAATGCATGAGTGAGATCTCATTGAATGGGTGAAGAAGAACTTTCATCCAAGTGTGTAGGGGTAGGGTTTTAGGAAATGAACAAAGGGGTAGCAACCAAGTGTGATTGGCTTGGCTATTTCGCTGTTTTTTTCCCCCTCAAGTGGGTCATTATCATAGGAAAAAAGCCCATATTTTTATCTTAATAAAATCATCGATGTTTTTCTCCATTGGGGTTTTCCAGGGTAAATACTTTGTCAAATGTGTGATTGATTTCCTGTTTTATTCCGCTACGTTATTGGTTAAGAACATCAGTGTGTTTCTGTTTATAATTAGTAATAATGGTTGAGAACATATATTAGATTTGTTGTTCATAAATTAACAATTCCTACGGTGTTAGCAAGTATAATGAACTAGAATTTTGACCAATCACATGAAACTAAATGAAATAGAAGTAATTTTATTTGGTATTTGGAAAAAAATAGTATGGTCTAAACTATGTGTATTAGCAACGATATCAAACAAGCATTGAAACCACTAAACCTACCAATATGTTGCTCGATTGGGTCGGTTTATTGTTTTTATTTTTTCCCTTTTACAAGCAAAAATCAACATGTGTTGTATGTGCATGCATGTAATAACAAAATTTCTTCAAAATTGTATATGGCTAGGGCTTGTTCTTATTGCTTGCACAAACACCGGGCCTTGAAATATCTTATACTTTATCATTGATGTGAAAATATTATTTCTTCTTCCTATGGTGAATGCCAACTATCATTAAACAATCATGAGCTATTTGTCTACACATGGGAGAACAACTAATGCAATCCTTGGAGGATAGTTTTGGATGATAATTGATGAAGACAATGGTGCATTTATTCAGAGATCTCTATGATGCACCACCTCCATTCCCTAGAGAATATGATAGTACATGGTGCACTATAACTCTAAACATGTATTGATTGATATTTTGTAAATGAAATGGTTTTCAATTGTATCGAGTAAACATTTGACAACTTTACCATTCAAAGAGATTAAAATTAAGAAAATGGTAGAAATAAGAAAATGGGGTCATGTCATCGGGGAGATCCCTTAAGTTTTTTTAGGGTTGGGGAATTTCTAGGAATTGATTCTTCTTTTTCTCCCCATGTTCCTCGTGGTGACATACAATAGATAGGTCTTCTTGTTCTTGGAAAATTCTATTAATTCCTCATGATGTTTTGAGAATGGAGTTATGAGATACTATAACATCTCTTCTTGTTTAGCTTTACTATTATTTCCTTTTCCTCTCTTAGGGGGATTGATGTGGTGTCTAACAGTTTGTTGGACTCATTTTCATCTTTTGTTGCATCAACCAAACTTTTTCATGAGTGTTCAGTAGGTAAAGTGAGAGTGTGATCACCATGTAGAAGGTGCATTAGGGGAGGTCACGATGCTTCTCATTGCTCCTTGATTTCTTTGTTTTCCTTAATGCTTCCTCTGGTGGGGAGGTTGGAGATGCTTCCATAGTCTCATTTGTGTCAAGGGGAGGATCATTGACCCCAAGTATTTTTGTATTAAGCCTTGCAAACATCCTTTATCCTTGTTGCAATGGCAAGGGAGACTATCTTTAGGACAAGATGAAGGGTTCTACAATTTCTTTCATGATAAGGTGGTGGTTCTCACCCACTAGATTGGGATTTTGTGAGGTCTTCTATGTTGGATATGTGTTGTATTCGTTGTAGGTAAACTATGTCACCCTATAGTTGGGGGTTTTGAGGGAACATGGGAGGCAGTGACCGGCCCATCCAAGGGCTTGAGGGTGAAGCCCTTATAAGGTAAATCAATTTATTTTTATGTTTTTTTGACCCATGGTTTTGACCCATTGTAATTATCGCTTGGTAGATTATGGTTATCTAATGACGTGAAATACCTAACTATTGTATTGTGAATTGTTTTGTTAATACAATGAGAAAGAGGTGTGGATTTGTGTTTGTTAGTTTTCTTAGTTAATGGTTTCTAGGTTAAATCCCATGTATTGTATATGTGTGCCATTATTTATTTTATGATTTTATGTAGAATCTGTCAACATTTCTGTTCTTACATAGGTCTATTAGTCACTATTTTTTACATCCTATGTGGTTGATTGTTAGATTTGGGTAGTGGGATGCAATGTGGCCAATTTCATAGCAAGCACTACATTGAAAGGTGACCGTTCATAATCAAACTTGATGTATACTGGAAATTCTTTATTGAAGTCCATGTCTACACAGATTGGAGCATATGTGGTGACGTGCTTACTTTGTGTTTCTATGTTGTGAAAATGAAATTTAACTAACATACTTCCGATATCCTTAAGGAGCTGAAACCCTAGAACTAGAGAGGGAAATTTGGAAAACTTACCCAAATGAAGGCATGGAGAGCATGTTTAGGGATGGATCAAAAGTTGGTGTCCAAGGCTTCATGCATAGCCCAATTTTCCCTCGGTCCTAAGTTTTGGAACGAGGGAGAACATAGAAGTCGTCCAGATGGGCCTTGGAGGTGTCAATTTGGTTGAGCTTACATGGGATTCGAAGTTGAGCTGTCCGTCTAAGAAGTTGACTTCATCAGGTTTGCTGGATGTGGAGAATCCTCATAGGTACTCACATGTGGATTAGTGGCTTAGACCAATTCCGTGATTGAGAAATTTGTTGAGTAGATGAGGCTCATTGGGATTGAGCAAAGGGATTGACCATGAAAGCTATGCTTAAGCAGTCACGTGACTAGGATAGAAGCCCTAGGCATGGTGCAGGGAGCTCCTTGAGTCTTTTTTTCTTTTCTTGCAATTGTAATTAATCACATTGCATGAACTAATATTGACCTTTATTTCATATTTCTTTTCTTTTTAATATATTAATTAATTTAATTTTTTATTATCTATTAATTAATCTATATTCTACCTTTTACAATTTCTAAATGGTTATGTTTGAGAATTCTTAATGGAAACATCAACCCACTCGCTATGGTTTTATAGATGTAATCAAGGGGAATGTTCGCATACAACATGGAAGACACATGCCTATGAAATGTGGGCAACCTTAATGAATCTTTTCCAGAGTGGCAATGCAAATAGGAAGATGGTGTTGCGAGAGAAGCTTCACAGTCTAAAGATGTCCAGAGGTGAGTTAATTACATCTTATCTTACCAGAGTTACACAAGTTTGAGATGAACTTGCTGCAGTGGGTGAGAAGATTGAGGATGCAGAGATGGTCCAGTTAGCCTTGAAAGGGTTTTTCAAACCATGGGAGACCTTTGTTCATTGTATCATTGCCAGAGAGAATAATCCCAATAGGAATAGATGGTGGGACGATTTCACTCAAGAGGAGTTGAGATTGGGATCTAGTAAATCAGACCACAAGCATGGCAATGATGGGCAGGACATAGCAGTTGTGAGTAGAGGCAAGGGAAAAGGGAAGAACAACTTCGGAGGAGGATCTACTTCGAAGGGTGAGAGGGACTCGAGCAAGATCCAATATTATAAATGTAATGAGTTTGACCATTATGTAGGCCAATGTGCTAAGAAAAAGAAGGGCAAGAAGGAGAAGGATGGACATGTTGCAACTGTTGCTGAAGTAGATGAGTTCATTGCAAAGTTCGAGAAAGAGTTCTCTCTTGTCTCATTTGTCTTAGGTTGTGAGAGTAATATACTTGAGGTTGGGTTGATAGGACGTGGACAGTTGACAACAAGTCTTCTCGCTGCATGACTGGATTGCGGGATGCATTCATTAGCCTTTCAAAAATAGGTCCAAAGTGTCACATGGATACCGAAGAGGACACAATTCATGCAGTAAGGGCAAACTTGGGATGAGTAAGGTTCTATATCGAGTTTGGAGAACTTCTGGAGGTATCAAGAATGTTATTTGTACAAGGGTTAAAGGAAAGCATACTCTCAATTTCAGCCCTGAAACAAGATGTATATGCGGTAGTGTTCAAGAAAGAACACATATTCACCTATGTATTGGGAGTAGATCTGGTTGATCCATTGTTGATAGGTCATTAGAGTGATAAGAAGTACGTAGTGCGAGGACAACCTACGTCAGGAGGATCTAGGTGGATAATAGGTTATGTGTCTAAGACAGATGGAGAGCGAGAAGCTCCAAGGATTGAAGTGGCATCAGGTAGTCAATCCTTAGTTCAGAGAGAAGAGCGAGAATCTCATTCTAGTACACTAGCAGGACGTTAAGCTAGTTCGAGATGACATAACTGGATAGTGCTCATGAGCGACATGAGACATCTTGAAGCACTAGATTTAGGCATAGGCCTACAGGTTGGTATACATGATCAATAGAGGGTTGATTTCTAGAGTCAAAGGGAGATTACACAACAAATAGTGTGATTTTTTTGAAGAGGATTTTTGATGGTGGACTTGTCAAAAGAACCTCCCTCACTAAGAGGGAGTGTTGGGATTTGTATCTCAAGATGTCCTTCATGTGGTTATGTGTAGCATGAATGGACATTAACAGGGTAGGCATTAGTGTAGTGTGTCAGAAACACATTACCATATTGCATGGATTTAGTTGTGGAAGCATGAAGAGGTTTCTGAGACTTCTACCTTGTGCATGTGATATTTGCATGCATGCATTTTCTAATTTAGAAAGTTTGCATGAAGAGATTTTGCATGAAAAGTAAAATTAGGGATTTTGAACCCTAATTTCACCAGTAAGTTAGAAAAGGTAAGTAGAGGGTAATAGTGACTACATGTGTGAGATACAAGTGAGATGGCGAGAGGTTACAGAGGCTGAGCGTTTCAGTGCATGAGGAGGGGCACATTCCAAGTAGAGTGAGGGTGCACTTCCTTTAAAGATTGATAGGGGCACATCATTTTAAGAGTGTGAGATATCATCACACTATCTCATTAGAGATTGATTGAGAGAGATAGTGGGGCGCACTTTTGAGGATAGAGAGAGAACACTTCCATAGTAGGGGCACACTTCCGAGATAGAGTGGCGCATTCTTCATCAGGTAGAGCATAACATACAAGAGGGCTAGAGGGCACACTTCTTTAGGGAGAGAGAGGGAGTCACTTCTTCCATTAGGCATAGGCGGTTCATTAGACATTTTGGAGTAGAGAAGAGCATAGGGCACATTCCTAAGAGCATTAGTTGCCGTTGTTGCAGAGCTAGGGTTTGTCCCACAGATTTGGCACGCGTTGTAAGGCATCAAGTTTCTCTACTAATATTCTTGTTTGTAAAACATTCTATATTTTCTCTCTGGCTTGAGATTGAAGAAATCCCTAAGGTGTTGGTTTTTCCCATCGGGTTTTCTAGGGTAAATATTTGCGTACTGTGTGATTGGTTTTCTACTCTGTTGCACATGTTAGACAAGTTATTGAGTTTATGTATTGCTGCTTATAAAATCAGATCTGAAATTTTGTTTTGTGTATGCATCTGAGTTATTTTATGGAAAGTAGTAATTAGAGTTAAGCTCAATGAAGTGTAAAAATTAACACTCGTTGGATAGGAAGGAAAATGAGGCCTATAATTTGCATCTTGGAATGACGAGAATAAAAGGGAGGGGGAACATTGTCCTTTGTCATCTCTCATGAAACATACCTTAAACAATAGACTTGACATATGAAGAAACATTATCAAAGGACAAGGGGCACAAGGGGCAACCATTGCTGGGAAGGATTAATGCCACATTAATGGCCTCAAATCTCCATTCTCTTAGATATCTATTGTCGTGAGAGGTTATTCATAACTACCCTTTTAAGATGAGACAACCCAAAGCATGTGGTATCTTGCCTAGAATAATTTGGACCTCATTCTCACTTGCAGATCTCATCATTTTCACTTCTCATCAGAAGCAAAGGATAGGGAAGGGTAGCAAAATTTGTATTCTTGTGCATATTTGGATGTAGGCAAAATATTTGGAGGTTAGAAGTGCACCTAGGCCTACGATTGTGAATATGAATAGCTCTCATGGGGATGCAAACATATGTGCAATATGTGAAAATTGTGACCTTCACAGAGGAATACAAAGGCGTGGATGAAATTATGTTGAAACTTAGGACTATCTCTCTCTATATGTGAGGATAAAAGATTGGGAGCAAAAATGTTCAATGGAAAATCAAGTGATCCAAAAGACAAATGATTAGCACAAAGGCTCAGATAGAGAGGCTCAAGAATAAGTAGACACAACCATGTGGAAAGAAATAATTAGAGGTTAGAGGAAGTTGAGGTGGAAACAAGAATGTTTAAGAATAGAATCTCAAAGCTAGAGTTGGAGCAAAGGCCTAGTTATAAGGAATAAAGGGATGTAGTCTCCTTTGTTCTCTATGTGGGTTCTTTTTAAATGGAGCAATCGGCAGTCATGGAAGAAGATGTTGTTTAACAAAACACAATCTAGGAAAGGAATCAAACCTCATTCAAGTTTTTGTCAAAGGTTGGTAGCAAGAATAAATCCCTAGGGGGTATGGACTCAATAATCCTTGTGATTTGTGATTTTTTTTAGCATGACAATATGTATGGCTATATAGGTGAGCCAAGTCATTTAAAAAAATTCTATAAGTCAAGTCATTTTTAAAAATTCTATAACTCTAAGATTACCACAAACATGTAGCAGTTCTTTTTGAAAATTTGAAAAATTGATGAATTTTGAAAATTTTAAGACCGTCTTACTCTAAGAATTGTGTATTAACCCATTAGATGGTTTGGCACAACCCTATGTTACTATTTTTTTTTATATTTAAAAAAATATTATAATGTATTTTATTCATGATGAAGTTAATGTGCTAAGATTTGACCTTACATATAGATACACACCCACACACACAACAATTCGATTTGGTCATTCTTTGGCTAAGTAATCATGAGTGGGGGTATCTATTAATTTTCTATATATATAACACAATTCGATTAGGTCGTTCTTTGGCTAAGTAACCATGAGTGGGATCTATTTTTCTAAAGTTTCCCAAGACATTCCCTTAGCCCTAACCATCATTGTGTATGCTACTGCACATCCACAAGTGTGAGCATATGCATGGTTTGGCACAACCCTATTTTACAATTTTTTTTTTATATTTAAAAAATATTATAATGTATTTTATTCATGATGAAGTTAATGTGCTAAGATTTAACATTACATATAGATACACACCCACACACACAACAATTCGATTTGGTCATTCTTTGGCTAAGTAATCATGAGTGGGGTATCTATTATTTTTCTATATATATAACACAATTCGATTTGGTCGTTCTTTGGCTAAGTAACCGTGAGTGGGATCTATTTTTCTAAAGTTTCCCAAGACATTCCCTTAGCCCTAACCATCATTGTGTATGCTATTGCACATCCACAAGTGTGAGCATATGCATGATACTCTTAAATTTTGATGGTGATCTTAGAGCTCAAAGGAAAGCTAGAAATATCATATGCTTAGAAAATAAGAGTGATAATAAATGAAGAGGAAAATGTACATGCTTTGTATCTTGAATTGACCCATGCCTTGTATCCTGTATTGACCTTGCTCAGTGAACAAAATATTAAGAATGCTCTGGTTTTTGGGGATTTGTCTTTAGTCATTGGGTAGGTAAGAAACGCTAGTATTAGAAGCAGATGATATCTCAAGAGAAATAAAGAAATCATTTTGTATTTTGATGCAAATGACTTCTTTCACATCCATCACATATGCAATACTTATATTGGTGGATCGAGAAATACAATAGTTCCTTTAAACAAAGGGATATTAATAAAAAATAGGGCGACCCTAAGCTATTATGAATCCCCTAAGCATGAAGCATCCAAGTTGATTCCATGTCATGGATGGGAAAGTAATGACAAATGTCCTTTAGAGAGGTTGATTGCATGGCATGGATAGGAAAAGTAATGACAAATGGCTTTTAGAGAGGTTCGAGGACGGAGTCATAAATCCGGGTTGCTCATTGGCCTATTGTGACAAGGCTCGAAGGGTAGGTGACCCTTGGGATAGAGGCTCACTTCGGTGGGCTTCAGGATGTAAGTCACAAGTTATTGGTATATCTGGCTTGTAGGCTGTTGGATATACTCTTGGGAGGTTGCTCTTCCCATGGTTAAAAAAAAAATCCTCAATTCTCGACACCTCTCATACTTCATTTGTGGTCCTGTTAGTAGGTGTATTAACTTTGATACTATGGGAAATCAGGGCATAGGTGGGATACTATTTGGTTATTTCCAAAGTTTCTAGTCGTTGGTTATGGTGCAATTATGGCTAGCTTTGTTTTGGAATTCTCCACTTGTATGTAGCATGGATTTAGAGGTGGATATAATTCAGGGACCAATATTTTGAGAGGTATTTGTTGTGGGCTATGATATTGTGGTCACTTTGGTTATAGTTGGGCTCGTGATTTTGATTCTATTTTCGTGAAGAAGTCAATGAGGTAAGGCTTGCACGTGAGCAATGGTAGGTTTCATTGAATCACCCTCCATGTTAGCCATGTTTGATCACAAACATGGAAGTTGTTCAATTTGTGGCATAATGGAAATTCACAATGTCATGAGGAGTGTGACTAATCAATTGGAAGGTTTGCACATGGAAATTTCACACATCGGTTTGTAATTGGAGAGTAAATTGTCTATGCAAGTGGAATTGGAGGAGATAGGAATGCAAAAACAGAGGATTGATAAAATTGTGGTCGACTTAGACATGTACTATAATATTAGCTTGGGGTTTGTTTGCAACTAGTAACCTTTGTGGAGTGTCCTTATGAATCTATCTTCTCAGTGAAGAAAGACGTTGTGAGAAACCCATGAACATTGTGCAAGAAGAAGAAGGACTTGAAAATTCAAGAACTGATTACATATCAATGGAAAAAACTCGTCGAAGAAGAAACCCACAACAATGCGCATGAATTCATTTAGTGCTATCAAGTAAGGTTGTTTGTTTATTAGGATATAATAAATATAGATTCTCTCAAACACAAATAGGAAGGAAGTAGGCTTAAACTAAAAATATAGTCGTTAGGATTCTCTGAAACACAAATAGGAAGTAGGCATAAACCCCCCCCACAAAAAGGAAGTAGGCATAAACAAAAAAAAAATAGTCGTTAGGCAGTTTTCGAGAGTCGTGATTTTTTTTAATTTTGAGTCTACAACATAATGAACAATGTGTATATTTTGTTGATTGTTTCAACGACAACCATAGATATAAATATACCCATTTATGTCAATGAAAAATCATTTAAAAAATTATAATAAAACCTATTAAATGTATCTATTTATGTAAATAAAAAATAATTAATAAAATTTATATAAATATATTCATTTATTTGAATGAAAAATAATTTTAGAAGTAATTATAATAAAAAATAATTAATAAAACTTATATAAATATATTCATTTATTTGAATGAAAATAGGATATGTGGTGGGAGAAACTTGAAGCTGTTAAAAGAATTAAATGCATTATATAAATATATTCATTTATTTGAATGAAAATAGGATATGTGGTGGGAGAAACTTGAAGCTGTTAAAAGAATTAAATGCATTTTAAGAATATGATATAATTATAATAAAAATTAACAAAAGTAAGTGACATAAAATTTTAGATAAATGAAAAATAATTATAATAAAAATTAGATAAATGAAGAATAATTATAATAAAAATTAATAAAAGCAATTAAATGCATTTTAAGAATATGATATAATTATAATAAAAATTAACAAAAGTAAGTGACATAAAATTTTAGATAAATAAAAAATAATTATAATAAAAATTAATAAAAGCAAGTAACAAAAGTTTAGAAAAATGAAAAATAATTATAATAATAAGTGACAAAATTTTAAATAAATGAAAAATAATTATAATAAAAACTAACAAAGATAAGTGATAATTTTAGATAAATGAAAAATAATTATAATAAATACTAATAAAAGGAAGTATAAATGAAAAATAATTAATAAAAACTAATAAGACAATGACATAAAATTTTAAATAAACTGTTATTTAACACTCATCTTTATTAATTTGAATTTTGAAAAAATAAAAATATAATAAAAATTAAAAAAACAAATGATATAGAATTTTAAATAAAACACTTATTATTATTAATTTGAATTTTGAAAAAAATAAAAATATAATAAAAATTAACAAAAACAAGTGATATAGAGTTTTAAATAAAACTGTTATTTAACACTAATCGTTAATTTGAATTTTGAAAAACATAAAAATAAAAAAAACTTTTTATAAAATATGTAACATTATGTTTTCCTACAACATTTTCATTTTCATTTACTTATTGATATTCTTGTTTTGAATTTAAAAAAATATAAAAATAAAAAACTTTTTGTAAAATATGAAACATTATGTTTTCTTATAACATTTTCATTTTCATTTACTTATTGATATGCTTATTTTTATTGATATTCTTGTTTTGTGGAGAATGATTTGTAAAATATGGAACATTATGTTTTTCTTATAACATTTTCATTTACTTATTGATATGCTTATTTTTATTGATATTCTTGTTTTGTGCAGAATGATTTGTAAAATATGGAACTTTATGTTTTTCTATAACATTTTCATTTACTTATTGATATTTTTGTTTTGTGCAGAATGATTTGGTTCATGGTTGGGGAATGGACATGAAACTGGGTTATTGTGCACAGGTATTCGAGAATATTCGAGAATATATATATATCTTAATATAAACATTGTATACATTTTTGGAATCTAACTAAGTGGTTTTATTTTATTTCATAGGGCGATCGAACCAGAAAGGTTGGAGTCATTGATAGTGAATATATATTGCACCAAGGAATACAATCACTCGGAGGAATATCTGATAAGAATGGGGTAGGTTTATTATTGTGATTGATGCTATTGAATTAACGTTTTTACAAATCAATTTTTAAGATACATATTTATTTAAATTGAATTTAAAAATTGTGGGGACTATGTTATATATATATGATTTATTTTTTAAATGTTTGTTTATTTCAGAGTTCTTCTCGACTCTTAGACAAAACAAGAATGGAGGTATATATCTAAATTTTTTATTAATTTTTATTATACATCATCACAAGTACTCTATTTTAGACAAGACGAGAATGGAAGTATGTATCTAATTTTTCTATTAATTTTTATTATACATTATCACAATTACTCTTATTTTATGTTGATTTTCTCTTGTGTAGGTTAGAAAACGCTCGTACATTGAAATGGAAATTTTCAAACAAAGATGGGTCAAAGCAACTGATGAAGATGAATGTTGGATAGATCCTTATTTGAGAGTTTAGGGTTAAATTATTTTCATGTATAAAAATAAATTATTAATTTTATTTTATTTTTATTTTTTATTTTTTTATTTTTTAGATTTTAAATATATAGTTGTATTTTTTTTCATTGAATACATTTTTTATAATTTTTTTTATATTGAAAATGTGTTTATTTATAGTTTTTATATTTAGATTATTAATATAACTATATAATCATACATGTATATTTTTTAATAAGTGTAAACCAAGTATTTACCTCCATTTATTTACAATAATACAAATAAAAATTATTTACATCAAACAGTTCTTCATAATTCATTTCAAATATCCATATCATACATTTTTTATAACTATTAATTAATATTTAAATTCATAAGATGTTTTATGTTTAGAGTGAATTTATTTTCAACAATAGTCTTAAATTCACTTGGGTATATATTTTTTTACTAGATTGTTTTTTAAATTAAATTTGTAGTAAATAATGGTTTATAGTTCATTTCAAATATCCATATTATATATTTTTTATTAATTGATATTTAGATTTATTTTGATGTTATATGTTTATGTTGATTTTTTTAGAGTATATATTTTTTCTATTGAATAATACACATTTTCTTGAAGTTAAATATGTAGTAAATTGATTTACAACATTAACAATAAATATGAGAATAATTTACAACATAACTAATTTTCACAATTAGAGTACTCATTAAACATTATAAAATATAATACAAAGAAGGCATACTTGAACCCCAGAGCTTGGACTTATAGTTGTACCACAGAAGTTAGTGGGCTGGATGACATCGACTACAATACAAACCACAACAATGTTTGGGGGACTACTCTCCTTCCAACCTCAATAGTTAAGTCTATATCAAATTGTTTCTTCCTCTAACTTACATATCTACCCAAGCCTCTCTTATTACCCCCCATAGATACACCCACAAAACACATGATAAAAACATTTGTTTCAATACTTTTGAATGAGAATAAATAGAATGGATTTAGTTTCTATTTTTTGTTTGTTTGTAAGAAATGTCTGTTGCTCAGAGCCAATGCATTTCCACAATTGGCTAAGTAACCGCAACCCAGGGGCATCTAATTCGTCAAAATCACCCAGGGATCGCACCCATCCTAGGCCAAACCAACCTTCAACTATGTTGGATTTTTGGGTGGAACTCACCAAAAGGGACTTTGAACTTGGGTCGCCTATGACAAATGCCCGCCCCTTGACCAAGTGAGCCAGTGAGAATTGACAAAAATTAATGACATATTCAAATACATTATTTTATTGAAACATGTTAAATTTACATAACATTTAATGTAACATATTATTTAATATGATAATTGAGATGTAACATGTTAAACTATATAACATTAAAATGATTTAATTGGATTTAAAGTAATAATAACATATTATTTAATGTGATAATTGAGATGTAACATGTTATTTAATTTACATAACATTAAAATCATTTAATTGGATTTCACTTATATTAATCATATATTTAATATGATATTTGAAATGTGATATATTTGTATGAGACTGAAATCATTATTAAGTATTATATATGTCATTGCATAATATCAATTGAAACCACCATTGAATATTATTTTTGAAACCACCATTAAATCTTATTTTTGTGATTTTATAGTACTGATTATTAAGTATTATATATGCTATTGCATAATATCAATTGAAACCATCATTGAATATTATTTTTTGAAACCATCATTAAATATTATTTTTGTGATTTCATGGTACTGATTGGTGGGAATTCATAATAATTTGTTTTTAATTTTAATGTTTAAAATATATCATATAAAATTTATAGGAAATTGAAGAAATATATTTTATTAAACTTAGTTTTATATTATATTACGCTAGATGTTTTAGGTGAAGAAATATATTTCATTAATTTTGATTCTATTGTATGTCCAATAAAAAAGCTCTAATGTATTTTTGAAATACATTATTGAAAACAAATTTCAAATTAATATGTTTATTTGATCTTAGTAGATATAAGAATATTGAATTACAAATCAAAACAATTAATATTTATACCTTTTATCTTGGAAATGAGTATGAACAAAAGTATTAGAAGTTAAAGACATATAAATGACATAGAGAACCTAATCCATAATACATGATGGATATATTCAATGTCCAAATAAATCATGCATTAAATTATGATAATTGACATTATCATCACAAATGAAGGAAAGTATTAATATACAATCCTCCAAGCCCATACAACATGGGACAACAAAGCCTACCCACTAGCCACGAATGTTTTGTATAACCATGCACAAAGGGCGAGTTGCAAATGGTTTTAACTTGTATATTTATCTTAAATTTGAATGTATCAAGCATTAAAAAATCAAATTTGTTGAGGTGAAAGTATTTAAGAAGTTTTGCTCTCTCAAAAAGGTTTTCACATACATGGATTTGATCCTTTTTAGTGCTTGATAGATTTGAAGTTAATATGGATTTAGAGTATATTGTTGATATTTTCCGTTATGCAATAGATCCTTTGATATCATAAAAGACATTTCATACCTATTTTTACTCATACTCAATGCACTGATTATTTCTCCATTACTTGTGGATGTAAGTGCAGATATAATCGTGGTATGTAATTTGGTACAACACAATATAATAGTGTGAGATTTTGGAAACTTTAACAATTACTACTATTCGAAATTGCAAATTGACTAAAGCCAATAATTAGTCAAATGATTGGATGACAATTCACACCATCTTGACATATCCTTGTCATAAGCATTCTCTCTCTATACATTGCTCTTAGTTTATGCAAATGGTTTAGGCCATGACAATAGAAGAACACAAGTCAATGACAATTTACAATACATATACTGTCTTAGTACACTGATCAATAAAGGTGCTTTTTTTCCAACTCATGACCATTGCCATTGTAGAATGTGTAATCTATAAGATATAATGTATTTATGTTACATATATAATAATGTGGCCTTTTAATTTTCCAAATCATGATGTATACAACCATCATGTTGCATATGTAATTTGGGATTTTGGTTTTCATATTCCTCAACTTTAACTCAGTCAAATACGTATTTTGTTATCCATATAAATAATACATTATATGAATGAATAAAATAAACCAATTTTTTTCTCCCTGGAAAAACCAACTCTATTATAATTTTATTTGTAATAATAATACATTAAGTTAACTATGTGTAGATTCCCTTTAATCAAAATATTTTAGAAGATGATGTTGAGTTCCTATTTTGAAATGGGGAGGGAGGATGTTGTCGACCTCTTATACATATATTGTTTTTATTTTATTTAAATTGTGAATATTTTATTTATTTCTAAATTTCACATGTCAATTGGACCTTCAACATGAAACAACACATATCCTTCATATTGTGGTGCGGAAATTATCTCTTAGTGGAATAACCACCAAGGGACCACAAGGTTGAGCTTAACTGCCACTACACTAACAATCCTTGTTAAGTTTGATTTAGAGATAAAGCAGGAAAATATGGAACAATACTATGTTTGAAATAAGTAGTACATCCCAATGGGCCAATAAGCACTTGGGAAAGATGTAGTAATATATTTTTTTATCCAAATAAGCATTACAGTAATCCTCTCTTAATATTTAGTAGAGTAGAGAGTAAAATAGTCAATAATATTAAGAATACGTTGATGATAAAAGGTGTATAAGAAACTTATTGGAGAGTTAAGATGTATTTGTATCCTCTAAAAAATGAATGATCCTCTTTGGAACAAGTAAAGTGCCGGAGTCGTGATTTGAAACTATACTCTAATAAATATCTTCACAAGAACCTTCATAGAATTAGTGAAGAAATCAAAAGAAAACATAAATCCAAGTGTAAAAGAGCATATGCATGAGTGATCAAAGAAATAACTTGAATCTTATTAATATTAATATTAAAGTTCTATCTATTAAGTTGTCCATAATACTTTTCACACATACTAACAACAACAATATTATAATCTTTTTCAAAGTAATTTTGCTATTGATGTGAAATCAATGTTGTAACTTTTAATTAAAATCATAAATTGATCCCAAATAAGTGCTTTTATTGGACAATGTTCTCATTGAGATCAAATAGATTCTAGATGGATATTTCCTTTTCAACCAATTATGGGAGAAAGAGATCATATTTAATCTTCAAGGATTGATACTTGTCAAAGAGACATCTATTATCGCCTTGAAGTAGAACAACACCCTCATAGACATGGGAAATAGATTCCTACAATGTATCAACATCATCTTAAAAGTGCATATTAGTTTCATGGAATGAGTCAATCTTCTCCTTAATAATTGCAAATACAAAAATATAGCCAAAGTACAACAATTACCAATTAGTATAATATTAAATGATATAGCTTCTCTCAACTTATGTACAAATGAGTGCTATCCTATTTTATAAATACGTACATTCATGCATGTATGCATATATGTAATAGGTCATATTGATATGTACCCTAAAACCCATCCAATGTGGTCACATGCTGACCAAACAATGCATGAGGGTAGTCCATTAGGACATTTAAAGCACCCATTAATGGGTTATGACATAAGTCGACGTTAACCACCACTACACCAACATCCCACCTAAAGATTGACTTTAGGATAGAGAAAGCGAAGGTGGAGCAATCATGTATTATGCATTATGTCAGAAATAACATGACAATATTAATTCTGTGTGATAAACATACTAAACCCAATTCACTAATAATCACTTATCACCATAAGAAAGACAACCCAACTACACATGATATATATATAGGTATTATAAGTACCCTTACAATAATATGAATACAAATATTCTCCCTCAAGTGAGACAAATGCAAATTAAGCTAATATAATGTATTGATTAAATCCATTATTCTAGTTTATTGTCATGAACTTGAACTTTTTTAATATACCCCAAAACTAATGTTTTTACAAACTTGTTTTTTGAAATAAAATTGTTATTTTCCAAAAGTTGTCCTTTTAGAGGCCCAAAAATGTAAATTAAGTTGACAATTTTCAGTAGTGCCAAAACACACCTTGTTTTCATGAAGATTAAAATGTATTAACTTTCACAAGTATATATATTTTTATATACCTAAAATTGTTGATAATCTAAGGAGTCAATGTGAGTTTGTCTCACATTCACATCCCTTAAATATTAAAATTGTTTATGAGCATGGTGAGAGAAATAATGCAAACAAGAAGAAGACACATAAATCTAAGTAGAAAAGAGATTTACCCTGAAACCCAACACCCAATAGATATCTATTATTACCTTGGCTAATCAACCAATTAGCCAACTAAAGAATAAGCCACTTAAGGTACTTTATGATGGAATATGCCAAGCCTATTTAAATGCTCATCACATGAAATACCATAGGAAAACACCACAAACAACTCAATACCATGGGCACACAAACTACCTAGGGTATACCCATTAATGACCAAATCAATATAAACCTAATTAATCTTTGACTGAGTTAAGGTTATAATAGCATTCCCCCTTTAAATTTGACTTGGGGAAAATACCTACCTTCTCAAAGTTTATAATTGGGTATCTAGATTAAAAAATGCCCTTTTCCCTTAATTATGTTACCAAGGTCTACGTCTAGACTTAAAATCGGTGAACCAAGGGTACACATACCTATATAGGTATTACAACTATATGCTCATTCACATACATGATTAATTCCATCTTCATAACATGTATATCATTGCATTCTTAACCATATGATGCTATAAAATATAAACCTATTTCATTTTTGACATCCCACCTGCTCTAAATACACTTAAGTGAACTAAGTGCTCCTTAACCAAGTACTATTATAAATACTATTGCTTGCACACCCATGCATTTTCCTCTAACATTTTGACTCAACACTATCCACTTTCCAAATTCCATCCCATGGTATATGGATTTCCTACACATCTCATGAATATATGCTTAAACTAGATATATTAATTCCCTACACAATGCACAGATAAATGCTTAAACCTTCCATCTATTTATGAAATCATGCCATGAATAATCGAGGAAAGGTAAAAAAATTGGCTTGACTAGATATTAGAATCCTCATATATGTTAGATCATAATCAACACTCAGTAATGTTTCTCTAGTCACCAACTACGACTTAGCTTCATTGCTAGAGCTACACACAAAAGGAAATCTCTAGATGATATTCCAAGCTACACAACATACCAATTTTATTTTCCAAGCATCTATGATCTATGTGAGCATGGTCTATTCAACATCTTCACGAATATCCTAGGATCTCATGTGATCTAGACTTAACGAAGTTGTTATATCAAGTATTACTTCATAACAAAACACCATAATTATTAGTCTCCCTTTTGGCGTTCTCTTCTTTACAAATCCTTATCTCTCCTATCATATCCTGCCAGTCAATGCATCCAATGTTTGGATGATCTATCTAACTTCCAATGCCGCCACCATAGACTCATCCCAAGAAGCATGTCACACAAGAAGTATATTACTCAATTATCACAATTTTGTAATTCTCCAACCTTAGTTAGGATAATTAATCCACTACAAGGAAAACACTTTCTAGAAGAATTTATAGTGGCATTAGAGGAAATTTGGGGTCTAAAATGGGCCTTATAAGAAAAAGTGCCAATAATAAATTCTTGTGAGTTGGAATTCAAGAACCAATAGAATTCCAATAAAATGTGTCAACCATAATGGTTGAATTGACATATTTGTCATAAAAAAAACTACTTTTTTGTTCCTATTTTCGACATATCTCTCTGTGTTTTTACTCAAATTTCGATCGGGAGAGCTCGTTGGATGCGTAATTTTATTCCGCATCCAACGAGTACCCACACTGCATACTTTTGACGGACCCCGCTACCCCAAAACAAATAAATACCTGAAAAACGTGATGATGAAGTAGTTTTTTTCTGTTTTCCTCCAAAATTAATAAATATTATTTTATTATTTTACTATTATTTTATTATTTTCCTTAGAAGGCCCATTTTAGACCTCAAAAATCCTCTAATGAGTATTTTAGTGTTATAAGATTGACAAAAAATGTTCAAAAAACATCTGCAAAAACCTCCAATCGCTCAATTTTATTTATTTATAGTGAATATCCATTATATACTTCGCAAAAACCCTTTTATATTTCTACAATGTGAGTGTGTTTTATATAAATAAACCACATTGGTGCATACCAATAACTTATATGCATCGGTGCATATATTATTAATAAATCTCATTGGTGCATAAATTCATTTACAATGCACTAGTCGATATGTTATAATGCACAAACATTGGTGCATATAGTACATTTCTATAGCATTGGCACGATGTCCTTACCCCATTTGTGCAACATATATTATATTAAAGCATTGATGCATTTTTGTATATATGGACCAATGCAGATGTACATTGTGTGCTATTATAATAGTTTCATTTACTTTATTAGTACACACAAGTGCCTTTATTATATAAACAAGCACCGATGTGTATATTTTAACAATGAGCACTAGTGCATATATAATAACAATGAGCACCAATGCATTCTATAAGTAAAGAGCACCAATAGATTTATTATGTGAAAGAGCATCGATGGATTAAATTTGAATAGGTTCATGGAAATGAATAAAAGCAATTGGTCAGTTGAAATAAATAGGTTTTGTATGTTTCCAAGGTGAATTTAAGTAGATTTCCTCTACCGCCGTGGTGAATTTAAATAGATTTTGTATGTTGTAGTGGTGAATTCAAATAGATTCCGTATGTTGCGGTGGTGATTTTTTCCATTTTGTGGACATGTAAATATAGTTATATATATTTATTTGATAGATTGTGTATGGTGTTGTGGTGAATTTTTCCATGCTGCTGATATGTAAATTTAGTTTTTTCTTTTCTTTTTACAGATTTTCAAATAATTATTTGAGAAACAAATATTTTTATAGTAATTATTATTTTCATATTTAAATATTGTGTTTTGAAAAGCGTGTTGGGTAGACCTTTGTTGATATCACACTAACAAAGGTGCCTGATTTTTTGACAGCCATTTGTTGCTTTTGCCACAAAATCACCAACCATTTTTTGTCCTTTCTTTTTCGTCATTATTTCAACATCGATGAAAAAACCGTAGAGCTCTCGACCAACCAAGACATGTCACGTGGCCTATTTCGGGTTCTTATTGTTTCTTATTATTTCAAATGTGTGTTGATGTTGCAACATCAACAATTTGATGTTGCAATGAAATGTCCTAAAGGGATTGACGTAAAAGTGTTGATTGAGGGATAGTTACACCTGACTGACAAAGGATACCAACATGGCATAATGTCGATGTTGGAACAATAAGACATTGATCAAGCAACGAATTAATGTCGATGTTACAATGAAACATCATGAATGGACTGACACAAAAGTGTCGATATAGAGATAGTTACAAATACAACCAGATGGGAATAACATTGACGTTACAATGGTAGCACATTGATCAAGCAACATATTAACGTTGATGTTGCAAAGAAATGTACTAAAGGGACCGCCATAAAAGTATCAAAAGAGAGACGGGTTCACCTGAACCACAAGAACTTCCCACAAGGCATAATGTCGGTGTTTTCATGAAGTAACGTCGATTTTGTACTTGACTAATGTCAAAATTGCAACAAAACATCCTAAACGGATTGACGAAAACTTATAGCCCTGCAGCGACAATGTTGTACGAGCAACACAAATATGTAATAGTTAGCGACAATATCTGTAGAATTAAAAAAAAGATCCCAACAGAGCTAGATCTTCTATTAATCTTCCAAGAAAGCATGCATTATTTTCATTTTCTTTACAAATGTTGATTGATTCAAGATAAATGGATTGGAAAGACATATGGTAGGGCCATTATATGACACATCTGACCATGACATCAAAATAATTGGATCATTGGGTACGTGGACCAATCAAATGTTGTCATGTAATAGTATATCATCATCACAACATACAAAATGTTGGTAAAGTGCATAAAGCCAATGAATGCATACACAATTTTCTTTACTCAACTTACTATGTTGCAAAATTGTCATGCTATTTTCTAAGGTCAAAGCTAAAGTTAGCTTTAAATTTTCCTTGGTATAAACTCTAATATGTTACTGTACCTATTAATCAAATTACAACAAAATGCATATGGGATATTCATTTTTCGACAAAGTGCAGAAATCCACACCGCCAACTCCATTGGATCAACAGAGTCATGTGGAATAACTACCAATTGAGATTTACTTTGAAAGCACATAAACATTCATTGTAATAAATGAAATGGACAAATATACTCTCCAAATTTTCTAAATAAATACACAACAGTTAACCCCAAAGCACAAGACCTTGAAACAAATTCATACTAGAGATTCATGAACAATTACAATTACAATACCTGCTCAATGAGGTATGTTATATGATTAATCCCATATTTCACAACAATAGGATTTTTCACTTCAACAGTCTTTCCATTTTCCTCAGCTTGAGCTTTCTTCAAATCTCTTCCTTCTTTGCATCTTTATCTTCTGTCCTGTATTTAAGGAGGATCTTGAAAAGGTTGGAAGATACATTAAAATGTAAAGAGTATGAGAAATACTTGACCAATATACGTTATAATACAAAATTTCAAAAAAACAACTTGATGCGATATACAATAAAAGCTACACTTACTTAGACAATCTCTCATTAGAAGAAATTTCAACTCAAAATGGGCGTCCTAAGGAAAATTAATAAAATAATAGCTAAAATAATAAAATAATATTTATTAATTTTGGAGGAAGGAAAGAAAAAACTACTTTTTGTTCGTATTTTCGACATATCTCCCTGTTTTTTTACTCAAATTTTGATCGGGAGAGCTCGTTGGATGCAAAATTAAATTCTGCATCCAACGAGTACCCACTCGGCATACTTTTGACGGGCCCCACTACCCCAAAATTATGCCGAGTGGGTACTTGTTGGATGCGGAATTTAATTCCGCATCCAACGAGCTCTCCTGATCGAAATTTTAGTAAAAACACAGGGAGATATGTCGAAAATACGAACAAAAAAATAGTTTTTTTTATGATACCTATCCCCAAATTTATATTAAAAAATTATTTAAGAGGTGCTCCCTTTTTTAATTTTAAAGAATTTTGATTGGCTAATACATGATGACATGGAATTTGTATTATTTTTGGAAGGCCCATTTTAAATTGAAATTTCCTCTAATGCAATGGGAAAGAATAAACATCAATGCTTCAGAGTTTATTTCACAATTAGAAGGAAAATTAAAAAAATCCCATGTATTAGGGTTGTTACAATAATTGGGAGAGTTGGAACTAGCTCATTTTGCATAATATCCAAAGGTTTTTCTCACTTTAGTTGGTTCCCATAGTATTCTTTACCGAGGAGCTTACAATGAATGTATTTCATGAATACAAGCCATTTTAATCGTAAGGATGTGACATAAACCTTGGAGGTTAGATACTTAACTTGAAGATTTTTGGGTTGATGAACATGCTAGGTTACTTGTGGACACATACACTTATGTTGAGAGGAATCATTGGAGTGACTAACTAAGTTGGCAAACATATTAAGGACCATTAGGCATAAGTGGCGATGTGGCGCAGAGTAAGAGGAGTGCCTTGTTTGAGAACAATTGGAGAAATAACCACTTTGTAAGAGAGCACATTTGAATAACAACTGGTTATATAACATGTCATCTCAATAGGGTGTTGGGCCCTGGGGCATCATTCTTGGAGGATGCACAACCTTCGGTTTTGGGAAAAACCCTAGTGTGGCACTTGCCATTCTCATATTGTAAAACACTACTTGTGGGGTTTCCTTGTTGAATTAGGTGTAGGTGATGCAATACCTGTTAGGATTATAATCCTCCGTTGTCCAATTTGGTCAAATATGTCTAAATCAGGAGTCCTTTTAGTCTATTTTTAGTCACTAGCACCATTAGGTCCACTTGGCCTAATTGGGGCACATGTGCAAGTTACTAAAGTGTGGGGAACATTAATTGAGGCCAACTGCCACTGATTTCACTTGCATGCATCAGTTTAGGAACCTCCTAGATCAATCCATACAAATTAGGAGCCACTGGGAGTGCCGATACCAACCTCCATCCATTGAGTTTAGTTGGTGACTAGTCAAGCTCAATTAGGAGTCAGTTACATTCAGTTTCAGTCCCTTACATTGAGTTCTAGTCCCTTACATTCAGTTCTACTCAGTTAGCGCTAGGATTGCATGGCTGCATGCAGGTGAGGCGCATTTACTACCTCAGTCAGTTAGACTAGTTAACATTGAATTAGACACTTGAGTTTGGATTTTGAACTCCGATGAACTCCGATAATGATTTAGACAAGGTCATTTAACCATTTAGTCAAGTACAGTCCAATCAATTCGAATTTCCTCACATGGATTTGAATTGCATGAGGCTATTTAGCCATTGTACTTCATTGTAATTAATTATCTAATTACTTTTGATTAATGAAAGCATTCATAGTTGCAAGCCATTTTTGCATTGTTTCATTCTTCAATTGCTGAGTAAATTGTATGATGTATCTTGTGAGTTATGTGTTGATCCAAAGATCTATGTGCTCAATTTAATATGGTATCAGAGTCTTGGCAGGACAAGGCACTTCTCCTACTATAGATCCATACTTGGATCAAAATTTTGTTTTGAGCAAATTTGCTCCTTCCAGTACTACACCAGAAGCGGAGAATTTACCACTTAATATCCCCAGTAAAGGAATTGTTGATCAAGCTTGCTTGATCAATTATTATAGGTGTCATGAAAATTCCAAAAGTGCAAACTGTCGACCTTGTTTTGTCTGTTTGATTGTGTGATTTACAGGTTTATCAGTCTTCTTCACTGCATTCGCTACAAGCAGCTTAGTCTCCTTCACTGCATTCGCTACATCAGCTTAGTCTCTTTCATTGCATTCCAAATGTCCCCTCCAATGGATCTTCTCACTCCTTTCAACTACCACCAATGGAAGGAGGACATGGAGATGCAGCTACGCTCCAAAAGACTCTTCAGACTCACAACGGAGAGAGAGGCAGAGCCAATTCATTATGTTGACAAAGAAAAGTACTAGAATAGGCTTGATGAAGCATACATATGCTTGCGCCTCTCAATCTCTCGAGATATTCTCTTCCACATCAATGGATTGAAGACTCCCAAGCAGGTTTGGGATAAGCTTGCTTCCTTATTTGACAAGCAGGATGACCTAAGGATCTATCAGCTAGAGATTGAGCTGATTTCTCTTCATCCAGCCAATTTCGAAACACTAAATGAATTCTTCACCAAATTCAAGCATCTAGTGTTCCAGTTGAAGTTGTGCAAGGTTGAGAAGGAGGATGATCAACTCATCATTGCCATTCTCTCAAAACTTGGTGCATATTACTTAGTCTTTGTATCAACATTTCATTCAGTGAAGCTCACTAATCAAAATTGGAAGATGCCTACTCTTAACTCTTTCATTGAATCTCTCACTCAGGAGCATGACAAGTTGATCCAAATGGGGATCATTCGATCTTCCAGAGATCAATCACTGGTTGCAGGAGGACCTAAGGTAGCGAATGATAAAGGGAAGAAAAAGGATGAGTATCCTATGGAGAAAGAGGAGTTAAATGAACCTTCAGGTTCGAAGAGAAGCAAAAAGAACAGAAAAGGAAAGACCCTTTGTTCTTACTGTCGAAGGGGCTTTCATCCAAAAAGCACTTGTATGAGAAGAAAAATTGATGAGATGGCTCTTCTTCTGAAAAAACAAAACATTAATGTACCTGCTAACGCAAGGAAGGATGACCATAGAGAAGAAACTAAAGAACATGAAGAGACATGTCATGCACTGAAGGCTAGTTGTTCAACAACACATGCCTTCCTCATTAATTCTGGAGCTTCCAATCATATGGTTGCATCCAGAGAATCATTCTCTTCCTTGCAGTCTTTTGATGGTCCTAGTATTCAAATGGGTAATAACATTCAAATTCAAGCCAAAGGGAAGGGGTTTATCAAGCTTGAGCATGGAAAGTTCAAAGATGTGATTTATGTGCCCTCCTTAGCTGCAAATCTATTATCTGTATACCGGATGACTCATATTGTCTCTCCAAAGCAAGTGATATTTGGTCTTGACTCAATGGAGATCACATATATCTCTTCTAGGGACATCATAGCGAAGGGTGCTGCAAATCATGCCTCCAAGGCATATGAGTTCTCACACTTCATGTCGTTTTCAGAACTAGTGCTCTCTCAATAGCCACTTACAAGGGAAGGTAAAAACATTCCATCTACATCTTTTGCAGTTTCCACTTGTATTGTAGAACCAACTATATTAGTTTATGAGATTGATATTCAGGGTGATTCAGATCCAGTCCCTACTCCCAAGCGAGAAGCTAGGAATATGACTGGAAATCCATTTGACACTCAGAAGGAAAAGACCCTTGTGCTATGCCATGCAAGCTCACCTCCTTCAGAGAGATGCAACAAACTCCTTGTGAGATGCTACATGGAAAGGGATGATTAGTCACACTACATTCAGAAGAATAGAGTGGATCATACACCTCTTCATCCAGAAAGAGGAAAAGGTTACATTCCTCCTTCCTTCCATCATCATTTTGGGAGAAGATGGAGAAGTCTACATGCCAGGCCCTAGGATACCTGTGCACATAACATCATGCATGGTTCTTCACTACATCGCAGAGATTGCAACAACATATTTTCAAGTTTTTCAAACTTGAATCCTGATCCTGCTTGCTTAGTTAGAGGGGGGGATTTTTTCCCATGTGGTTTTTCCCCCAGTTCCTTATGTGAAGCAGTTACTTTACTTGTTTTAATGGGTGACCTATGGTCTTAGTTACCTGGGACCACAAATTGTCCAAGCCAACATTTAGGGGGGGTGTTAGGATTATAATCCTCCCTTGTCCAATTTGGTCAATTATGTCTAAATCAAGAGTATGTCTAAATCTCGAGTCCTTTCAGTCTATTTTTAGTCACTAGCACCATTGGGTCCACTTGGCCTAATTGGGGCACATGTACCAGTTACTAAAGTGTGGGGAACACTAATTGAGGCCAACTGCCATTGATTGCACTTGCATGCATTCGTTTAGGAGCCTCCTAGATCAATCCCTACAAATTAGGAGCCACTGGGAGTGCCGATACCAACCTCCATCAATTGAGTTCAGTTGGTGACTAGTCAAGCTCAGTTAGGAGTCATTTACATTTAGTTCTAGTCCCTTACATTCAGTTCTACTCAGTTAGCGCTAGGATTGCATGGCTGCATGCAAGTGAGGCGCATTTACTACCTCAGTCAGTTAGACTAGTTAACATTGAATTATACACTTGAGTTTGGATTTTGAACTCTGATGAACTCCGATAATGATTTAGACAAGGTCAGTTAACCATTCAGTCAAGTAGAGTCTAATCAATTCGAATTTCCTCACATGGTTTCGAATTGCATGACTCTATTTAGCCATTGTACTTCATTGTAATTAGTTATCTAATTACTTTTGATTAATGAAAGCATTGATAGTTGCAAGCCATTTTTGCACTGTTTAATTCTTCAATTGCTAAGTAAATTGTATGATCTATCTTGTGAGTTGTGTGTTGGTCCATAGATATATGTGCTCAATTTAATAAGAGCATCCTTGGCCTCATGCAATCCACATCAACCAAAAACATTTTTGTTATGAGTAGGTAGATTGTAGGATGAATAAAGTAGCTATGACTCTCTGGGTTCTGATCTATGGAATTTGAACCTTACTGTTACTCATGCTGAAACACGTGTTGAAACTCCTATACATATGGTCTTGTTGAAACACGAACTGAAACTCCTGTACATATGGTATTCATAAGCATTTTAAATCATTGTTGTAACTCCTTTGCTGCTACTCAACGCATCCCAAGTAGACTGTTGTTACTCCATGCTGTAACTCTTGTTGCAACTTCGCTGCTAGCCCATGCATCACTTGAGGATTTCATACCAAGTGGAAATCAACTACAAAGGAAGGGGAGACGAAATTGAAATGGCCAAGCAATTGGACCATCATGATTGTTCAACTTCCGTGCAAAAGGGAATGAATTTGGGAATAACCGGGTAGTTAAATGACTACAGCCGTTTAGCTCCAACCAAAGGAGGAAAACAACTTGGTAGAGGCACGGTGTTAAAAAAAAGGGAATATCTGCAAGGGGGAAGAATAGGAAGGGGTGTATCACATAAGGACAATTTGGTTAATTGTAATAGGGGGAGTCGTGAATGACACATTGGGAGGCATATCCAACTAGCATATTATCATGAGGGAAAGGCTGAACATAGTATTAGCATAGTAATTAAATATGCTATCCTTCGCACTATCATGCTAGTAGTTGATGCAATGTAACTTTGTGATTTTACCTTGAATTAATAAAATCATGTATTCACTTCATGTGTGTCCAACAATTAATCTCTATGTTAATTTTCACTGTGTTTAATAATAACATTCTTGCTTCTGTTGCGTACTCTGAGGGTAGAGCCAAGCAATGTAACCGTTAGTGTGTTGCAACACCCTACCATTGCATCAAGTGGTATAAGATTGAGGTTCAAATATGGGTTGTGAAGATTGGAGAAGTAACGGAACGAGTTTTAGCTCTGGTTTGAGAAGAATGGAGAGATAGCTAAATGGAGGTTCAGCCTTGGCAGGAGAAGATTTATAAAGTAACATAAGACATGTTTAGCACTTGAGAAATTGGTTCTATATATTTGCTCCTGTAGAGATTGTGGTTGTATGATACCTAAGAGAAGGTGTTTCGGAAAGTGCATTTGTTGAAGGTGGAGCTCATGGGGGGGCATCACCGGTGAGGTAGGCCTGTAAATGGTATTTTAGATTTAATACTACGAGGCAAGTTGCATGGATACACCAACAAGAGGAACGGTCCAAGAAGTCATGAGGAACCAAGGGAACTGGAGAATAAGTGAACCTAAGAATTAAATACTCAAGAATGAGTGTTAGCACAAAGGTTCTGTGGGATTTCGAACGAAGGTTGTTAATTTTGAGTTACCAAGAACTGTGTCTGAGAAAGAAAAATCTCTAAATTTACTAGAGGTGATTGCTGATAAAGAACAAGTTAAGAAAATTATTCACAGGAAAAAGATTACAAAGAAAGGATATTTCCCATGTCTTGGAAATATGGGGGAAAGGAGAAGAAATGCTAACCAACAGAAGGATGAGGATAGAAAAGAAATAGGAATGATGTTTGAGATTATGGAAGTGTTGTATATGAATTCATAGAGAGTATGATTATTACTTGATCCAAGCATTAAAGGAATGGTTGAATATTCTACAGGAAAAACATAGCAAGAATCCCATGGAAAGGCTTGGGAAAGACGTGTGGAGTCTAGGATGCAAAGGACACAACTAGTGTCAATGGTGGAGAAGAAAATTTTGTCCAGGAAACCTTGGAAGGAGGATGGGACAAAAAGAATGAAAAAATCCCTACTTTGGGTATTGATAAATATGACATGAAAGGAATTGAAGATCCTGTGATCATATGCTTGCATGAAGAAGACTTTGATGAGGAATGTGTACCAGAGGTGATAAGTGAAACAAATGGAAAGGTGTAAAAACTAGAGGTTCTTGGGATAACTCGAGATGACCTTGTATTATGTGATGACATTGTTGTTTTTGTAGGTATGAAAGGAAGAAATGGAGAGGATGACTCGGTAGGTCATGAATTTGTTGTTGATCCAAGTTTTGAAGCTGGCAATGTGAGAGATGAGATATCATATCTTGGAATATCTGAGGACACTCAAGAATATGATGGAGAAGTTAACATTATAGGCTATGAGGATTCAAATGACAAAGAGAAAAAGACTATCCAAAAATGCCCAAGTGAAGAAGTTGAGATCGAATTCGTTGAATCCCAAGAAGAACTAGAGAATAAATATGCAACAAAATATAGGAAAGAGAGTTTGGGATGGATCCTGAATTTTGAAAATGATGTTGAATATGGCCTTAAGAGTGTTGCATCGAATCATCATCCACATATTGGAAAATAAATTGTGATAGGATCCAATGCACCAACACATAATTTAGAATACATTGGAGGATACCTATTACATCAGAGAAATAGAAGGGTACAACGATCGTTGGAGAACAAGGAAGAGGAGGAAGATAAGACATGTTCAGATTTTAAGACATTACCCAAAGAAGTGTTTGCACAAGTATGATTATGGTTGAGGTGGGTGAACAATTGGAACCTATTGTAATATATTTGAGATCACAAGGAAAAGGATCCAAGTTGGAATGGGGCATCCAAGGAGACAAAGGGAAAGGACTTGGAATTGACAAAAAAGAAGATGGAATTTTATGAGAATCCAAAATGTATCCATGGAAGGTATTAGTATAGCAGTATTAAGTTTAGTGTAGAGAATGAAATAGAATCTTGCATTGTTGAATGGATGATACCCTTATTGTGTGAGTTCAAGAAGAAGGAAATTGTCATTGTGTCAATAAAGGGAAGATTCCAGATGATGGAAGAAAGGTTGAAGAAAGGTTGACCCGAGGAAATGGGAATTGCAACATCAGAGTGGGTCATAGTTGGTTGTATCATTCCATTAGAGAAGAGACTATTGTTGAATGAGTCCTTTGGATATTTTGTAGTGTGATGTAGTTGTCTCCTATGGTGATGAATCTCCACGGATGTACCTGCACAAACACATCAAACAAAACAAGCAAGATCAAAGGTACCCGAACATAGTCTACAGTTCTATATTAGTGACTAAGGAATCCAATAGTAAAATGAATGATTACAACATAACACATTTTACGGGAAAGGGACCAAATTTGCATTAAAAATGAATAATAAATATTACAACCATTGCCTTAGTGTTGTGATGCTCCTTCACATGCTATGGATTGTCCTCAAAATCTCCAACTTGCTCCTTCTATGCTACCCTAGATTTGGCCAGAATCTCAATGTAGCGGTATAACCTTTATTTCTCTCAACCATAGGGAATGAGTCAGGTTTTATAGGCCTTGGGAGGATAGGGATGGTTGAGAAAATGGTGGGTGAGGTGGAAGGGAGATCCTACTAGGGGGGATCTCGAGTCCAGGTGGTTCACAAGAGTAGGGATGAGGGTGCCATGGATTCTTCCTTTGAGAAGCTTCATGAATCTTCTCTTTTTCTCTTTTAAACTCGAGCACCATTTTATTCCATGTAGACAGAGCGTTACTAGGGTGGAACCGCTCTTTGATCAAGGGACATAGGAAGTGGCACCGCTTATTGACAAGAGACAATGGGCGTCACTGAATAGGGTAACACCTTTTGCATTAAGGGCAAAGGTAGTGTTGGACTCAAATAGGGAAAATAGGAGTCTGGGCCACTGTCCAACTTCACAATTTGGGATTTGAGAGCAAATTCTGATGTTTTAGGCCTCAACACATGATGGTGACGAGATTTATGTGTAACAAAATCCCCCCCAAAGCATGAGGCTAGAGGGAAACTATATGCGAGAGCTTTGAAAGAGAAATTTATCACTTCGAGTCAAGAAATCGCTTCATCGGAGATCATCATCAAACATGATTCTGCAATACATCAATAATTTTGAATCATAACCAAATGATTCCTCATCATGGCTGCAGACCAATACAAGGAATATCCATGAGGAAATGAATAAAACCTGGCTACTAGAATACAACGTAGATCCATACGAAGAAGACTCAAACTTGGACATAGCTACCAGACATACAATGTATATCTATGTCAAATGGATGCAAATTTGAGCACATCCACGACCATACAAATGTGGATCCATGCTAGGACTCATACAAAATACTCCATCGAAACCTGGGGAAAGAAATGATCACTTAACAAACTCCCAGGGTCTTCGTCTCGTCTTCCACAAAGCACGATTCTATCCATGTGATTACAATGTCTTGATGTCAAACATGGTAGAAACCACTTGATTACCGATCAATGATGAGAACCATTAACAAGTGAGAGGGAGATCACCATTGATGTCAATGATTTCTAAGGTACCCTAGCACAATTTCCCGAGTGTGAATAGATGATTTGATGTCAAACACTCAGTCGAATATCTTGATCAAAGGACGATGATCTCAACCCATGTCGAGAGCGATAGAATCTGTCATTAATGCATACAGATCTATAGGTACTGTCTTTTTTATTCCAAGACTAATTCCTAGATGATGCTTTGATGTCGACAGGAATAGTCTCGTCGAAGGAGGGCCATGATGAATCCCACATCGACGATACGAAACTCAAAACAAAGTTCTGGAATTTTGAGTATGATGTAACCATAGGACTGACTCAAAAGGTACTGACACAAAGGATGTTTTGACTGCAGAGGTAAACTTTAAATTTTCCTTTGAACATCGACCGGCACGACCGAAGACTTGGCAGCATTGACTTAGACCAGACGGATGCCAAGACATAATGTGACGACAGAAAATGCATTCTTTGAAAGACTCAAAGGAGTGACATGACTCACGAAAGTGGATCGATTTGGAAGTAGGTTGAATACCCAATTGACTGAATGAAATGCAGACAAATTCCATGTTCAAAGGTGGCTAATAACTTTCATTTATTTGTAAAATAAAATAGTTCTCTTCCCTTAATTTCCCCATCATGATTGATGAGTGCCTATTTTCATTTTTACGAGTCCAAAGAGGGTAACAAACACTCATTGTAGCTTATCCAAAGATAATTCCATTCTCATATACTTCACGAACCTGAGAAAGGAGGTGTTCATTCCCCAAAGAGGGTCTCTCAGTGTTTAGTTTAACGAGTCCATTGAAAGTTAACTCATCATCATTCATGTTTAGATCAGAGTCTGAACGAAAACGGGAGAAAACTCCAAAAGGTCCTTTTTCATACAATTTAGTCTCTAGGGCCTGAAAAGTATAAAATAATACCCGAGAGAACTCTTCTAGTCATGATTGGTTGGAGCACTCCTTTTTCATAACTAGTCAATCCGAACCGAAAAAAGGGTAAACTACCGTCGGAAAGATGACTCTTCAAGTACTTTTACGAGCATGAAGAAGAGAAGTTCGCTTAAAAATATTTTCACATTTAAGGAGTCCGAAAAGAGTTTAAAGAAGACTCCATTAGGTTTTGTTTTCACGATGAGCGGGTTTAACGAGCCTGAAAAGAAGCGAAAATGACTTAGAACTTTGATACTAGGTTTAAAGAGCACGATCGAAGTATCAAAATTAGCGCTCGATGAATTTTTCCATTAGGAAGTATAAAAAAGTCAAAAACGAACTTACCCATAGTCAATACTATTCACTTTCATCCCTGCAATTTTTTTTAAAAGACTATTAGGTTCCAAAAAATATCAAAATTGACTTTTATAACTATAGAAAAGGGTATTTTTTAATGAAATAATTAAAAAATACTAAAATAATGTAATAAAACCCTACAAAATATTTTATAAAATTCAAAGGAAATAGTAAAAAATATTTCATTTTACATCTACCAAGTTTGGAGAGCTACTTGGAGCAATTGTGTGTAGATTTCTGGTGGAGATTTCGGAAGCCATTACTCGCCCGATTTTTGATCCGTTTATCCTAGGTAGGAGCTAAAACCATTCTCATCATTCCTATGGTTAAAATTTTTCTTTTCCAGTGCATTTCACTGATTTTTGCGGGATTTTTACCCAAGGGTAAAAATCGTATCCCGCTTAACGCGCTTCTCCTTTGCGGGAAAAGCGGTGCCCATGGAAAACCGTGTTTTTTATGCCTGCATAGGTGGTGGCACCACTCTGTCTCAAGGAGACAGAAGAGATGCCAAAAAGCACACCAAAAAAATGGATGCCCTAGCAAAAATAATGATTTTGAAGTATTTTTAAAGATCGATGATGTGTCTTAATGCTTCAATTTTTGTTTTTGGCAGCTTATTATAGTCAAAATGGTGTTGTAGAAATAAATACAACATGAGGACTGTGATGCCAGAGTTGGGGCAGATGCGGCTTCTATAGCTGCTTTACGGGGTTGTGGCCTTTTGAATTTATTCCATGTTCCCAGTATGATATCTCATGTAAAACTAGAATAATTTTTGTGAATGTGGAACCCATAACAACAATACTTTGAGTTGGGGGCCCACATTCTTATAGTGGAGGTGGAAGATATTTAATTTCTGGCTGAATTATCTAGGCATGCAGCCCCAATCTCATTGACAGGTTCTCGAGGGGGAGACATCATGACACAAGAACTCATAGTTCACCACTATTTCTCCAGAACTAAGATGTCGGGAAAAAAGATCTCCATCAAGGAAGTGATGGATTTGCCACTTCGGACAGTACTCTTCACTATGCAGAGGATTGCAGGGATCCAAGGGGATCATCAAGTTTCTTGGGCGCACATGCTGTATGCCCTAGAGGCTATAACAACCACTATTTTCAACTGGGCCGAAGCATTGCTCAATGTGTTCAAGGATCAACTGACGAAGTTTCCCCAGGGAGAGCTAAAATAGTTTGGTTATGGGACTATCCTGGCATGTTTATTTTTCGAGTATGTACCTCTCCTGAGGCCACAGGTGGTTTTCATAGAGTTGAGAGTTCGAGACCCCCGCATGTCGCGATGGGTAGAGATAATGGCCTGTATTAGAGGTGGCGGAGCCAAGGTCAATTACAAGAACCCATTTTTTCGTTGGTTCGACGACCAAATCCTCATGATTGAGGATTATTCCTATGCTGGGACTGACTTCTGAGGAGATCTAGATCTACCTTTACTAGCAAAAGCCCAATGGGGTGATATTGTTAAGAAAAATGCTTAATATGTTGATTATTTTTTGTATTTTCATGTTTTATAATTTTTATCAATGATGACGAGACCTAATGTTTTCATGCAGATGTTGGAGATGCACAACCCAAGGGTTCATCCCCAATGGATAGGCGAGTGGGTGCTCGCTTCATACACAGTGGAGAAGACGAGTTAATCGAGTTGGAGGAAAACCTCAAACGGTTGACTCTGGACATTCTAGATGCTGCTATAGATGACCTCCCTTTGAGGTACCAGAGACACACAACTGGGATGTTAGGTCAATTCAACCACTTGCTACGGAGAGTATCTAGGGCTATCATGTGCTATCATGAGCACCACTAGAAATTCTGCATGATGTATACATTGAAATCTAGCTAGCTTCAGGATTTTTTCCATTTTGTATATATGAAAGCCAGAGTGCTTTAGTCGGGGTCTTGTGACCATATTTTTGTAAAACACTTTATATATATATAGACTTATTTAAGGTGTTTCAAACGGGAAATGATATTTACATGAGTTTTTATGTGTCTTTTACTGTTTCTTTTATCTTACAATGGACCATGTTTTTTTTATAAAAGTTATATATGGGCAATGTACCAGTATAAAATGTAGTTTTCCAATGAGACGACAACCGTGTTATAGGACCTAGGAATGTGCCTATAAGTGATGGATTCAAATGACCTTTATAGTAGACGTACTCTTCAAAAAAGACGAAGAAGTGTAGGTTTTCTGATAGTATAAATGTGGTTTAAATGACAAACCACTAGTTGTGAGTCCATAAATACTACCAAGTCATGAATGTCCTGAGATGCAACCTTGGTCAATAAACCTATCACTTCCTGATACTCAGCGATGTTGTTGGTAGCTAGACCAATACAAACCACTCCTGAACTGACTTAGTCATGTGCCGGGGAATACAAAACCCAAGCAGCTGAAGCGAATTTCAAGGTATGATGCCAAGCACCATCAGCAAAACCATAAAAAAACATCTGATTTGCATGACCAAAACATGGAATAAACAGTATTGACAAGAAACTCAAAACCATATTGAAAAGCCAAAAACATGACAAAAAGTCGAACAATATACATATATACAAGGTACCATACAGAAATGACTTCGAGCATAGTACCTCTTCAGGTACAACCCATTGCGAGATTTACTGAAAGGTATCTCATCGTAGTCTACAAGCTCATAGGCCCCTTTCTCTAAAAATTTACTCACGATAAAGGGACTGTACCACCTAGATTCAAACTTTCCCTTGCCTATATTTTCATGTCTCTGATCATAATTCAGAACCATTTCACCTTCATTAAAGACACTAGGTTGAATAGACTTATCATACTGAGCCTTAACGCGTTTTTGTGTGTGCCTCGTTAGCCAAGGCAGCATCTCTTTTATTTTCATCAAGGTTTGTTAAGTACAAAAACCATTCTTCTTCAGCGGAAGTGTTTGGGAGAAGTTCCACTACAAGCTTGAGTGATGGTATTTGACACTTGATAGGGAGGACAACTTCTAGTCTGTAAACCAGCTGAAAAGGTGTGAAACCAGTTGTTTTTTTAACTGAAGTCCTATAAGCCCACAGTGTAGAAAAAAGAGTCAAATGCCAGTTGGATTTGTGATCTCTAACCATCCTATGCAGCATATTTTTCAAAACTTTGTTAATTCCCTTAACCTGACCATTAGCCTTTGGGTAATATGGAGTTGAGTTTTCATGGCCAAAACCCAACTTATCACTCAACTCTACCATCATCTTATTGCGGAAATGAGATCCATGGTCAGTGACTATGGCTTGCGGGCCTCCAAACCTAGCTGTCACATGATTAAACAAAAAAATGGCGGCAGTCTTGCCATCCTCTGCATATGTAGGAATTTCCTCATCCCATTTTGTAAAGTAATAGATGGCTAAGATGATGTAACCATGTCCCCCCCGGCTAAGGTAATCTTACAATGCATGAAATCAATACCCCACTTGGCGAAAGGGCCAACAAAAATGAAGGGGTGTAAAGGAACAGGGTGGGTGTGCTTTTTAGGATAAAAGAGTTGACAGGGTGGAAATTCCTTAACCCCCTCATGACAATCTTTGAAGATTGAGGGCCAAAAAAACCCAGTGGAAAGGATTTTCTGAGATGTCTCCATTCCAGAAAGATGACCGCCACATGCTCCAAAGTGGCAATCATTCAAAACTTGTAAAGCCTCTTCATGTGTAAGGCATCGTCAAAGAATGGAGTCAATACCGCGTTGATACAATGTATCCTTTAAAATGACATAATACTTTTTGTAGTGACAGATGCGACGACAATCGTCACGGGACATGTCGAGATGAAATCTCTAGGTCTGGAGATAAATGATCAAATCTCCATACAACGGGTCAGTTGTGCTGATCAGGAACAAGAATTGATCCGAAAATGAATCATTGGGCTCAGCTTCCATCAGAGCACAGGGAAGATCATACATCAACTCCATGAAAACCAAGGACTTCTTTGAAGTAGCATTAGCGAACTTGAGATCAAATTCCTGTAAGATAACAATCCAACAGGAATACTTTCCTCGTAGTATCTGATGAGTCAGAATGTAATACATGGGTTTTGATCCACAAGAACAATTGTGGTGCATAGTAAGATGTAATAACGAAACTTTTGCACAACAATGACCATATCCAAAGCTAGCTGCTCCACACGTGAGTAATGGGTTTTAGAGTCAAGAAGACTCTTACCTAGGTAATAAATCACATGGTCTTGGTCGTTGGAATCTTCTTGCACTAGAACCATACCAATGGTAGTAGTGGATGGAGTAACATACAACATAAAGTATTTTGAGTAATTTTGGGGGTGCAATATAGGTGAATGTGTCAAAGCGTGTTTTAGATTGTCAAAATTTCATTGGTCTTGGTCATCCCAAAAGAACGGAGTGTCCTTCTTAAGGAGTGCATATATTCGTGTGTTTTTTTTGCGAAGTTGCATACGAAACAATGAAGAAAGTTTGCCTTTCCTTATGAACTTTGGAGTTCAGTGATATTAGTCGGGGTAGGTAAGGCCAAAATAGCAACAATTTTCAAAGGATCTATTTGGATGCCATCTTTGGAAACCACAAATCCAAGAAGACATCCAGTTTCAACAAAAGAGACACATTTGTGTGGATTAAGCTGAATATTGTAATGACAACACCTAAGGAAAATATCTCTAAGGTGCCCAGGGTGGTCCTTCTGTTGCTTTGAATGAGCAGGGAGACCATCTAGATAAAGCTCCATGATGTGCATGATATCTTGAAAAGCATAGGACATGGCGCGTTGGAATGTAGCTCCAACGTTTTTTAAACCAAAGGGTAATTTTCGATATTAAAAGGTTCCCCATGGGCAGATGAATTTCATTTTATGTTGATCGGTGGGTAGAATTTCTATCTGATTGTAGCCGAAAAATCCATCCATAAAAGAAAATATGACACTCCCAGCACAGTTATCAATGATTTGATTGATGTCCTTGGGGAAATCCTTATTTAAATCTTGAAAATAGATACAAAACCTAATAGTGCCCTACTTCTTAGCCACAGGGAAAATATTAGACACCCATTCCATCAGTGGTATGGGATAAATAAACCCCGCTTTTAGAAGTTTCTCCACTTCATCTTTAACAGTTGCAACCTTCCTAGGATGGGCTTGATGTAGTTTTTGTTGAACTGGCCTTTCCGTGGGATGAGTTTTAATATCGTGTACGGAAATGGACGGATCAATCCTAGGAATTTCTTCATACGTCTAGGCAAAAACATCATGGAATTCATCGAATAGAGCTCTATAACTTTCAGTTTCTTTTGTTGAAAAGTTCTAGCCTACATGAACATGCTTAATAGTTCTGGGTTTGACTGATATGTCAGTAGGGTTTGTCTAAGTGATGTTGCAAAGGTTTCCTTTGGAATCAATGCCTTGCAATAATACAGGTGTTTGAGGATTGCTGAAAATATCAATACTAATAAGAGATACAAGATCAAAATCTACCGAACTGGCGTTGGGAAGGAAAGAGGATCTATGATGATGATCTTCCCATACAGGTTCATCTGCACTCATGATCTCCAAAATGGACTCGTCCAATTGGAAACTCTGTGTGAGATAGTCTAGAGTGGGGAGAGAGGGTTCTAGGCAGTAGGGCAAGCGGTACTAGGATCCGAAGCCACCAGATGAGATCATCAGAATGGACATCGAAAGCAGATCAAACAACATCATAAAGTTCTTCGTAAGGGCCTAAAGAGGATGACTCAACAACTTCTTTTCCTCTAGGACTATGGAAAGTCATGGAAATCATGTTCATAGTCACCACTTCCATACTAGGAGGAGTTGAGGGAAACAATCCCATGAGGGTTGAATCCTTCAACATACCTACCCCAACTGACTGATAAGGCGTAGGGGATTGACCTAGCATAGGGATATTATTTGCAGTGGGGGTAGTAACATCTAGTGAACAAAAATTAAGATGATCGATGGTCACAATTTTCCCAAAATGATGGAATTAGAGAGTTCGAAACACTATCGAAGTGACAACCATCATAGCATAGAACCAATTTCTCCCCAATAGAAGATTCTAATCCAACGAGGCATCGCCCACCTCCACCTGAATGAAAACAGTCTTTCCCCGAAGCTCGACCAAAAGGGTTGGTAATAGACGATGATGTTGGAAACCTCGTCCATCGAAATCTTTCAAGGTTGTGGGTGGCTTCATAATTTTGGGAGAACCAATGGCTCTCTAACAAGCCACTGACAATACCAAGGTGGAAGCTCCTTCATGCAGGATGGTCCTATGGACTTTTCTCCCAACTACTTTTGTCGCGATTTAAAATGCAAGCTGGTGGGGTAATCTAGACTTGTAGTTCTCCACATTGAAGTGAATCAAATTAGTTTTATGTGGTTCTAATTAACCCAATGTCATCAACAAGTTTTTGCGCTGCGTGGGACAACTTTGGAGCACCTCCAGGTTAGACATTGCGCAAGGTGCTTGAGCCAAATATTCAACAACGTTGTAGAATTGTGTAGCTCGAGCATTTGTATTAAAAACCAGACTTCATGAGGGTACTCTTGGGTGGGCGCAAAATCAAGTTGAGATTAGGTTTCTCGATCATGAAGGGACCATTAGATGAAGACAGAGAAGAACTAGTGGAAGGAATTTTATCAGAAGAAGGATTATCGTCCTTCTTCTCTGCAGCTTTGTCATATGACTAACTGCGAGTATTCAAGCTAATAGTTTCTGAGGACATCATTTTGATTTATTTTGTAGAATTAGAGGTTCATTGATTAGACATATGATCTATCAATTGTTGTTGAGACAGAAATGGGTCGGTAAGCACTGCTGGTGTAGGGTTACTTTTCAAAAAATTACTAATCTCTTCACCACGAGGGCAATCCTTCATGAAGTGGTCACTACCACACAATAGGCATGGATACTTATCCTTTCTCTTGCATTTATTGCCATTATTTGGGGTCGTAGCCTTGGGATCCTCTTGTTGGTTTCCAGGCTTCTTATTTTTTCCTTTACCTTTATTCTTAGTACCAGATGTTTTCGTACTTTGAATAGTGTTCATCTCGGAGAAAACCGTAGGAGAAAAAGGAGTAGTAGTGGAAGTACTTTGTTACTTGGTAGGCTTAACTATTGATGAGGGCTATATTGAACCGATGACCCCATCAACATGAGTTTCTGCAAGTGGCTTGGTAGGGTCTATGATGGGGCGAGGACCTTGAGGGATTAGGTCATATAGAATTTCGGACTGGGAATAAACCAAGTCGAGATCCCGAGTGCGGTTGATGGCTTGGTCTTTAGTAACAACACCGCCCATAGCCACATATCGGGCAGTGGGAGGAAACAAGGATTTCATGAAATAATCAACCAATAATTGATCTAGAATAGGAGATTTAATAAGCCTTCGTCGTCTCCTCCACTCATGAATATGGTCAGATATGTGTGTGGAAGTATTTTGACGAAGTTATGTCAAAATATCTGTACCAGTTTCGCAACGGATGGGCAGTTGGAAATCAATAAGAAAATTTGTTGCCAACAAGCTAAAGTCCACAAACGAATGTTGTGGAAGTTCAATGTACCACTTTGCAGCTGTACCAGTCAAAGTTCGCTGAAATATCCTTAAACAAACTGAATCATCCATCAAGGAGTTGGAAGAACGCCATAGATGGAAGGTCATAACAATGTTTTTGGGATATTCTCCCTGCTTCCCATCAAATTTCAGAATATCTGATGGTAACTTTACTGGAATTGTAGGCCATGAAGGGTTATGTTGGATGGGGTCATTAATCAAATTGGACAGATCAGGAAAGTCCAAAATTTCCAAAAAAGGAAGTTGTCAGTTAGGTTGCACATATTGGTAGTAGGTATAATGCATATGTATACCAGTAGGAACATAGGTCGAAATACATTGGTTGTTTGGAATTTGAATTCGCAGATGATCCCCCCTCGAAGATTCATAGATGGAGGTGAACCCCTGGGAGGAGGGTTTCCTCTAGGTGGTGGTGGCAGTAGTCCTTCGCCAGGTGGGCCTCCACCAGGTGGTCCACCAGAAGGTGGTCCCCCAAGTGGTGGACCCACAAAAGGTGGTCCTCCCGAAGGTATTGGTCCTCCAGGAGGTGGCCCCCCTAGAAGGTGGTCCGTCAGGAGGTGGTTTTCCATGAGGTGGACCTCTACCAAGTGGGCCTCCACTAGGTGTACCTCCACTAGGTGTCCCCCCATATCATCTAGCAGTGTTGATAGGTATCCCCCAGGCAGAGGCATATACAACCAGTTGGGTTTCCCCCATGGTGTAAACTTGTTTTCTGGGTAAGGCATACCAAGATATACCATTCCTCTAGATGTAGGTTGAAATTTCACATTACTTATGGATGGTATATTTCCCAAGTGAGTATATCCCCAAGAAGGTTGATTAACAACGGGTTCTACCTTTAAGGGTTGCCCCGTACTAGAAGGGGAAGTAATTGCTTTGGTTTTTATGGGAGGGACTACAATTGTTGACTGTCCTACAGCAGGGGTCTGTCTTGTACTGGATATGACTCCACTAACTACTGATGCAACTTGAGATGGAGTTTTCCCCCCAGTGGTAGAAGATACGGGAGAACTTGAAGAAGACCCAGGATTTTGAACCGTAGTAGCAAGTTTGGAAGGTTGAATTGTATTAGGAACTATTGATCCTCGAACTGGTGATGTCAAACTAGGAACATCTTAAGACGTCGAGAGTGAATGGTATCCGGGAGGTGTTGATTTCAAAGGAGGAGGTAAAAGAGCCGACACAGGGTCCTGATGAGAAGGAGGTGAAGCTATGATGTTTGCAAGGTGCTCCTGAAAATTATGTAAATGATTGACCGTTGGCTGGAGCCTTCTATACATATCCTCATTCGACGGAAGGATTAAAAAAGGACGGTCTAGTAACCACAAATTCGAAAATTACTCGACCCACAGAGGTTCTCCAAAAAGGAGTGTTAGGGCCATATTTTCTCCCCTCGTTATCATCATATGGTCGATCAACCCAATTTGATGAACCAACATGACCTTCCATCGGAAAATGGAAGGCAATGTCAGTCGTAGGAGGCTGTTCGACCAAGGGATTATCGTGTGTAGTGAATTCTTCCCCCACTTCCACAGTTGGATTCTCTTCCACATGAGAATTAGCTGTGGCACCTTGGTCTATGGATTCCATTGGTATTTCTCCTACAATAGAAGGAAGGTTAGGTGGCAGGCCTTGAACTATTCTGGATCGTCTCAAAGGAAACTCAACCAGATTGTTGGTCACTAAAATCCTAGCCTAGGGTTTGAAAACTAGAGAAAACACACAAAACCTCTCCTACACAAGATAAAGGACACAATAAAACTTAGGTGACAATAGGGGTTGATGAAAGCTAATTCCTCACTAGGATTGTCAAGTCTTGTCAACTCGCGATATATCACAGGGTCCAACGGTAAAACGCGACAAGGAGGATTGGGACCGTCCCTTGCATGAATACCCGATTACGTGGATGGTTCATGCGTAGTAATCTCCCCAAGTGTTGTTCTCGGTGTATTGCGTTGACAAGATGAACAAATGTTTTTTTTCATATGGTTTAGGGAATCCTAGAAGGGTCTCCCAATATACGCAAGGTACGTGGGAGCTCAAATCCGTGTTAGTGTTGTCTAATGCACAACCGTTCAAAAGGGGCCTTTCGATATACAATCAAGTATGTGAAGTACCTTTCGAGATACCTCAAGGGTACGCGGAAGATCGTTCAATATACCGATGGTACGTGGAAGAACCACATAGTTCCCAGGATGTAGTGCAGGCAAATGAACGACAACTCCTATGTTTTAAAGACGTTGAAACATGTTTCTATCCTATCACTCAAGTTACTAATTTTTTTTACCTAAAGCTACAGTTGATTTTATCTTGAACGGTTAGGTGGATGCATGAAGTGGATATGAAAGAGTAAAACCATGCAGCATGGGATACAAAATTTTCACTTCACCATTCAAAGTATGCCCTACTTACAGGGAGGAGAGAGTGTTTCAATTCTATTTCAAAACAATAAAATTCCCAAACAGTCACACTGAACTCATCTTTTCAAAAAATGCAAACAAGAAACACACTTCTACATTGGTCTTTTAAAGAAAAAAAGAAGTGAGATCTATTTTCCTAAAAAGAAAGACACTAGCACTAAAAGGCACACTAAGCATGTTTTCAATTTTCTTCAAAAAATGAAAAGATCTAAGTTATAACTATGATATATATTTCTTTTGACAAGATAAGAGCGTATAAAAGGAAAGAAGAACATGGATATCACAAATCTTGTGAAGCTAATCAGGGGTCCAATGATTCGTCTTTAAACAAAATTATGATCAAATCTCAACAAATTTTTTCTTTGAATCAAAAGCAAAAAGTAGTCTTTCATAAAATCACGAAGAACAAAAGCAAAATCCAAAAAGAAAAGCTTCCTTTTCAATTTGATCAAACAGTAAAAAGAGATGTAACTCTATTGACTTCCAAGCACTCCTTTTGAAAATCAAAACCAAGCAAACAAGAAGCTAAACAGATGGATGTAACCTAGCTCTTTGAACCAAAGCAAAGCAAGAATTTGCCACTATAAGACTTTGAATCTAAACATCTAGATCTCAAGAATGAAGCCCAAAAAACACAGAATAGAAAGCAAAATCAACTAAGCTTTGAAATCACAAGGGTGTGAAAACCCTACCTAGAACCACTTGAAGAGGGTTGGTGACAGAGCGTTACTGCTTTGGCAGTGCCTTTTTTCCACTGTGATAGAGCGGTGGCATCGCTTAATGAGTACTGAGAAAGCACGGTGGCACCGCTTATTGTCCTCTATGCATGTGTGGTGACTTTTGTAGATGCCAAAACAAAAAGAATGGCAAAACAAAGAGAGTTAGGTCTTGAAACACTGGCATCAAATCATGAAATTAACAGGAAAATTAAGTACAGAAAGTAGATGTGCCTCATATCTAAGCATACCTGTTTATACTGAACCAAGATCTCACTAGAAAAGCTAGTAGATTTGATCACTAAAAGGTTGGAGTTTGGATTTCTGGCAAGAGTTTGAAAACCAAGGAAGATCAGATGTGCTGAATGCTCTTCTCCAGTATGGCCACCAGATTTATTGCTAGAAAAATGCACCTCTTGCTTACAAGAGTTGTTCCTCTAGGCCTTAATGGTTCAGATCTAGAACAAATGAGTGATGCCAGAGATGGAAGACTTTCCTTAGAGCTGGTAGATATTTGGAATGAGTCCTTTGGCTATTCTGTAGTGTGATTTAGTTGTCTCCTATGGTGATGAATCTCCATAGATGTACCTTCACAAACACATCAAACAAAACAAGCAAGATCAAAGGTACCATAACATAGTCTATAGTTCTATATTAGTGACTAAGGAATCCAATAGTAAAATGAATGATTACAACATAACACATTTTACGGGAAAGGAACTAACTTTGCATTAAAAATGAAGAAGAAAGCTTACAACCATTGCCTTAGTATTGTGATGCTCCTTCACATGCTACGCCTTGTCCTCAAAAGCTCCAACTTGCTCCTTCTATGCTCACCCTAGATTTGGCCAGAATCTCAATGCAGTAGCATAACCTTTCTCTCTCTCAACCATAGGGTATGAGTGAGGTTTTATAGGCCTTAGGAGGATAGGGATGGTTGAGCAAATGGTGAGTGATATGGAAGGGAGATCCTATTAGGGGGGATCTCAAGTCCAGGTGGTCCACAAGAGTAGGAATGAGGGTTCCATGAAGTCTTCCTTTGAGAAGCTTCGTGAATCTTCTCTTTTTCTCTTTTAAACTCGAGCACCACTTTCATTCCATGTAGACAGAGTGTTACCACGGTGGAACTGCTCTTTGATCAAGGGACATAGGCAGTGGCACCGCTTATTGTCAAGAGACAATGGGTGTTACTGAAGAGGGTAACGCCTTTTGCATTAAGGGCAAAGGCGATGTTGGACTCAAATATGGAAAATAGGAGTCTGGGCCATTGTCCAACTTCACAATTTGGAATTTTAGGGAATATTCTAATGTTTTAGGCCTCACTGCATGATGGTGACGAGATTTATGTGTAATAGCTCTAGTTTTTGGATCCTAACCCCAATATCAAACGGTCTTTGGATTTGGACTCCAACCAAATGCCCTACCTCTAGAGGCTACTACATCATTATGGAGACAAATATTATTTAATATTAAAAAAAAACTATTAGTTATCCCTTTCTTTAACCACAACTTAACTCAATATTATTTAAATCTTAAACAAGATGTATTTAAGCATAACAAGATAGGACGACCATGAAATGAATCCTTCTTGTACACTTGTTACACTTGAGTTAATCTTGTTGATATGCTCAAGGAAGCCCAAAATCTGATTTATTATCTAAAGGCCTATTGTTGTAATTAATAAGTTAGTATTTCAATAAGTGTTAGGGTTAGTATGTTTTTTAATAGGTTACTATATTAATTAAAAAGTTACGGTTAATTTTTAACTATTCACTTAAGGAAATAACGTAAGGTTTGTTTGTTTTTAAGAATTAAGATAGTATTTTCATTAATGTTAAGGTTAGTACATTTTTAATAGGTTTTCATAAATATTAAAATGTCATGGTTATTTCTTAATTAATTAGTTAAGGTTAGATTTATAATTACATAGTATATTAATTAAAAAGTTAGAATATTGTAATCCAATTAATGACATGGTTAGTATATGATTAATAGGGTAGTATTTAATTAATTAAAAAAAGTTATGCTTAGTTTTAAATTTTAATTAATTAGTTAAGTTTACCTTTTTAATTTATTAGTTAGTATATTAATTAAAAGCTTAGGATTTTATATATACTTTCTTCTTAATATATTGGGTTAGTAAGGTTAGAAGTAGAATGCTACTTTATTAAAAATTTAAGGATAATATATAATTAAAATCATTAGGATTAATATATTAAAGTTAGGGTTAATATTTTAGGGTTGGTATCTTAGCTAGAAAGTTGAGGTTAATATTTACATTGATCATGGGGTAATGTTAAAGGAAGGGGTCTCCATTTGAATGAAGCATGATGCGAGGGGTCTCTATCTGAAACAGATGGCTAGGTCTCCATCAAACCTAGATACATATATTTTTGGAGTGCTTATATGATACCGCAATTGACAACCTAGTATGGAGAAGATCGTATATGAGGCAAGCCACACCTTTAGTCCCACAAATTCCATCAGAACTTCGAGTCTCTTGGTTTAATGTTGAAGTCTCGTTATAACTTGCAATATATGGAAGTGCTTTCTCATGGCCCTTAGATGAGAGCACATTAGGACATGCAAGATACACCTGTGATAATAGATGTGCAATATGTTACTTAAGATAATGGAGTCTTGGTCGGGATGACATTTATTGATATGACTAAAAGAGACTTAGGCATGCTGGAGTTTATTGATGATAACCAATACACAAATATGGAATCTTCCATGGTATCTCTTGGATGCAGTGAATGTTTGTTGCCGCTATATAGTGGGAAGTCGCTTTCCAATAAGCGCCTACATGATGTGTTGACAAGATGTAATGTTCTCTTAACTGGAAAAATAAATAAATAAATAAAAATAAAAATCTGAATTCAATTCCAAGGATGTTAGTCAAGAACTCAATTTCCTTTTCAAAGGTCCTATAGAGTCATTGAAGGACTTAGTTTCAAGTTCATAATATGTCGATCGAGCTATAGGGGCTCTCCTCTCTTATGAAAATTACTTGCAAATGATAACAATTATGGGATATTTACCATACAATGATATAGCTTGGAAAGCTACAAGCAGTTGGATACTGCAACACAACGAGCATTAAATCTTATTGAAAGTAAGATAGATGCAAACAAAAACTATGTCTTGTTTGGACAGATGAAAATGACTTGTACTACTGGCATGGGAAAGAGGTTATTGAATAGGTGGCTGAAACTGCCACTGTTAGATATAGACGAGATCAAGCGTAGGTTGGATATAGTGTCGACATTTGTTGAGGACACAACATTACGCCAAGATTTAAGACAACATCTGAAAAGAATTATATTGAGTGACTTGTGCAGAAACTAGAGAAGAGGGATGTTAATCTACAAGATATTTTAAAGTTGTATCCCACGGGGATGTTTTATTTTTTAATTTATCTATTTTTCCATCATATGCATGTGAAACTATGCATAAATTATGTTATGTACTTCAGAAACTATTCATGTAATATCTTCTTATGAGGTACAAAGTGACCATTGCCTTGAAAGTGACCATGTAATATGTAATATGTTCTTTTTCCACTCCAAAAATCGGGCTTTGTACTTGTTTCTCCTCTCCTCTCCTTCCCAATAGTCCTCCACCAGCACCCAGCCATACCTTTTAGATTCATAGCACCTCTTTGTTGTGTATAAAAATAGAGACATTTTATGCAACTGGTCTTCACTATGTGCCTCAAATTGTTAATATGAAATCATCATAAACTCTTTATTTGTTTGTCTATCCACAGTGATGATAATATCTTAGTTTATAGGTTTATCTAAACTTAGATTGCATACCCTAATACAATATTATTGCAATATTTAGCTAAAATTTAGTTCGCACATCTTAATAACACCTTATTTTTAATATTCATCTAAATTTAGCTTGCATGCCCTACTAAGATATCAGTTTAATGTTTTAGCTAAAATTTTAGCTTGCATATCCTAATTACATCTTTATATTTAAGGATTTGGTTAATTTTTAGTTTTCATGCCTTAATATGTTCATATTTTTAAGATTTAGGTAATAAGATATCATATAGATCCTAATAGCATCTCATTTTAAAGATTTGGTTAAATTTACCGTACTCACTCTAATAAGATAGTATTTTAAAATTTTAGCTAAAATGTTATCTTGCATATCCTAATAATATCTTATTGAATGAAATTAAATTGTTCGTGTGCTTCAGTTCATATTTTTTTGTGCTCAATATTGATATAATCCCCATTCATGGCTTCCCAAAGGATGCAGAAGTGGACACCCCTCCCAATCCACTCCTTACTTTGAAGAAGTTTGTTGCAGCCTTATAAAAGGTGGCCAGGGCTTCACATTTAAACTAGCCAAGGTTTGTGAAAATATGGAAAAGTGCCAAAACTTCAGGTTTATGTGGATGCTCCAAAGAAGAGAGTTTTAATCTATGTTGGGAAAGTACTATTGGAAAAAATTTAAACTTTGCAAGGGTATGATCTAACACAAAAACCCTAGAGGGTGCGATCTAGAAGTAGTGGAGTCCCCATCTCAAAGCTGTATTCCACTTCTATTTTGATGGAAGAGGTTATTTTTCCTTTCATTTTAAGCTAAACAATAACCAGGACTGTGTATTTCACAATGGACCATAGTTTATGAGCTTATGTGGCCTTTATCTCAGTAATTGGTCTCTGTATTTCGATCCAAAAGAGGAAGTCCAACAAATATCACCATTTAGGTCCACCTCCCTCATATTCTTCTCATCACCTTGGACCCCAAAACCTTGGAGGAAACTGCAAACTCTGTAGGGAAATGTTTTCACAGAGCCGAGACTAATGTTAATATGTAGGTTAGTTCTTGTATTTCAGTTCAAGAGATTCTAGATGCAACTGTGTTGTAGGTAGATAACAAGGCCCATCTTCAGAAGTTATATTATGATCATATTCCATTTAAATGTATGGGTTGCCATTAATATGGGTATTTTTCAAAAGAATGCCCACTGTGGTGGTAAATAGAATATGGTGGATAGAAATAAGGATTAAACCACTTTATAGTTGTTCCAAACAAGTCATACAAAGTCCCACATCAATATTAGATCAATGATATGGATGCAACACTAGATTTAGTTTTATCAATTAAACAGGGTTTGCCATGTATGTCGTTTGCCCCACGTTGTTGTGTTATATGCATTTTTATTTCCATCTAATACACATTTTCATTGTTTTACAAGTCATAATGATGGATGATATTTTGTAGAACCACACATAATCAAAACATTTCCATGAACATTATGTAAGCATTCCATATTGAATTGATTTTAGGATTTAGAGATCACTTGACCATTATTCTTAATGGTTTGTTGTTTGCATTTTTACTAGCACAACCTTTTGATATAAAAGACTCATTTAATTGATTTCCATTTCTCATTGATTTAGATGAGACCAAGACCTCAAATTTCTCTAAATTCCTTAATGAGAGGTCTGTGACAAGATGATTTAGGTTGATTATGGTATTCCTGTAGAATTGCTTCATGAACCATTCTTTCAATTTTGTTTTTAGTTTATTATCCTTTATTATGTTGTTAGGATGATAATCTATTTAAATATTTATTTTATGTCCTAATTTTGTGATCAATCCCATTTTAGATACAAATCAAACTTGACTTTGGAAGTGAGTGTATGGATGGAAGTATGCAAGCATAATCTATGTTTTTGCAAGGGCTAGAATGTCCACTGACATTCTAGAATACAAACTGATATTCAAAAGGAGGGTATATTTAGCCGTCATTGTTGTCTCCTTGAGGCTATCTAGTGCCGTAAAAGATGGATTTTAACATCGAACACTCGTGAAAGAGAAGAGATGTAGAAATATATATTAATTGAGTTAATTGATACAATTTTCTAGCATCTTTTCATTGTGGTTTAATTACTTACTCTACATGATCATCCCTAACTACAAATAATAATTGTTATTCATTAACTTGATTGGTCACTAACACTCATGATATTTATTACACATTAAAACATAATATATCAGGGATCCTAATATATTATTGAGCTTCACTTATTCTAGCACCTCGTCTTAATATGAAATACAATTTTTTAAACTCCCCTCAATATAAAATCCATAGAAACTTACTCAGTAATTAAGAATAATTATAAAAGTTGAAGGGCATTCTTGTTCAGTCTTCAATAATGCAACACTTCTCTGGTTCTTAATATCTAAACACTGCATTCGGTTGTATAATGCAGGTTGTGATTGTAAAGAAATGTATGCAATGTCATATCGACCAAGTTTTGCATTGGGGCATCAAAGGTAATTTATGATTTTATCAATCTTTTTTCTTGTATTTCTTTCATTATGAGATATGATTGTTGAAACAAGTGTTTGAAAATGGAATTTTATGCTTTAAATATGATATTATCTGCCAATTGATAATAATGGGATTCTAAAGATTATGGATTTTTTCATGACAATATCTTTCTATAGTGACCAAAATGGAAACTTGACCAATAGAGTAATCACATTGTGATACATCTAAGTGAAATATGACATATTTTATGATCACAATCAATTTTGTCTATATTATGAATACTTTCTTGTTTACAATGCAAAATCTAGATGGAACTTCTTTAGGGTGTTGATTTTGCGTTCTAATGTTATGTGTATCCCCCCTGGAGCTTCCATTTCTGGCTTCTTTGTTTCTTTATGTTAGAACCAGTAAGCTCACTTCCATCACATATTCCTATGACATGGAAGGTTTTGCATTCATATTTAAATGGATGTTGTTCATAGTCCTTAGGCAGTTATACCCATTTCCAACATCTGCACAATGACTATAGAGTAGAGTGTCATGATTGTAGTTTGTTAAGTATATATGATTCTATTCCTTCTCCCAATGTTTCAAATTATGCATGGTTTTCCAAAGAAAAAGACAAAAAGACAACCCCATACTATACTCTATGGCCCCATGAATATGCTTATATCTAATGTTGTTGAGGATCATGTAGGTATCCCAGTGAAAGCACTGTAACTTCGCCTTGAGAAGCGAATAAACATTATGAATTGGAATCACAATATATCCTAATCATTTGTCCTTGTGGATACTCATTAGCTTGATGGAAGAAGGAAATTTGCTCATCCCATGGTGGATAGGATCCATGTGAAGCACCAACTATTGGATTGATCATCCTCTTTTGATTCTCCTTATTGTTCCACTTATACATGGCTCTAGGATGATCATGCTCGTCTATAATATCCTTGGAATCCACACTAAGATAATTGTTGTTCATAGGTCTCATATAGTGGTACATTTACGGTTTCTAGGGAATAGTGATTTTTACAATCCCATTAAGCCAATTTCTTGAGTTTTGTTCAAAATTCCTAGAAAAGGTTTATGGATATCATAACCTGCTTGATCATATGTTGTGAACTTATACAATATATCATCCTTTGCCAACCATTAGATACTCAAAGTCATGTATTGATCCTTTTTACCATTGTAGAGGACTATGTAAGTTAGGTTCCCAAATTCTTAAAGGGTGCTAGCTCAATGGAAGAGCGCCTGCCTTACAAGCAGGAGATTGGTGGTTTGATTCCTCCATGCCCTAATAATATTATAATATCGGTTAAAAACAACTAAATTAGTAACCAAAAAGTAAGAGATAAGTGACCAAACAATGAGAGATAAGTGACCAAACAAAATGACCAAAATTTGTATATAAAATTACTAAAAGCGACTAAAATAGTGACCAAAAAATGAGAGATGTGAAACTAGGCATTAAAAGGGATGCAACACGTGGCGGTAATGATGAAGCCAAACATGGCATTGATATGGTAGAAAAATAAGACGCAAAACTAGGCATTAAAAATGATGTAACACGTGGCAATAATGATGAAGCCAAACATGGCGTTGATATGGTAGAAAAATAAGACGTTACTTTGGATGCAAAACGTGGCGCTACATAGGAAGAAAAATATGGTGCAAAAATAGAAGAAACCTTTGGCATCATTTTGGTAGCAAAACACGATGCAAAAAATGAAGCAAAAATTGGTGCAAATTTGAAAGCAAAAAATGGCACATATTTGGAAGTAAAACATGGTGCAAAATGGGATGCTAAAGTGGTAGCACAAATGGATGCAATACTGAATTCTAATTTGGATGCTAACATGGTGCTATTAAGGATGGAAATATGGCGCTAACAGGGATGTCATTTAAGAAGAAAAAGTGGACACTCGCTAGGAAGCAAAATAAGATGTTATTTAGGAAGCAAACCTCGACGGTGTTTAAGAGGCAAAGTTGGACGCTATTTTGGAAGCAAAAAAATAGAAGTTATTTTGGACGTCATAAAGGATGCTATATAGGAAGCAAAAAAAGAAGTTTTTAAGACGCTTTAAGTTTTTTCCATGATGCGTCCCATTTAGTGTCTAGTTTGACCACTCAATGTAAAAAAATTTACACTAAAAAGGGACGCTAATTCTAGGATTTGTTATAGTGTAATCACATATGGACTCTTAAGGGTATCATTAGCTTATGATTGAGTATGTTGGTGCCATTATGTGGTTTTAAGCAATTTGTAGGTGGCTTAATACCTTGTGAATAATGTTCCAAGGAAAAATATCCCCTAAAGAAACCATTAAGGCATATAAATCCATGAACAATGCCTCGAGGCATGATGCATGACTTCGCAAGCGTGTCCATGGCACTATGTATAAAATTTGGGGACTTTTGGCCTTGGACATGGTGAGTAGAGGAGACTTGAATCTTGGGCCCTAAATGGATCTTCTAGAATTAAAGGGCTATGGAGGTTACCTCCACCAACCACAGATGGCATCTTAAGTTATCATTGGTGTATGATTTTGGATGTTGGTTCCATTAGGTAGCTTTGGGAAATATGTACACGTGTCAAGGACTTAGGAATTGCATTCTGATGAAGAATACCATGCTCTTGGAACTAAAGAAACCATTGAAGCATCCAAATCCATTAAAAATTCCTCAAATCACCACGCATGACTTCACATAGGGATCAATGGTGATATGTACCTAATTCTTGGGGACATAAGGCCTTTGACATGTTCATGCGAGGAGACCTCAACCTTAAGACCTAAAGTAATCTTCTAGAAATCCAAGGCTAAGAAGGTTGATTCCATTGAAAACATTGGCCTCTTGATTGTGATTAAGGATGTTGATGCCATTATGTGATTTTGAGGAGTATTTATATGTCTTATGACCTTGAGAATGATGTTCCAAGGAATAAATCCATGCCTTTGGCCCTAAATATATCATTGAGTCATTTAGATCCATGAACAATGAATTGAATCACCATGCATGGTCTTGGGGACCTAGACATGGTCAAGATAGGAGAGTTGAACCTCGATCCATAAAGGAATATTCTAGCCATCTAGGGCTATGAAGTTTTCTTCCACCAAGCACAGATGGCCTCCTAAGGATGTCATTAGCCTATTATTGAGGATGTTGATGCCATTAGGTGGTTCTGAGTATTATGTACATGTATTATGGCCTTGGGAATGATTTTCCAAGGAAGATAGCCATACCTTTGGCCCTAAAGAAATCATTAAGTCATTTATAGCTATGAGAAATGCCTCAAATCACCATGCATGTCTTCGTATGGGTATCCACAACACAGGGGGCCTTAGACATGGTCATTGGAGGGGACTTGAATATTAGGCCCTAAATGAATATTCGATACATCTAGGTATAAGAATGTTTTCTCCACCACCACACATGGCCTACTAAGGGTATCATTGGCCTATGATTTAAGATGTTAATTGCATTAGGTGGTTTTGAGTATAATTTAGGTGTCTTAGAGCCTTGGAAATGATGTTCCAAGGAAGAATGTCATGCCTTTTTCCATAAAGAAATCATTGAGGCATTAATAACCATGAATAATGCCTTAAAGAATGACATGACTCCACAAGGGTATCCCCAGTACTATGTAGTCAAATTGGGGACTTGGTGCCTTGATCATGGTTAGTGGAGGAGACTTGACCCTTAATCCATAACAAAATATTGTAACCATCCATGCCTAAGGAGGCTTCCTTCACCAACCACACATGGCCTCCTAAGTGTATCATTAGCCTATGATTGAGGATGTCAGTTCCATTAGGTGTTTTTGAGAAACATGTACATATCTCAGGGCCTTATTGTTAAGCCCTAAATGTTGGGCATGATTCCCCCTACAGTGTGGAACTTTACCCACTATATGGTGGTGTATTACATATTACTAATGTAGGATCGGGTCTATTAGTTGTTATTGTTCACCCTTGTCTCCTATATATGGGAAGGATACATTTTCATTAGAGTAAGCATTGTATATTTTCATGTATTGGGTAATCAATACATTGTGTAAGGAGGTTAATACCTCAAAGCTGATTTCTATTCATCTTATTTATTCATTATTAATGTGTGGAATACTCTCATATTTTCTATTTCTACTCTATTTATACTGTTTTGGGGAGTTGGTTGCATAACATTTGGTATCAGAGCTCTTTCCTCGGGACATGCTTCTGCAAAATGAGTCATCTTGGAATTTTCACTAAATTTTTTTTATAAAAGAATTCATAGATAGAGGTTAAAACCCCACTTCTAAAACAGGCCTATGTATCTCCAGTACGAAATTACGATCCTGATCCATTACAATTTCGAAGATATTCGTAAAGGAACTGAGTGTTTTTCACTAGTCCACAACCTAGTCTAAATCAAGTGTTCTGGTGAAAAAGGTCATATATGAGGCATCCAAGATCAAAATTGAGTGATATATATTGCATAAAAAATAATATGGATTGGGGTATCTATAACACCCCAGTTTTTGACCTCGTGGTATTTTGATTGTACATGATGAAAATATTGTATGGAATCATGGCGAGGAGCTCAAGGCCAAGGGCATGCCATTGATTGATGTTTTGTGTATAGGTGATTAAGGTTGATGCCTACGGTTTATGATGCTAAGTCAAGCACATTATATATATTTGTGAATATCATGTAAAATGCAAACTAATAAAAATACCAAAACTAGATATGTGTCGCAACGTTAAAGAGACGGGGGCATGATTTCAAAGGGAATAGGGAGGGGGAATGTTTAACCTTGAGCTATTTTGGGAAAATCCATGTGTCAAAAGGGAACACCAAAAAATGTATGCCCATTCTCCTCATGTGTTCATGTTTCATCTTCCCTCACGTTGTGGGGAGTAGCGAGACGTTTGGATCATCCATCCTTTACGTTTTCAGTTTCTTTTTTTCCTCATGGTGCATATGTAGTCCATCATAGAACTCTCGCCAAAATGTTGTGATCCATTTATGATCTTTCCCTATTCCATTCTATGCATGCACGTTTTGTGTTCGCTAGTTTTTCAGAACTGTGTTTTGTTCTGGGTTGTTCATCTGTTGTTACCATCCTGAGCATTGTTGTGCAATGGTCTCCTCTCTTAGAGAGCGAGTGGAAGCTTGTTTTGTTGTGTTAGCATTGTGGTATGATGTGTGTGTGTGCATATTTTTTCCTTCCGCTGAACTGGTTTGGAGTGGAAATGGATCTGAACTAGCTTGATAAACCTAGTGTAGGAAGGAACCTCACAAATAGATCGAGAGGGGCTGGTTTTTCTTCTTTGTACTCCTTGAACAACATTGGAAGAGAGCATAGCATGAGGGACTGTGTAGTAGAGAAGGGGATGCTTCCTTGTGTTGGGTGTGTATATGCTTTAGGATCCAATCCTGATCTAGTGCAGGTGTCTGCAGCTCGGTGGTTGAGCTCACTAGCTTAGCAATTCAAGTTTTCAGTTCCTTTACAGCCTGATAAACCCATCTGTTAGTTGGCTTGGCTGGTCCTTAATGTGAATGTTGGATTGAATGACTGCAGTATGATAACCCAACAATATATTGGCTTGTTTATTTATAGCCTTATAAACCCAACTATGTTGGCTTGGCTGAGATTGGTTGTATTCTTGGCTATGTGTGAGCCTGCTAGTATCCCTTATTCCTTGTGGGAATCATGCCCAGATCGGGGGTGGCAGTGATGCAGAGAGATTGATGAGCACACTGGCCTATCTCTGTGTTAATCACTGCAAATTGTATTTGCTTCATGAAATATGATGAACCTGTTTAATGTGTTGAATTGATTCCACTGTATAATTGAAATTGTATGCATCTATGTATGTTTCGTTCAATGCATTTTTAAATTAAGTTATGGTGCTTAGATGGTCGGATTGGTGATGGCTTGAATGATCAAATCTGTCCAAGACTTCTATTAGCAAGTTGAATTTCCACAGAAATCTCCCTTCGCAACTTTCCTTTCCATAAATTGCGGGATGCGTGATGCGGAAACAGACTTCTGTAAACTCTGTTCCCCGCAGATTTTCCTTCCGCATGCCGGATGTGAGATCTAGGAATGTGGGAATGCGGGTTGCGGCATCACGATCTCTAATTCCACAATTGGTTATTTCCGTAATGGTCTATCCGCATGTGGGATACAAAATGCGGAATGTGAAATGCAGAATACCTGATGTGGGATGAGGGGCCGCAATTTTCATATTTCTCCAATTCCACAGATTCAAGTTTTCCACACCGTTGACTCTTTCAGGATTGATTCTTCACTGTTGATCTATTTCCAGATGCAGAAGGGATCATGACTGGCGATTCCTGTTGCGATTTTCTCCATCGTTCGATCTCCTCTGAGATTTTTCTTCATAGGTCGTCGGATTGAACACTGACAGAAGCATTTTCTTTGCTATTGTGGAAGTTGGAGAATTTATACAGATATGAATAGATTGAACTTTGAGCATATGGATGCGCATTCATCAAATGTGTGGGACTATGGTATCGTTTCTCCTGTGAGACAGGAGGGGGCATGACAGCGTGGTATCAGAGCTGCTGGTTATAGCGCTGGGGCCTAAATGGGACAAGTTGAATAGTTAACAGAGCTCATGTTGCAGCTTTGGGGCCTGTCAAGGCCTGGAAATTCGCAGGCAACAACAGTAAGGGATTCTCCCTAGTCAACGTTCCCAACTAGCCCATGACTGTTTGGTGTAGGGAATCCGTCCGGTTTGCGGTCTGGCTACCGTAGGTCAGGTAACAAAAATAAAAAGGTTTTACCAGTTGCAGCCCGATCCACCGTGTATATTTTTGTATTTTTTAGTTTTAAGTATGACATGCAAATGCCTATCTAAAATGCAGATTGATTGAGAATGCAAGGAGTGTTCACAATGTGATGCGTAGGTTCTTACCTCTCATCTTAGGCTCTCTTGCATCTAAATCACACACACAACAAGAAATTAAAACTAACTACCTAACCTATCCCTAGGGAGCAATATTTTCACTTATTAATGAGTAATGTATTTTGTGCATGCATTGTAATAAGAAATCACAGATAGCTGATACTTCTTTCAAACACATGAACATTAAAAGATATTTGAACAACCAGATCACCAATTGTTTATGAACAACATTCATTACTCATAATGGAAATTTCCATAAAATAAACCAGAGACCACTCATACAAGAACATAGGTTCAAAGAGTTAGAACGATCTCACAATTAATGGACAAAAAAGCTGAAAACGAAATAGTTCCTCTTCAACAAATCCATAGCATAAAATTTAAACATTCCACCAAGCTTTCTCCAACAGGAAAACTGTAGTTATTTATTGCAAAAGAAAATAGTTCTTCTTACAATATGTCTTCACCAATCTAACTAGGAAAAAGTCCCTCTTCATGTCTAGATTCTCTATATTTATACAAAAGAACAAAACTGTTGGGCTGCCCACGCAATGACTCTTGGGCTTCCCCAACTCTTCACCTCCCACATTTTCTTTCATTAAGTGCTTACAATATATTACAATAAAATAAATAAGATTCTCATGAGGAGGGTCCCGCTTGACTATTCAAAAATTTCTTCCATGCTGAAGCTTCTGAGGCAATACTTTCAAATTCAGAAGGTTCTAGGAAACGAATATTTATTTCAAACTTAGCAGCCTGATTTCTTATGAATTCTATTCTGGCTATGCTCAGGCGAAGTTGGTCTTCCAATAGCTGCACACCAATTGCAGAATGATCTACTTCATTCCTCAGGGTCTGTTCATCTAAAGCTTTGATGTGCTGTATCCTTTGTTCATCTTCATGATACCTTCTTTGTAAAATTTCAAAAGACAGGCTGTGGTCTAGAAAAGTATCCATTCTTTGCTCAGCCTCTACCTGGCATCGATTATAAGTGATCAAAAGTCTCCTGAAGAATTCTGCACAAGCCCCTTTTGTCTTCTTAACAACCTTCTTGAATTCCTTGGCTGTGTTTATGGTAAAATCTAGTAAATCATAGTCTTTCCTTAGGGCTTGCTGATCTTTTGATGGTAGATCTGCAGGGGTTTCTTCATTTGCTTCTAATCTCGCCATCCTTCCTGTCAGAACTTCTAAGATGTCCTGTGATCTGTCAACAAAATACGAAGAGGTTTCCAAAATATCTTCCAGCTGACTGTCCACTTGCAAGACCTTGCACCTCTCTTCCTCTATGGCCACTTGCAGCTGGTGCATCTTGCTTCTCTATGCCATAACGTGCTCCTTGAAAGGCTGAAGACTGACCTGTTGTTCCTTGGCCTCTCCTAGAGCTGTTGTCAATGAGGTAATTTGTCCTTTAAGCTCTGCATTCTGCCCCTGAGATTGCCTCTCAGATTCCTCCAAGTTAGCCTTCTGCAACTCCAACTCCCCTATCCTGCCTAGCAGCTGCTCCTTCTCTGCCCTCAACCCTTGACATTCTTGCTGCACTTTCTCTATACTTTCTTGGGCAGCCTCCATAGATCTCTTCTCTACTTGGAGGAACTGAAGCTCAACTTTTGAAGACTTTATTTCTCATTGTATGTCTTCAAACTTTCTCTTTAAACTATTATTTTCCTCTCTTTCCTTTCTTAGGGTATCTTTGAGCTGGGAAGAGGACTTCTTTGACTATTCAAGATCAGTCATTATTCTATGCACATTGTCCTTGGAAGCATGGATCAATGCATCCCCTACTTTGATAGTGAACCTGGGGTCCTTGTCAGTCCCATACACTACAGTTGTATCATTTATCATTTTATCGGAATGCCCCCCAGTTTCGACCTTTCTCTCGGTCCTTTTTACTATCCTTTTCCTTTCCCTATCATAAAAGATAGTGTTGAAATCTGGTACCTCTTCCCCTTTCTTCTGTTCAAAAGGGATTAGCTTAAGAGTGGGGACCATAGCATGTCTTGGTGTGCTGCCAACAGCCGCTTCAGGATCTTGAATATCAGGGTTCCCCAAGTCCTAAGCCTGATTGTCTGCTATATCGTAAGTTGAGTGCTCTGTCACTATCTCTGTCAACTTTAGCTTTTCTGCTTCCTGCTTCTTTAGCTCCTCATCCATCTTTCTTTTCTTTTCTTCTTCTTCGCTCCTGGCATCTTATTTTGCCTTTCTGGCTGCCTCTTGTGTAGCTCTTCTCTTTTCCTCCTCTTCTCCTTTGATCCAGCCTTTGACCTCTTGTGCTAGTCTCCTAGCATCTTCATTTATTTTTCTAGTTTCCTCCTCCTCTGCCTTTGCTTGCTCATCCTGTCCTTTTCCGCCTTTGGTGGTGATTTTCTTCTTAAACCTTCTTCTTAAGGCTGTCATAATTTGTGCACTGTGGAAAATGGATTCCTCTCTATCCCAGTGGCTGGTGTATTCAAAAGGTACATTCGTCTCTTTATAGTGCTCTGCCACCTTATTCCGGAAATCATTCCTATGGAAACACATTTCCCCAAAATGGAATTTTCCCAACTCTTCCATGAATTCGTCAGCTTTCTTTACTCTAGTAAACTTGTAGCTTCCCAACCTGAATGGCAAAGGAGGGTAAGCTACTTTCTTGTGTTAAAAAAAAAAAACTCCCTATGCCATCTAAAAAGACTTGTCTAACTGCCTCTTTGTGGACTACATAGTCAGTGGCATACTTAGGTAGTAGTGAGGGTGCTCTAGAGCATCCAAACATTCTGAAATATAATCCATCCTCTGTCAAGTAATAGTCTGCATATTCTTCAATCACCTGCAATGCCTCCTCTGACATGCAGTTTCACTCTTTCAAGAAAATCAGGGTATGTAATGGCATAATGAAGTGCTCACACACTTCCCTATAATGACTGTGGTATTTGTGGGCCCACAGTGGCTTGTATGCTGAGTAGACTAGTGTTCTTTCCCAGTCCCAAATACACCTCAGATTGGGGAAGGGTTGGTTGCACAGTATGTAATCTATCAATATAGAGCTCATGTAGAACTCTTATCTCTTCTGGGACACCCCTCCTAGTGCTGAAGCAATGCAGGCTGAAAGGCTGCTGGACAAAATGTTTCCCAGTTGAACACTGTCCCCTGTGTTGCAACATAGAAAATGATAGGCACCCACTCTAATTTGAAGCTTTTACCGTGGGCCCTCCCGAAAATCCAGTTCAACATCAGAGCAATGAACCTGTAAGGGGTTCTTAGACTTGCAGTGTCATATTCCCCGGTCGATCTAGTTCTAAAATTCTTGCTAGGCATGAACATCCTTTTTAGTGTCTCGACTAGGTCCATCCTGATGGCCTTCAGCTAGTCTTCAGTCATGTATACTTGTGCTTCTGGTAAATGGTAGGCCAGTGCTACATACCCAGGGCTATAAGCAACATAGCCCTATTTATCAACATTTGCTAAAATCATGGTGGTTACATCTGCCCTGGGGAGAATCCACCCAATCACCTCTGAGCAGGGAAAAAGCTCAGGTCTGGTAGCAATTTTTATTAATGAATACCTTTCTATATTGGCATAGATGGTTTCTTCTTCAAAACCTATGTCAGGTACTTCTCGGCGCCTAATTAATCTGTAAATCCCCCCCCATTGATATTCGGGTTCCACACCAACTATGCATTTGGTGTCCTCGTAGGTGTATTCAACTTTGGTAATGATTTCGACTTCGAGTTCCTCTTCAACTATGGGAGCCTTCTTCTTCTGATGCTTAGACATCTTGAATTCTGAGGAATTTCCCTGTCATATACAGGAATTTCTTTTAGGTTCTGTTGGGTCATTTCCAGATAACATTCAAAGATAAAGACAACAGTATAAGCATTTTACCTCATCTATGCTAAACATGAGTGCATCTATTAAAAAAAAAAAAAGCAAACAATGTTCGAAAATCAAGTGCTCCTATCCAAAGACTAAAACCAGCTCATAAAAAGCATGGGTTTTCTAAAACGATGAAAAATCCTCTTCCTAATGCTGAATGGAAAAAAGTTTCAAAAATCCCCTCTCAGCGTTGTGGATTACAACGTTACTCGGTGCCTAATCTCAAGTGAGGATGCTGCAAGTGGTAGCGCACTAGAAAATAAGGGAAAGCTAGCTTGCTGTAAAAACGCTCACTCCATGGTCTGAACAGGTAATGCACTCGGAACCTAAATTGGGTCGGGGTTCATCTTTGAGCTCGAAAAGTCTCACCCTAAGCAGGAAGTAAAAACAACATCGCGGTCCTAGTTCGTGAAGAAGAGGGTAACCGAACTGTGGAACTAGACTCACGACATCCTGGCAGAAAACCATGAAAATGCCCCCTCGGATGGCCACACGCAGACTGGGGGAAAATGGTGTGGACAACGTAACAGCTGTCTGCATCGGTTTCCCCAGCAGTCGAATGCGGTCAGCAAAACCTCAACGGCCGCAGGAGTCATCATCAAAAAACTAAGAAACCCCCCACCGGGCAACCATACGCTTAACTTGAAAATATATATAGGTTGGGATGGGAAAACCTAGGAAAACACTAACTGTGGAGACAGCAAAAGTAGTTCAACAAATCAAACAGAATGGAAAAATAGGCATGAGGGCCTACCTGGCATTGTGCTGCGCGACTGGTGCAAGAAAATCGGTGAACTTCCATGGCGGAGCCACCTAGGAGCAAAGGTACCGACATCAAAATTCTTGGTCTGCTCGAGTGAAAACGACAACATGGAGAAAAATCCAAAATAACAATAAAAAATGAAACACCCTAAACCCCACTTTGTAGACGTCGCGGTCAACATGCAATCGGCGGGAAAAATCAGATCATCGGGTGGAAAAAAGGCTATGGGATCGGCGACCAAGTTACTATCTCCTTCGCAACAACGAATGAAGAAAATGTCGAAACGCCCACAATGGAATTGGCGGGAGAAACAAATCATCACTCGCATCGGAGCTCGTGAGAATAAGACCTCGGGTCAATAGATGGTTAGAGAGCCGTAACGGTGAAAACATAAATAGAACGAGTTCCGCAGACCGAAAAAATCGTAGTCAAAATAAACATGCATCAAGCGAAGAAATATCGACCAAGTGGAACAAATAAATCAAACTATCAGAAACATAGTTCTTTGTAGAGTCGCAATGATGAAAGTTGGAAAGAAAAAAAAAACCAGGACCGGTGAGCCAAAATGGCGGGAATCGGAAAAGCATGAAACAAATCTCGGACAACTTCGTAGAACCTTTTCCGCAATGGTGGAAGACTTACGGGCGTCGGCGGGATTTCAAAACAACTGCCATTAAAGAAGAATACGTTGGAGACCAAATACTTTTGACTTTGGACTTGATGTCCGGTTCCTTTCCACAACGACTGACGCACAGACGACTAGTCTCCCGACTCAAAGTCCAAAACACTTCCGATGGCAAGGAAAAATTAATTCAAACATTAAAACATTTCCTGCATAGAAGTAATCTTTATTCAAACATCAGGAAAAACCAAAAACTAAGCAAAAAATGAATCAAAGCAGGGTCCCAATTTTTTTTAAATTTTGGGAAATTGTTGCAGCTACAATAATTGGCGACTACTTGGTGAACCCCAGATTTTTGAATCAACTTCTTCCCAGTAAAAGACTGTTTAATGATTCAACTCATAAGTTGAATACTTCCAGCTGCTTGTATTCCTAAGATGGCAGACACATGCATTTAAATCATTGAGAACAGTCCATTTTTTGGGAAATGGGAACATCCAAAATAGTTGAAAGTCTGGATAACTCTTTTGAGGCTTAATAGGTGAGTTTTATTTTACCTCTGTCTTTGGGTAGTTTCTAGCTTAGACACCACAAGATCGTAACATATGGCAAACATAACTTTTCATTTGTTCCTCATTCCCATGCCACTTGCACTTTTGTGCCCTTTTGAACTTTTGTTCTTATGAGTCCTCCATCTGCTTTTCTTTCTGATTTTTTTTTTATTCAGGCTCTTCCATCCATAGCGTCCTTTTGTGTGAGAGATGTATTTACTTTTCAGCTCACATACGGAGAAGAAATTTTAGCAGATTTATATTCATATTTCTGATACTTTGCTTTGATATGTATTGCTTCTTTTAGGAGTTTTGACTCTTAACAGCCTTTAGGATTTTGACATCATGGCATTGGATCATTTATATATAATAAACTGTTTACCTTGCTTCCTTTCTGTGGGTCTTTTGCTATTACTCCCTAGGACATCTTAGATGTGAAATGGATGGAGCCTCGAAATAGTATTCCAGACCTCTTAATTCTGAGTTATTTTTAGGGGTTAAGCAGGACTTCAATGAGTGCATAGCCATTTAGGAAAACTACTTACTAGAAGACATTCTATCATTTCAAAATAAACGCACAGTCTTTTCCCAAAGATTTCAGTTAATCGAGAACCCTAATGCTTTCCATGCAACCAAAAGTTTGCCTCTTTTATTCAAAAACAAACCAAATTAACTGGAAATAAAGCGGTAAATCAAAGCAAAACTGCATCACATTATTTATGTACAAAGTCATTAAATCAAAAGAAAAAGAAAATTGTGCCCACCCCTGAAAATCTTTCACCTTATGAATCAAGGGGCTAGGCTGGGTTGCAGACATGAGATACCTAACCATGGTCTAATTCTGCTATTTTTGAAACCGAAACTATGTCTACCTATTTACCATCAATCTCATCAGCCTGTGAAAGTTGAAGGAGATTAGGCTGAGTGTCAGTCATATTGCTGGCTTTTTCTGAGGCATGATATCTTAGTTCAAGCTCTGTTAGATAATTCCCCAAAACAGAATTAGCAGATTCATTACCTTCTTCCAACTTGGTGATATTGTGTTTCATGTAAGGGTCTCTCAAGATTTTGATTCGATTTAGGATCCCCTTATGAGGCAACCACAAAATACCCATTTAACCTTGCGGACCAGTCACGATTCAGAATAAGTCCATATCCATCTGGTATGTCAGCCACCACAATATTAATAAATTGACATATCTTGTTGTTTGCAGATAAACGAATGAGAACATTCTCCATTTCTCCCACTACTTTGACATTTGTTTTGTCTAGTTGAGTGATTTCCCAAGTAGTAGGTTTTGGTTGTCCATTAATTTGTTTGCCAACTGCAAGTGGCATAACATTCACTGATGATCTAGAATCTACCAAACAATTATGCACCTTATGATTTAGCATTTCCAGAGTCAAAAGGAAAGGTGGGGTTCTAGCTTTCTCTTCCCCAATTGATTCGACCTCTTCTTCTACAGGTTGGTTTTCAGTGGGCATCTCTTCTTTTGACTCTTCAGGCTTTTCTGTATTTTCTTTGTTAACACCTACTTGTTCTTTCATAGGTTTAGCAGGCTTGTTGATCTACTTCGTCTCTTGGCTGAAAATGGTAATTTTGGGTACTTTATCTTCAACATTGTTCTTTGGCTGTCTCTTGACATTCTCTTGCAATTTTTTGATTTTTGAAATTATTGAATTGTATTTACTTACCAAGCTCATGTATTTTGTTGTTGTTGGTATGTCCTCAGGTTTAAGAGTAATTTTTTCTGTATCAAACAGCGAGACACAATCCCATAAAAACATGGTATCATTTTCTTGTTTTTCTATAATTTGATTACCTTTTCCCTCTCCATTACTGTCCTCAGTCAATTTAGAATCCAAAAGCTGATTTATTACCAATGTCATTGAATTTAACCATTGAGGACAATTATTTTTAGAATGGGGTTGTTGGTGAAAAGTGTAGAAATTATCCATCCCTACCTTTGTCAGATTTATGGATGCTGAATTGTGTGGAGGGGTCTTGAATTGGTTGTTATCTTCCTTTTTTTGTAGTAAGGCTTATAAGCTGTCTGAGCTTATTTTTCTTTCTCCAAATCTATGATTCTGTTAGAAAGATTCTGCATCATCTTTGCCATTCCTTTGAAATATGGTGATTGCTCCTCTTTAGGCTTAGTAAACAACAAAGCTTTCCTCCCGACATTTTTTTCTCCTAACCATTCAAGATAATCTTTGATACTTTCCCTTTCAGCCTCTACTCTCTCTGCTTCCTCATAAGTCTCTGCTAGCGTAGGTTTGGCCTTCATTTTGGCAAACATGGCCAACTCAGGTCCTAGAGCTGAGATAGAATATTCAATCAAGACTTTATCCGAGGGTTTGTCAGCTTCAGAAAAATTCTTAAGATAGGATGCAAATCTTTGGGTAAGACTATGCACCTTCTCTTTTCTTTCTTTCTTTAAGGTGCATAGTCCTTTCATGAGAGCTGCATGAGTTTTTTGGGTTGCATACTTGCTTCTAAAAATTCTTTCAAAGGTATCCCAATCAGGGATAGAGTTTGCAGGAAAACCAAAGTACCAGGATGTTGCTGCTCCTTTAAGGGTATGTGGGAAAAGTCTACAAACAACATCCTCATATTCCCCAGCCCTTAATCCTTCTATTTCCAAATAGAAACTTTGCAAGTGGTCATCTACTACAACCTTCTCATTAGGATCAAACTTAGGCAGCAACTTCTCAAAAGCTTGACGTAAGTTATGCAACGGAGGTGTTAGGTTGAAGGGTGATCTGGATTTCCAAGCCGGTGGTGGATTCGGTCGGTTAGGCTGGTTTACATTTACACCTGCCATGAGTCTGAGTGGGGAGTGAGGAGGTGAAGGAACATGATTCTTCCCAGGTGAATGGTAAGGTGTGTTTGGGCCTACTTGATTCAAAGGCTGAACAACCTCTTGTAATGCTCCTTCTACTATCCCTTCCAAGTCTCCAACCAACACTGAATCTTTCAAGATGGGATGGTCTTTCCCCTTGTATTCTCTTCTGGGCAATTCAGGGATGATGGGTAATCCTCAAATACTCTTTACATAGACCCGCATGTGTCTCCTCATATCATTTATCACTTGGTTGTCCACAGCAAACAGATGTTCCCTATCCTCTTGAGTATTTGGATCGGGACATAGAATGTTTTCAAAATTATCACTGGTGTGGTTATTTTGAGAAAATGTGTTTCCTCGGCCAGCCATGCACTGGTGGCCCTCCTTCTAGCACCAGTAACTGTTAAGGCCTGGAAATTTGCAGGCAACAACAACAAGGGATTCTCCCCAGTCAACGTTCCCAACTAGCCCGTGACTGTTTGGTGTAGGGAATCTGCTCAGTTTGCTGTTTGGCTACCATAGGTCAGGTAACAAAAATAAAAAGTTTTTACCAGTTGCGGCCCGATCCACCATGTATATTTTTTTATTTTTTAGTTTTAAGTATGACATGCAAATGCCTATCTAAAATGCAGATTGATTGAGAATGCAAGGAGTGTTCACAATGTGATGCGCAGGTTCTTACCTCTCGTCTTAGGCTCTCTTGCATCTAAATCACACACACAGTAAGAAATTAAAACTAACTACCTAACCTATACCTAGGGAGAAACATTGTCACTTATTAATGAGTAATGTATTTTGTGCATGCATTCTAATAAGAAATCACAGATAGTTGATACTTCTTCCAAACACATGAACATTTAAAGATATTTGAACAACCAGATCACCAATTGTTTATGAAAAACATCCATTACTCATAGTGGAAGTTTCCATAAAATAAACCAGAGACCACTCATACAAGAACATAGGTTCAAAGAGTTAGAACGATCTCACAATTAATGGACAAAAAAGCTGAAAATGAGATAGTTCCTCTTCAACAAATCCATAGCATAACATTTGAACATTCCACCAAGCTTTCTCCAACAGGAAAACTGTAGTTATTTATTGCAAAAGGAAATAGTTCTTCGTACAATATGTCTTCACCAATCTAACTGGGAAAAAGTCCCTCTTCATGTCTAGATTCTCTATATTTATACAAAAGAACAAAACTGTTGGGCTACCCACGCAATGACTCTTGGGCTTCCCCAACTCTTCCCCTCCCACATTTTCTTTCATTAAGTGCTTACAATATATTACAATAAAATGAATAAGATGCTCATGAGGAGGGTCCCGCTTGACTATTCAAAAATTTCTTCCATGCTGAAGCTTCTGAGGCAATACTTTCGAATTCAGAAGGTTCTAGGAAACGGATATTTATTTCCAACTTAGCATCCTGATTTCTTATGACTTCTATTCTAGCTGCGCTCAGGCGAAGTTGGTCTTCCAACAGCTGTACACTAACTGCGGAATGATCTACTTCATTCCTCAAGGTCTGTTCATTTAAAGCTATAATGTGCTGTATCCTTTGTTCATCTTCATGATACCTTCTTTGTAAAATTTCCAAAAACAGGCTGTGGTCTGGAAAAGTATCCATTCTTTGCTCAGCCTCTACCTGGCATCGATTATAAGTGATCAAAAGTCTCCTGAAGAATTCTGCACAAGCCCCTTTTTTCTTCTTAACAGCCTTCTTGAATTCCTCGTCTGTGTTTATGGAAAACTCTAGTAAATCATAGTCTTGCCTTAGGGCTTGCTGATCTTTTGATGGTAGATCTGCAGGGGTTTCTTCATTTGCTTCTAATCTCGCCATCCTTCCTGTCAGGACTTCTAAGATGTCCTATGATCTGTCAACAAAATATGAAGAGGTTTCCAAAATCTCTTCCAGCCGACTGTCCACTTGCAAGACCTTGCACCTCTCTTCCTCTATGGCCACTTGCAGCTGGTGCATCTTTCTTCTCTATGCCAGAAAGTGCTCCTTGAAAGGCTGAATACTGGCCTGCTGTTCCTTGGCCTCTCCTAGAGCTACTGTCAATGAGGTAATTTGTCCTTTAAGCTCTGTATTCTGCCCCTAAGATTGCCTCTCAGATTCCTCCAAGTTAGCCTTCTGCAATTCCAACTCCCCTATCCTGCCTAGCAGCTGCTCCTTCTCTGCCCTCAACCCTTGATATTCTTGTTGCACTTTCTCTAGAATTTCTTGGGCAGCCTCCATAGATCTCTTCTCTACTTGGAGGAACTAAAGCTCAGCTTTTGAAGACTTTATTTCAAATTGTATGACTTCAAACTTTCTCTTTAACCTATTATTTTCCTCTCTTTCCTTTCTCAGGGTATCTTTGAGCTGGGAAGAGGACTTCTTTGACTGTTCAAGATCAGTCATTATTCTATCCACATTGTCCTCAGAAGCACGGATCAATGCAGCCCCTGCTCTGATAGTGAACCTGGGGTCCTTGTCAGTCCCATACACTACAGTTGTATTATTTATCATTTTACCGTACTACCCCCCAGTTTCGATCTTTCTCTCAGTCTTTCTTACTATCCTTTTCCTTTCCCTATCATAAAAGATAGTGTTGAAATCTGGTACCTTTTCCCCTTTCTTATGTTCAAAAGGGATTAGCCTAAGAGCGGGGACCATAACCTGTCCTGGTGTGCTACCAGCAGTTGCTTCAGGATCTTGAATATCAGGGTTTCCCAAGTTCTGAGCCTGACTGTCTCCTGTATCAAAAGTTGAGTGCTCTGTCACTGTCTCTGTCAGGTTTAGCTTTTCTGCTTCCTGCTTCTTCAGCTCCTCATCCATCTTTCTTTTCTTTTCTTCTTCTTCGCTCCTGGCAGCTTCTTCTGCCTTTCTGGCTGCCTTTTGTGTAGCACTTCTCTTTTCCTCCTCTTCTCCTTTGAGCCAGCCTTTGGCCTCTTGTGATATTCTCCTAGAATCTTCATTTCTTTTTCTAGTTTCCTCCTCCTCTTCCTTTGCTTTCTCATCCTGTCCTTTTCCACCTTTCGGGGTGATTTTCTTCTTAAACCTTCTTCTTAAGGCTGTCATATTTTGTGCACTGTAGAAAATGGATTGCTCTTTTTCCCAGTGGTTCGTGTATTCAAAATGTACATTCGCCTCTTTATAGTGCTCTGCCACCTTATTCCGGGAATCATTCCCGTGGAAATGCATTTCCCCAACTCTTCCACGAATTCGTCAGCTTTCTTTACTCTAGTAAACTTGTAGCTTCCCAACCTGAATGGCAAAGGAGGGTAAGCTTCTTTCTTGAGTTCAAAAAGAAATCTCCCTATGCCATCTGAAAATACTTGTCTAACTACCTCTTTGTGGACTACATAGTCAGTGGCATACTTAGGCAGTAGTGAGGGTGCTCTAGAGCATCCAAACATTCTGAAATATAATCCATCCTCTGTCAAGTAATAGTCTGCATATTCTTCAATCACCTGCAATGCCTCCTCCGACATGCAGTTGCACTCTTTCAAGAAAATCAGGGTATACAATGGCATAATGAAGTGCTCACACACTTCCTTATAGTGACTGTGGTATTTGTGGGCCCACAGTGGCTTGTATGCTGAGTAGACTGGTGTTCTTTCTCGGTCCCAGATACACCTCAGATTGGGGAAGGGTTGGTTGCACAGTATGCAATCTATCAATATAGAGCTCATGTAGAACTCTGATTTCTTCTGGGACACCCCTCCTAGTGCTGAAGCAATGCAAGCTGAAAGGCTGCTAGACAAAATGTTTTCCCAGTTGAACACTGTCCCCTATGTTGCAACATAGAAAATGATAGGCACCCACTCCAATTTGAAGCTTTTACTATGGGCCCTCTCGAAAATACGGTTCAACATCAGAGCAATGAACCTGTAAGGGGTTCTTAGACTTGCAGTGTCATATTCTCCGGTCGGCCTAGTTCTAGAATTCTTGCCAGGCATGAGCATCCTTTTCAGTGTCTCTACTAGGTCCATCCTGATGGCCTTCAGCCAGTCTTCAGTCAGGTATACTTGTGCTTCTGGTAAATGGTAGGCCAGTGCTACATACCCAGGGCTATAAGCAGCATAGCCCTATTTATCAACATTTGCTAAAATCATGGTGGTTACATCTACCCTGGGCAGAATCCACCCAATCACCTCTGAGCATGGAAAAAGCTCAGGTTTGGTAGAAATTTTCATTATTGAAGACCTTTCTATATTGGCATAGATGGTTTCTTCTTCAAAACCTATGTCAGGTACTTCTCGGCACACAATTAATCTGTAAATTCCCCCCCATTGATATTCGGGTTCCACACCAACTATGCATTTGGTGTCCCTGTAGGTGTATTCGACTTTGGTAACGATTTCGACTTCGGGTTCCTCTTCAACTACGGGAGCCTTCTTCTTCTGACGCTTAGACATCTTGAATTCTGAGGAATTTCCCTGTCATATACAGGAATTTCTTTTAGGTTATGTTGGGTCATTTCCAGATAAAATTCAAAGATAAAGACAACAGTATAAGCGTTTTACCTCATCTATGCTAAACATGAGTGTATCTATAAAAAAAAAAAAACAAACAATGTTCGAAAATCAAATGCTCCTATCCAAAGACTAAAACCAGCTCATAAAAAGCATGGGTTTTCTAAAACGACGAAAAATCCTCTTCCTAATGCTGAATAGAAAACAGTTTCAAAAACCCCCTCTCAGCATTGTGGATTACAACGTTACTCGGTGCCTAATCTCAAGTGATGATGCTGCAAGTGGTAGCGCACTAGAAGATAAGGGAAAGCTAGCTTGCTGTAAAAACGCTCACTTCATGGCCTGAACAGGTAATGCACTCGGAACCTAAACTGGGCCGGTGTTCATCTTTGAACTCGAACAATCTCACCCTAAGCGGGAAGTAAAAACAACATCATGGTCCTAGTTCGTGAAGATGAGGGTGACCGAACTGTGGAACCAGACTCATGGCATCCTGGCAGAAAACCATGAAAATGCCCCCCCGGATGGCCACACGCAGACTGGGGGAAAATGGTGTGGACAGCGTAACGACTGTCTGCACCAGTTTCCCCAGTAGTTGAATGTGGTTTGCAAAACCTCAACAGCCATGGGAGTCATCATCAAAAAACTAAGAAACCACCCATCGGGCAGCCATACGCTTAACTCAAAAATATATACAAGCCGGGATGGGAAAACCTAGGAAAACACTAACTGCGGAGACAGCAAAAAGTAGTTCAACCAATCAAACAGAAAGAAAAAATGGGCATGAGGGCCTACCTGGCATTGTGTTGCGCAACTGGTGGAGGCACTACTACATTTTGACCAAAAATCCGACGGCTATCATGTCGGATTTTCGACACTTCCCTGTCGCATGAACGACACTTTGATTATTTTTTAACCGTCGGAAACTTGTCGTCGCTTAACCGACATTTAAATAACCGTCGGTTAAGCGACACTTATGTAGCCGTCGCTTGAATGTAAAGCGTCGCTTAAGCGACGGAATGTTTTGGATGGTAGCAAATTTTTTTTGACAAAATAACCTTTATAACCGTCGCTTAAGCGACGAATATCAACTAAAAGCGTCGGAAAATCGACACATAGTACCGTCGGAAAAGCGATACATATTAAAAGAAACGTCGAAAATGCGACAGAATAATGGCGTCGGAAAAGCGACGACAGTTAAGCAAAGGCGTCGGAAAAGCGACGACAGTTAAGCAAAGGCGTTGGAAAAGCGACAGAAGAAACCGTCGCTTAAGCGACGCTTGGAGAAATTTTAAAAAAAAAAAATATTGTGTAAATATTGTGAATCTATTGATGGGATCTGATCATTCCAGATCATCTTTTGTCAACAAACTCTGAAACATTGCATCAACATAAAAGGTTAGCATTAATAAAAGTATGTCTCGTGGCCTAGCTCTTGACTGGAGTATTACTTCGTTTAGCAAAACTGTTGTTGAAAGCTCTACAACTTGAAAAATATACAATTCCCAATCTATGCAATAAAATTCCGATACAAAGAAGAGTAGTCACTTTGCATATTGGGAAAGCTGTGATACCATTAA
>LPNX010314712.1:18422-54161 GCA_001517045.1 Pseudotsuga menziesii | reverse complement strand
GATAGGTGGCTCACCTTGTTTTATCTAGAATGGGCTCCGAGACGTCTCGACTCTGGCTGAGTCACAAGTTCCTAATATATCTGGCTTGCAAGCTGTTGAATATATTCCTGAGAAGTTGCTAATTTCCTTATTTAAAACAAAAATACATATTATATTTGGAGAAAGTGAAAAAACAATAAGGAGATCGGGATGCTAACAAGATAGCCATGAGTTCCATAATACTACAACACACACATTGATATATCAATATTATGATGTAGAAAAAGATGCAACATCGGAAAAATTCTTCAAAGGGTCTAGCCCATTGTAACATACTTATAGAAGATTGATATCCTATATTTTATAAAAAAATTAGCGCATGGTANAATATTATGATGTAGAAAAAGATGCAACATCGGAAAAATTCTTCAAAGGGTCTAGCCCATTGTAACATACTTATAGAAGATTGATATCCTATATTTTATAAAAAATTTAGCCCATTGTAACATACTTATAGAATATTGGTATCCTATATTTTATGAATTTTTGCTTAGCACAACTTAAAGATCATGGTGAAAAAACATGGCTTAAGTGTAAGTTTTGACACTCAATATTATGATTTAGAAAAGGATGCAACATTGGAAATTTCTTCAAAGGGCCAAGCCCATTGTAACACGCTTCTAGAAGATTGATATCTTATGTCTTATGAAATTTATGAGCACAACTTAAAATATCATGGTGAAAACCTATGGCTTTAGTGTAAGTTTTGATTCTTCTCCCACTTCACTACGTTAATAATCATTCAAGGTCAATGAATTTAAGTTCCGAGAAAAGATGGATTCAAAGTATATCTATAACGAAACCATTTCAACCTAAATTTTAGACCATACAACATGAAAAAATTAGACCCTTTTAGATAGAAAAAGAAGATTTAACTACATCTAAATTATGCATTAAGAATAAATTATAGACATCCAACATCTTTGTGCAAATTTACAATAAAACAAGATGCATGCCTTTAAGGTTTCAAGAAGTTAGAATCTTAACCTCACCTTCTTATGTGCCTTAGCCTTCACCATTTTGAGTTTCTCGTTGCCTCTAAGTAAAAGATAAGTACATTATGAATATGTTCTTAATTTTGCTAAATATGTTTCATTATTGCGTCCAGAGGGGCTTTCTACAACTCAAATGTACAAGATGTGTCCTGTCTCGAGTGAGTAATGCTAATGTGGCACATGTCGGCTTAATAAAAATAAGAATAATAAAAAGTAAAAAAAAAACTTATAACCATAAAAAAGGGAATATAATTAAAAAAATAAAAAAATAAAAAAATAAAAGAAAAATATTATACTCATATAAATATATAACCATATTAGGGCAATACTCACAATCTTACAAACTCAATAGTAAAATGCAATAGATTTGAGAAGTAAAAAGAAAATTTATAAAACCAAGAACATATAAAATTTAATTTTAAATTAGCTAAATTGTAAAACATATTTATGTAATTATACATTAAATTTCAATTTAAAATTCATTTGAATTGAAACCTAGCCACACATGATGTTAGGAATAAAATATTTGATACAAATTAAAATTTTTACGACCATATTTATAAGGTTCTTTAAATGTAAATACAACTAGCAACAAACCACCGGCCACTAAAATGATGTGCCTTAAACCACTTATATCATTGCTCATTCCCAAGTCAAGGTTAACCCTAACATGTAAATGTTCATTTTTAGTTATCTAAAAAAACAAGTCATTTCTCAAAAAACATTTGGGTAAATCTTTAAAATTTACAAGTAAAGCAATTTTTGGAAAACTATTTGATTATCTAATTATTAATGTTACTCATCTCATTATTTTACTAATATTTACCCTATTTTGAAATTACTTAAGTAAATTGGCCATTTCTCTCTTACATAGGAATACTTATTACACATTTTTGTAAATTAAAAAAGTTTGCACCTCAAGAGAACTTGATCCCTCTTGGAAGAGCCATATTTAAGATGCATCTATAATGATAGTTAATAAAACCCTCTTATCAAAATGCATAACACATATATTAGTTTAAACCATTAATAATTTTTATATAATTTGGTTTGTAAACTTCTTCCCTCCCACCATATTAGATATGGAAGAGAGCAAGATGTACCAGTATAATATATTTATTTGTGTGTGAGTTTGTTAAGTATTTGATCTATTTAGTTGGATTTTCATTTGGATGAACTCCACAATAATATGGGATACTATTGTATATCCTCTCCTTTCTTTTTTGTTATTGATTTTTAACATTAAAAGCAATTTTATTTTCAAACTATATTTTTTAAAATTACATGATATAATTAATTTTTTTCTTTTTAGTTAAGTTTACAAATATAAATTTTTTCTTTTATAAATAAATATAACAATTTCCAACTCTAAGCATGGAAAATATGTTTAGAAAATTATATAAGAGCTAATTTTCCATAATTTTTTTTCAAAAAACTATTATTAAATTTCTATTTTTTTCTAAAATTATTCCCCCAATTTAAATAGATACAAATATTATACTTTAAACATAGTCAAAATTCTCTACAAACTATATTACATTTTTAAATACTTTAAACATAGTCAAAATTCTCTACAAACTATATTACATTTTTTAAAGTTTCAATAATTTTACAAAAAATATCATCAAATATATTATGGTTGGAAATTTTTAGAATTAGGAAGATTTACTAATGTTTCTACATTTTAAGAAAAGTATGGACCCTTAAAAAGATTTGTACTCTTCATGCACTTATCATTTAATCAAAATAACATTTACACAAAATACATCATTTATCATTTACACAAAATACTTCAAATCATGCAAGGAAGGAAAGATAAGATACTTTGTTGTGCTCCAAGTTAGTCCATGTCCCTAGGGACAAACAAGCAAGAGGAAAAAACTTATGAGCATACATAAATTTTAATCACTTTTTTATTTTTAGTAACTTATGCGTGGACATGATTTTTTGTAATTACTTTTAACTTATGAGCTAACATGTCTAAGGAAAGTAAGAGGAGACACTTAAAATCTAGCCATGGTAAGGGTTGTTGTGGTCCAAGTTAGTCCCTCTCCCAGAGATAAACTAGCAAGAGAACAAAACTTATGGGTTAGACATGTTTTTTTAATTACTTTTAATTTTTGGTAACTTATGAGCACAATGGATTTTTTATTTACTTTTTATTTTTGATAATGTTATATTAAGTTATTACAACATCTTCCCTACATTGAGTTGTAAAGCACCTAATTTAAATTTTATAAAGCAAATATGTATTTCAATATAAATTATAAATAATAATAAACATGGATGATTGGTTGAGTTGCATTTATGTTTTATAAAGTATTATATGTATAAAATTATTGCAAGTGTCATTTTACACGTGCATTATAGAATCTAAGTTATGATACTTGATTATATAAGTTTAAACATGTTTATATCTATAATCATTAAGTAACAATGTAATAACATGTATTTTTTTAATTTATAATGCCAATATTATATAGAAAGTGTTAGAAAATACATTCACTTTTTTTACATAATGAACTGAAACCTTTGGGTTCAACCACCCCTTACTAAGTAGGGAATCGATATGCACCCAAAAAAGGTGGTGGCATGTTTGGGGGCACCACCCAATGCTTAGCCCTCTTCCATAACATAAACATAGAAACCACTCCTCCAAATCCAATCCCCATTCCCAACCCCAATGCTACCAATGACATATTTTCATCCATATTACTTAACCATCCAACTTTTACATTACTAGTATTACTAGTGTTATCACATTTTCTTTGTTGCCTTCCATTTTCATTACATGAATCTAAAGGGAAACCCCATAAACACTTATTTTTTAAAAATGAAGATACACTGAAAGTTGAAAATTGTGTTCCTCTTGGAATTTCTCCATAAAGAATATTTGATGAAACATCCAAAATTGTGTTCCTTTTGGAATTTGTCCACAAAGAATATTTGATGAAACATCCAGAACAGACTACTCATATAATTTAGAGAGCTCTTCAGGAATTAATCCAGTCTAATTATTTTTCACCAAGTCCAACTGCTCCAAAGTAAATATGCCACCAAGAGATGCAGGTATCCCCCCTTCCAATTGATTATAAGATAAAATCAAGAGTCACAAATGACTTATACTACCAATGCTTGAGGGTATTTCTCCTATAATATTATTGCAAGACAAATCAAATATAGTATTTGAAGACCATATATATGATAGTGTATACTCACTTCCTTTTATTCCAATTTCTATTTCATTAAATAATCCTTCATTATTTGTGAGATTTGAAAATCCAGAGAGTCTCTCAAGATGCAATGGTATTCTTCCATTGAATTTGTTGTTGGATAAATCTATAACTTGAAACTTTGTGAGATTTGTGATGTGCTGAGGAATATAACCATGTAGATTATTAAAACCAAGGCTTAAAACTATCAAGTTATGAAAAAATGTGAAGGATTGAGGAAGCTGGCACATCAATCCATTTTTCCTTAAATCCAGTAGCACAAGTTGGGTACAGTTGGCTAAAGATACAGGAAATGCCCTAGAAAAATTATTAGAATGAGCAGAGAAAACCATCATAGACCTACAATTACCAATTCCAGTAGGAATTGGTCCCTCCAAGTTGTTTTTTGATAGATCTAATATCTCAAGTGAAATCAAATCATTAATACTATCAGGAATACTCCCTGAAAAATTGTTATTATATAATACTAAGCACTTAATAAATTTTAATTCACCTATAATGTATTGTATATGTCTCATTAATTTATTTGAATCTAAAAATAAAAATAACAATGAATGAAGATTTGTTATGGCTCTTGGAATTGTCCCTACAAGATTGGTGTTTGAAAGATCTTGGAAAGTCAACTTTGTAAAATTGGTTAAGGCTATCAAATCCATATTAGTGAGTATGTTTATAGAAAGATCTAAATATGTTAATTCACTCAAATTGGCAATGATTTTAAAAATTTTGTTAGTAAAGTTATTTTCAGAGAAAGATAAGGTGGACAACTTAGTCAAATTGGCAATCTCATCTGGAATGTTAGTAACACTATTTCCATATATCTCTAATTGGTTCAAAAAGGTCAAATTAGTCATTGCTCTAGGTATGCTTAAGCTATGACCAATAGAAATTTGAGGGGAAGTTGGAATATTTCTGAAGGAATGGAACCCGAAAAATTGTAGCTAGAAATGGCTAGGCTTGAAAGCTGTTTCAAATTGCCTAACTAATGTGGTATACTGCCTGACAATTTGTTATTAACTAGATACAGTGACTCTAGTTTCTGTAGGAGACCCAATTCCGCTGGAATAGAACCCGAGTGTGGAGTGTTTTCCAGCACAAGTTGTCGCAAGGCTTTAAGCCTCCCAAACTCTGGTGGAATTCTTCCTCTGAAATAATTACCACTAAGATCCAATATGTGTAATAATGAAAGGTTACCAATATATGGGGAAATGGTACCTTCCATATGTCCTCGATCAAGGTCTATGATGACCACTCTTCTACTGTGTTGTCTGCAGCGAATACCGAACCATGATGAGCATATGTTCTTGGACTTCTTCGCAGTCCAGTTGAAGAGATAGCCGTATGGATCAACTGTGATGGCCTTTCGGAAGGACAAGAGTGCATGGAGGTCCCTTTTCTCATGGGCATCCATGAGTTCAAACCCATAGACTTAGTAATGTACATTTGGAATTTTAATACTTAGATCAAATTTTATTCAAGGACACAATCTTGCAGTCATAGAATGGAGAATCAGAGCCTCAATCGTACAGGGAGTTTGGCCTAGGTTGCTTTCTTGCATAATAGGTGAAAGTCTTAAAACAGGAAAAAACAATAATTTAAAATATATTCAGGCCAGTAGCATAGGAATTAGATAAGGCCAAAAGAGACTATAAATTATAGTCTGAATATATTTTCAGCCATTAATTTTGTATCTACCAGTGTTTACTGTTACAGAAAAAATGTAAGTATGATGGAGTAGTTTTCACTTATGTTGTAGTCATAAAGCTTTATCATTTCAAAAACACTGTAAGTTAAAGCTCTTTAAGGTTAAATTTATCAATCTAGAGAACTATCACATATCAATATTCAGTATCGGTGAAATCTTGAAAAAACAAGTAATGAGAGCATAGAATACAAGGGAGGAAACCTGGGTTCAATTCGCTTCCCTATAAATTTGTCAACATGGGTGAGGAGCATCGGTAAACGTCTTGGATTCCCATGGATGAGACCAATGTCCAAACCCCATGAAGGTCAATGTTATAATTACTGTGTAATATGGAAAAGGGTTCATACTTAACAGAAGCAAATCAAACTAGGGAGCAACTTATGGGTTATTTGCGCCCCACAGAGTCCAACTTGAAGGTGGATGGAAAAATAGACAAACTTTAAGTGCCAAAAATAACTCACGACCTTCAGGCATGAATGTTAAAAAGGAAAAGAAATGTCCTCAAGGTTTTGTCCAGTCTCTATGAAACTCTGCCTCTGGCCTCCGCAGGTCAGTCACTTAGCCAAGAGTTTCAACATTTTAATAAATTATACTGAATCAAGGAATATTTGCTAGCTATTCCATGCATCATGTTTGAACATTCCAACAACATAAATTCTAATTACTTAACAACGTTCATGGCCATGTGCTCTTCTATCCATCAAAATTCGCTAGTGTCTTACTTGACATCTCCAGTAGAACTTTGCACAAAATTTTATTAGTTCTGGAGACGGTATATGTATGTATTTTATGATTTTTTTGATTCACCAACTGTGGTTGATTGGGCATATATTTATAAGCCCCCATCTCATAGTGGCATCATCATGCACATAAATAAGGCCCTCCTAATTGAGTGAAGATGGTAGAGCCCTTTATATTGTTTAATAGGGGGCTTGCCTATGATTCCCGATTTAAGGCCCCCTTTGTATATATAATTAAGCTACAAAGTGTTTGTCCTCTACTCCTGTGATTCATAAGTGGAACTTATAATAAAATGGTGGGGTTTCTTAATATGACTAAAGCTATGAAAACATGAGCTTGACAAAAGAGAATTCCAGAACCTGCGACTTGTTCCAAAGAACTTGATTGATGTTGGACAGTGCACTACCATACCCTTAAAATAAGCATAAGATGAAGTGTTGAGTAAAACCTATCGATTCTTTAAGGCCCTTTCTTTCTGGCTGATGGCTTGCAGGTTCAAGGATGTAGTGGTAATGCTTATATTGAACATATTTATAAATTTGTTTCGGTATGGTATTTATGCATGGAACATATTTATAAATTTGTTTTGGTATGGTATTTACTCTTCTAAATGAAAATAGTTCAATGCTAAGATCTATTGTAATATGTATGGAATTGTGATAGTGACTCATCTCGTGGTAGCAACTTCTAAAATGTATAATATATCATGCTCTTGTGTGCAAGCTTTTGCTTGATTGCAAATATCTCATGTAATTTTTGAAAAAATAGACAGACTATGGTAGTTTAACAATTAAATGATTTCATTGATTTCAAATTCTAGAGGTAAAACCATAGATAGACATATATAGTCATCCATCTTAAATTCACCATGGTTGGTAATTGTGTAGGTTGGATGTAGTTGGCCCTAGGCTCGATATCTGTTACTGCAAGAGAAAGAGTGTTAGTGTGATTAGTGGATGTATATTCAAGAATTGTCTCAGGTGATTCATACAATTTTCTATTGGAAACTTAAACCACAACTTTTGCATTGACTCTTCAATACCCCATATCTTGGGTATTCAATACCTTGCCCCTATGAATGAGATATTCAAGATGCCAACTGCCTAGGTTTCTAGTTGTGTAAGGCTTTATCTTGCAACTCATACGTGATTGAATTATGTTGAGGGACTTTCTTCTGAAATTTACAAAGTGATGGAACTATGCCTTGGCATCCATGCATAAAGGGAAATGTCTCCAGGATTTTGGAATCTATGAAGTGGTGTCCTAGAAAATAAATTTCCTATGATTAATCCCATAAATGTTGTAGGAATTCCAAATCCCCATCCCCACCCAACATTGTCTTGAAGACATACAAGAATCCTAGATGCAACAAGAGCCCAAACACTGATGTCAAAATAAAACCAATTTAATTAAGAGCCCTTCTTCCTTTCTGCTGGACAAGTGTCACCAAATTGGTCTACTCCAAAATTTATAGGTTTGTTTTGTCTTTTGCTCATGCTTATCTTATACTAGATCTTTGCTCATGCTTATATTTGTGTTTTGTGCTTTTTCTCTTGCTTATCTTATGCAGTCATTTGGCATGAGCTTTGTTTTTAATCTATGCTTTTCTAATTACTATTTTTTGTTTTCGATTTTAGGAATTTGGAACCATTAACAGTGAAGAAGAAAATGGAGCATAAGTGGACATTATGTATAAAAGTGTCTTGTTTCCCCAACCCTGGTTGAGCAACAATTAGATACGTTATTTACAATCATGCATTGAATCACGCTATTGAAAGAAAGAAAGATGTTTGTAGTACAACCAAAAATAATGATGTGTATTATATTGCTCTTGTTGAAGGCTTAAAAGAGACAAAAACATACGGCGCCAATGATATTTCAGTTTACACAATTTCAAAATTGATATGTAAGCAGATGGAAGGCAGCTATCAAGTTCGAAAGGACAATCTCAAGCCTATTCACAAAAAATCCAGAATCGTCGCCACTCAATTTCAGTCCTTCAACATAAAATAACATACCAAGATTCAAAAGATGTCCGGTGATATTGTGTTTGGAGCAGTTTCAGAACTAGGTGCAGGTGCCAGCGTTGAGTTGTTATCAATGTCACCTCCACCAAAACTTCTGAGAAATCAATATAGATGCCCATTCTATAAATGTTTTTTTTAATGATGCTTGTGGTGTTTGTAATGTCATGGGTGTTTCATTGAAATCCATGCTTTTACAATGTTCGTTGTACAGTGCCAACATTGAGACAGACATAATTGTTTTGCCATTTGGCACTGAAGATTGTAATTTTTTACCATAATGAAGGATATACAATTTTTGATCATAATGAATGGATCACATGTTGTGCATTGGTATTTGTTTTGCAGTTCTATATGTAGTTTAAAAATATGTAGCTGGATCAAGATGGAGAAGGTTGGGATCTCTACCTCATTGATTAGTTCAGCTATTTTTTCATGGAGATAAGAATTTTTACTTTTTATGCATATCCAGTTAATCCATGTAAGACCTGTTGGTGCTTTTGTGGAAGTTTTAGCATTTTACTTGGCGCTTTCCAAACTGAAAAATAAACATTCCTTGTTGTGTTGGAGAATTATAATAAAAACATGATGTTGTTACCTTTGTTCGATGCCAAATTTTGTTGCACTTATATAATTTCAAATAAAATAATAAACATCTATTATGTCCTCCAGTGGGTTATTGTCTTCAATAGCTTTGTAATGTTGCCAATGTCATGCTGATTTTTTATACATAGATTCCTTGTCGTAGGTTGTTATGATTGTATATTTTGATTTGAGAGTACTCTTAAGCTTTAATAATTTAGGGATTTTTCTCCCTATTTGGTGTCTAAGGTTAGCTACTTTGTCCACCTAAAATTCTTGCAAAAGTGTTTATCCAAAAGACTCTTGCATTTTAGATGAGAAAGTGCACTCTAGATTCACTATTGATGCTTTGCAAATTTTTACGTACCTACATAACCAGAGGATCACATTATTGTTGAAAGTTCTTTCCATTATTACCAAAAAAGGTACAAAAACAAATTAGCGCAGACCAGTCTTATCCCTTGCTGCAAATAATAATAGCAAAGCTGGTATCATGAGTCTGGCTATTGATCCTTGTAGGGTTTGTTGGTGGATCCATTCAATCTATCATTGCAAACATTGCAAAAATATTGCTAGTGTCACAATATATTGTGATTTTTCTATGCTGGCAATAATATCACCATAAAAATTGTGATATTTTAAAATTGAACATATCAGCAATATTCCAAAAGAAAATGGAAAATATTGGCTGAGTAAAGAGATTTTTGGTTTTATAGGATTTTGTTTCTCACTTTGAAGAGGCAAAGCAGGGTATTGAGAACAAAGGGGTTACTCAAAGGGGACTAGAGGGAAGGGGTTGCTTTAGATGTTCAAAAATTTGAAAAAAATGATTTTTTTGTTTTTTTTTCAAGTTTGCTGATATTTTCCCTGATGTTGTTGATAATGTGTTTTCTGGACCCTCAGTGATATATTTTCCAACATGATATTTGCAACATTAATTCAATCCTTTCTTTCTCTCTTGTGATATCAACACCATTCCATTCCTTGACCCTCTTTTCCTGCATTAAAAAAATGGTTTAGGACCACCAAGGCCCATTGTATATTCATAAGCTTTTGTAGTGGTCTTCTAGTAATTAAGTGGAAAGGCACCAAGAGGGATTCAAGTTGGTGTGCGTTATTGAAGTATCTGAAAAGGATGATCTACTTCGAAAGCTCATCTGAAGGTGTGGATAGGTCCAACAACCTCTTTTCTCCTTTCACTACTGGGAGCCACACTGGGTCTTCCAAGTTCCACCCCTATGCCTCCTACTTATCTAGGAGCATACACTATCAGTGGTGCCACTGGATTGTTAATTCTTCCCTGCCTTTTCATTGAAGAGCATAACTAGTCATAGAATATTTTAACTGGACTTTTCAACACGATCTTAGGGACATAGAGGGTTGAGGAAGTAAAGTTTTGGAACTAAACCTGGCTACTGGGAAACTGAAGAAACAAAACTCCATACTTTTCAAATTTAACATTACCTCTTGAAACCAAGTTTGTATTTCGTCCCTTGTGGTGTCTCCCAGCATAATTGGTGTGTAAATGTAGTCTGTAATTTCAGGCTTTTTTAAAACCGAATTTAGAAAATTCAGATCTTTTATCCAAGGAATCAGGTCATAGAAAGTGTTACCTACATTGAAAAAAAAGATAGGTGGATAAAGGACATCAGCCTATTCCAATCTATCTTGAGCTTTTTTCCACATAAATTTTGAGAAACATTACTATTTCGGTGTTCCTGGTGGTTGGGGTGAAGCCAATCAGCTACACTATTGTACTATCAAATATCTTCCTCTCTTGTACAAAGGTCATCTTATTCTTTTTGCAACACTTTGTCTGGAAAGTGATAGTGGTTAGCAAACACTTTCACAACTATTTTGTAGCTCACATTACAATTGTTCCCTATTCTATTGGGGGCATTTCCTTTTGGTATCAAGGCTGTAAAAAGTAAGTCTCATTGCCGGATGCACTTTTCCTGTAAGTTTGTACCTCACAAATCATACCCTTCAGCAATGAGAGACATATATCCATGATTAACTTACAAAAGTCTACTAGAAAACCAGCCTGTCCTGAGGTTTTGTCTATGGTAATTGCATTGATTTTTGCTTCTATTTCTTGATTTGTTGGTTTTTGTTCTAAAGTCACTTTCAATTGTCCAGTGTCTTCCTAGTTAGACTCTAGAGAGGCTACTTTCCTTCACCGAATTTTTTTTGTTAGCATTGTCTTTTTAAAAATTCTAAGAGGACCACAAGTCTTGGAAGCAGATATAATTTATCTTATCAAAGTTGATTTTCATAAGTTTGTTATTGTCATTTATGCTACAAGAAATATTTTCTCTTTTCCTCTTAACATTGATATGGGATTATATGTGGAGCAAGGTGATTGGAAGAACCAACAATGGAACTCTTAGGACTTGAAGTGCCAAAATGAACTTGCTCAAAGAAAAGTATTTTATTCTCTACTTTGGGTGATGTACAATGGGAGAGGAGCCCCCTTAAATAGAAATGATGCTTTTAAATGAGGGTACACGTCACCTCTCCAAATGTCTTAAATCCCTACTTGCAATCAGTTACAACAAATTTTCCAACTATACAAAATATGCACATATTGTGCTTAATTCCAAATACAAATTAAAGTACATTAATTTTAAATTTTGGATCGGCACATTAGTATTTGGTTTTGGTCAATTTCCTATATTTTTCTCGCTTTTTGAGATTAATAGCATCTATTTCAATTCCTCAGGTCAACTAGTGTCTCTTAGTTCATGTGTCCATACCAGTCTCATTGGCATCCAAAGGATCATAACCTATATTGTGCTTGATTGAATCCCTCCGCACATTATTCTCTAAGAAAAACCTATATTATGATATAGACATATTGCAACGTACTTAGCTTAACATGTGTGTACAGTATGTCTACATCTCTGATATGTATTGTCCTCTTTATCATTTAACAATGATTAAATTTAATATCTCGTTTTCCATTAAGATAGAATATAAAAACGCTTGGACAAACTGATTTGTGTCTCAAATGAGAACACAACAATCTTTTCTAATAGCCAAAGATATACATTTACATCTTATCTACATATTCTTCTGGAACTCAAAAATATTTCAAATCCACATTGAATTACTTGCTTCCAAATCTTCTTTCCACAACCTTCAGGATCTTCAAGACTTTCACAGAAGATACATAAAGTTGCATATAAGTTGAAGCTGACATTACAGGTCAAGATTTATCTTCTGTTTCATGTTAGTTTCTTGGAATAAATAAATAATTTCTTTGCTTTGACAATAATATTCCTAGAAATGCTAATATTCAGGAAACATACACAGTGATGTATGGAACAGAGGAATATCAGGTAAAAAACTATCTAAGTGCAATATAAGGCTTAAGCAGAATCTTACCACAAAGCCCATTATGATTTGAATCTTAAGAAGTTTCATGTCAATTTCTTGGAATAAATAAAGAATTGCTTTGCTTTGACAGTAATCTTCCTGAAATACTAATATTCAGGCAACATACACGGTAATGTATGGAATAGAGGAATATCAAGTAAAAAACTATGTCGGTGCAATATAAGGCTTAAGCATAATCTTACCACAAAGCCCATTATTATCCGAATTGGTTCATATTCAATATTTAAGAAAATGTGTTTCTTGGGATGAAAATGCATTCTAGTATTCTTTGTAACTAACCTGAATAGTTGAGCCATGTAGTCAACCCATCCCCAATAGCATTCTATAGAACTATTCTCATTTTGTTTGTCCTTTACCAGATGATTAATATACAGGAGACATGTTTTCCTTTTCCTTTCACCCTTTTATTTTTTTCTTAACTAAATAATAGGGTAGCTGTGTCTCAAAGCTACAATTGTTTTTCCTGCTCTTCTCTAATCCTGTATTGACTTGAATTTACTTTAAATGAAAACTATAATTAATTTGTATAGCTTTAGAATGTAGCACCAAGAGTATATTCAAATATGCAATACATGAGATATTTTCAATAGCATTTGCAATCCTGACGATATTGTACACATGTGACATGGGTTCAGATACAGTACAACATTATGGCAACATTATAGAATGCAAAAATCTTTAAGATGTATACAAGCTTAGAAATCTATATTTATAATCATAAAATTGACTTCACCACAGTAAAAATGGTTCTATATAATAGCTTTGTACTGCTTTGCTATCTTCTGTGGTCATATGCTTTCATCAAATCCTGCATAGGGTTACATTTGTAAAAGCAATGCACATTTTACACCCTCCCGTACAAAATAACAAATTTTAAATACAAAGAAAGCAACAAGCTTGATTTCATTTTCCTGTACATAAAAATAATACATGTGCTGATACCAAAATGCCACTGAAATCACCAACTTCGACCAGAAATTCACGGAACTGCTTACTGCTAATTTTGAATCTACAAGCCAACTTGCTACCTGTAAAATTGCCACTATGAAACAATTTGTAGAATTATTGAATAATTTTTCCGGGAAAAAACCTAAGACACACAAAAGCTTTTTAGTAATGTAATGGACCCCACACAATTACAATGATATTCATTTTTACAAACCATTACTCAGAACTTTACAATCTTCATGCCATGAAGAATATGCCCCTTAAAGTTCTCGATTAAGTTAGCTAAAAATATGAGTGCTTCCCTCGAAGGCTCCCTTGCTTCGGTTCCCGCAAGTACTGAAGAAGAGTTACAGCCCGAGCATGATAAAACCAGATACACTTATTTAGTAATGATTCCATATTATAGATGTTGAGATATACACATGAATATACTCATAGATCTCATGCTAAAATCAAGGTGATAGAAGCTCAAATTTTTAAGTGCATATCATTCCAGACTATTTAAATATATGAAGAACACTAAAGCATGCCTTACACAAAGATGACGTATTCAAAATATTAGTACTGGGTAAACATGAGAGAGCAAACTTTATATAGTGGACCTTGTATTCTTTAGTTATAATCTATTTGTCATTCCCTCTTCCCACAGAAGAGGAAACAAAAACATTTAGGAATAGAGAACTTTTGAAATGACGAGTCTCCTAGCAGACAAATACAAAGACAAAAGGACGCACAGTAGAAAGACTTCCATGTCTGGAAATGAAATTTTGCAATGGCCTTATAAAATTTGGGAAATTATGATGACAATAAAATCTAGAATGTTTCACAACTCTCTTAGATGAAGCTACATGGAAGAGAAAGAGTTATTCATCTAAAGATTTAGAGGAATTTGGACAAGAAGACCTACTAGTATATTGCAAATGGCAGTAAGATAAGAACAGAAACAACTATACATTTTGACTCCTTAACATGCTTCCCAAAAAACAATATAATGGTAACAAATTGTTTAAAAGCTTGAGTTTATAGAACTATGTCTTTCAAATTAGTGAGATATGATGATACTGTCACAGAAAGTCCAGAGATATATGTTGGTCCACAATTATATGTTGCAGTTGTAAAACTTTCGTCATGTACTCATCTCACTATAAACCCATGATGTCAAGGAATAAACTTGTTGAAATCTATACCATGTCACTTTCAAAAATCCAATGTTTAACTCAGAAATATCAACATCTTACAATAGAAAACTGTTTGTTTAATGAAAACATTAATTTAGCATTAATTTAATATTTATAAATATCTTCAGTAATTACTAGTAGTAAGGAACTCACTAAGGTGTAATGCTATCAAAATAGGAGGTCCAATATACTTGGTAAAATTCTCAATCAAATGGAATAGGGTAATAAACATTCTTCAACAAAGGTTCTACAGTCCTGCAGCTGCCAAGCAGGGTACGTGTTTTCTACTGGAACATATTTCAAAAGCCTGAAATGGGTAATTTCAAGGTTTCATAGCGACAGAAATGCACTCCTAAGAAATGGATATGCCTGATTTCCAAGTATGCTTAACCATGGCTCAGACATAACTTCTATACTTGCCCATGGAAGAAGACAAATAGGAAGAGTAGAAACATGAACAAACCTAACTTTAACATGGCACACACAAGTCCATTGGGGTCAAACAAAATATTAAATATACCTGAAATGAAATAAAACACCCATGGGGTCAATGTTTTGAGCTATTACCTTTTTCATCTCTTGGACCATTGTTATGGTGTTCCCCTCCCATAAATAGTAGAATATGATGCTTTCCTCCCTGTCCTGCAATCGGCTACCATATAGATAGTGAACACAACAACAACACATTATCAACATCCAATCAAGTAATAAAAATAAATTGATAGGGAAACTAGGGAAACATAAATAGAGATTATGTCACAGAGTATTAACAAGGGTACCTGAAAAGATAGGCACTAAATAATCATTTTGCATCCATCCAAGTCCTTGGATTGAATGATCCATAGGAGTGGATTGTTGCACCTCTAAAAACATTCATACACCACAACTTAAAAAAATAGAGGTCAATAATATTCTATTATAAGCACATGCATCGTTTTATTCTATGAAACTCACCTACGACAATGGAGGATGCATTGTGGGATTGAGGATGCCCCCGCTTATTGAGGTACTGAAAATGATAGGATTCATATTTGGATGGATGAACATTCAGATCGATATCCAAGCCACTATTTTGTTTTCTTCATTTGTTTTTCTTTTTAGGGCTAAGAAAACTCTTTTTCCTCTTCAAAGATGACTCATATGCACCCAATCCAAGGGATAAGTCATAGTCCAATATCTGAAGATTGTTGGCTTCATCCAACATTTTTTGAACAAGACCAATCATTTGTTCATTTTTAATCAATGTGACAGGAGGACTGTTTTGAATTAACTGAAAATAACCAAACAACTTCTCTCTAGATAATTGGAGTGCATCAACATCATGATCAACATTGTCAGTAGCGATAAGAATATTTTCAGCATCTACAACATGGCTTGGTTCATTTCTACTTATCTCAGGAGGAACATTCAATCAAGAAGGCCCCACATCATTATCCAATAATGTACATGAATCCCTTGTGGAGAAATACAGCCAACCAACCTTTATAGAGTGCTTGCAAATGTTGCCATGAACAGCCCATGGGCAATCACATGCCATAAAATTTGGACGATACCAAGTGACAAGGTACCGCCTATCAGGAGTGGTTTGACTCCTCACCCAATAAGCATGAGATATGCTCTCATGTGGGTAGTACTCACTATTTGGGATCGTTTTAGCTCTTTCTAATGATGACTCAAGTAGCTTCTCTTTCTTATAATTGTTCAGATATCCTTCCCTTTTCAAAATCTCTTTGAATCGATAAAATGGCTCAACATTAATTAAAAGTACATATATCAACCAATCCATTCTATGTGAGCATTTATTTCTTCTATCAAAAAGAAACTCCGTCTTTAGGTAGCAGTGGTATAACTAGACTACATTGTTTGTCTCTTGATTTACGTGGGGAAAATATCAGCAAACCTTTTACCCACATCCCTACAAGTATAAAACTAATTGAGTGCATATATCCCATCTTTATGAGAAAAGAAAGAAAGATACGAACAAGAGTATGCACACTTACAAAGTTTATCACCGGAGACCCAATTTTTTTGGAAATAGTCCAAGAACTTTTCCTCATCTGCATACTTGTTGAAAAATCCTTCAATTGCATCAATGACATCGTCATTGGAACAATACTTCATGATATCACCCAATTCTTTAAACATTTCTTTCACTCTATTTGTATTGGGGACCAACCGATTCACATTTTTTACCCATGCCCTCCGTATGTGCCAAACACATAAAATAAATTTGGAATATGTGATCTTCCTGCCATATATAATATGCATAAATGTGACATCCACAGAATAAATACAAGGTACATTGCAAAATAACAAGATTGAAATTACCTCAAAGCTTCTATTTCAGCCAAAGCATCATCAACCATGAATGCGATGACTTTCTGTTGAGGACTAGAAAATCGCAGGCAACAACAGTAAGGGATTCTCCCCAGCAACGTTCCCAACTAGCCCATTAATTTTTGGTATGGGGAATCCGTCTGGTTTGCGGTCCGGCTACCATAGATCAAGTAACAAAAATAAAAGGTTTTACCGGTTGCAGCCCGGTCCACCGTGTATATTTTTGTGTTTTTTAGTTTTAAGTATGATATGCAAGTGCCTATCTAAAATGCAGATTGATAGAGAATACGAGGAGCGGTCACAATGTGATGCGCAAGTTCTTACCTCTCGTCTTAAACTCTCTCGCATCTAAATCACACACAGGAAGAAATTAAAACTAACTACCTAACCTATCCCTAGGGAGAAAAATTGTCATTCATTAATGAGTAATGTATTTTGTACATGCATTATGAAAAATCATAGATAGTTGATACTTCTTTCAAAACACATGAACATTAGAGATATTTGAATAACCAAATAGCCAATTGTTTATGAACAACATTCATTACTCATAGTGGAAATTTTAATAAAAATAAACCAGAGAACATTCATACAAGAATATAGGTTCAAAGAGTTAGAACGATCTCACAGTTAATGGACACAAAGCTGAAAATGAAATAGTTCCTCTTCAACAAATCCATAGCACAACATTTGAACATTCCACCAAGCTTTCTCCAACAGGCAAATTGTAATTATCTATTGCAAAAGGAAATAGTTCTTCTTACAATATGTCCTCACAAATCTCACTGGGAAAAAGTCCTTTATTCCCTCTAACTCTCCTATACTTATACTACAAGCAAAACCCTTATGAGTACTTCATAAAACGGGACCAGCTCGGTAACTGATGAACCTTTTCCAAGCCTAGGCCTCTATTGCTATCTATTTTTCTTTGTCTTTTATTTATCCTTTTTAAGATTCATTGATCTCAAAACATCTCTACCTATCACTTTTCAGCCAACTTCCTTCTACTTTGTCCTTCTTTGCAACAGTAATCATCAAACCGGGTCTGGAGAATCTTCTAAGTCCGTCTGCAATTAAAACGAAAAATTCATCATTAATTCGGATTGCATCTTTTCAAAGAAAACGTAAACCATACTAAAAATAAAATTTATCATCAAAATGAGGCCTTGTACTTCGCTCTGGTCGCGAAAACCTTAAAATGATAAGAATATGAAACCTCCGCCACCCATAATATAGGGTAAAACACACACAGAACAGGAGGGAAAAACCTCACTGGCGGGAAAAGGCATCGGGCAGATAAAACTCCTCATTGGCGAATGGAAAAGACTACAAGTCTGAAGGTTAGTTGACTAAGCCGCTGCAATGGCGGAAACCAAAAAGACTAAGAATCCTGGGTCAGCATAAAGTGACGGGGAAATAAAGTATTAAAATTTGTCGCATCGGAGATCAGAACAACTATAGCATCAGATGGTTAGCTTGCTAAGGAGCCGAAGTGGCGGAAACCATACAAACAACGGCTTCTGTGATCAACATAAAAGATTGGTGAGCAGAAGAACTAAGGACTCCGGAAGCATAGCCTTATTCATAGCCGCAACGATGGAAGACAGAAAGACTATGGGCTTCGCGGAAAATAAAACATATTGGTGAAAACCATATCAAAACATCGATGAGCGCAGCAGTTATATGGTGGACATTTAGTTCACTCTGGAGCCTCAACGACGGGAACCAATCAGACTACAGTCTCTGACTTACTGTTCAAAAGACTTTCGACAGCGAAAAAAAAAAAATCATTGCAAAGAAAAAAGGTTTGAGCCAATAAAACCACGCATCGACAGATGTAATAACTGTCCATCAGTCCGTTCTCTATTTGTCCTTCGAAACAGTGGCTGCATAGACATCTAAAGCTTTGATTCAAACATGAATAGGCTTCCAATAGCGAGTAGAAAAATCATTGAAATAGGAAAAATCACTGAAAAGGTTAAGTGCTTGGAAAAATTTAAAGTTGTGCAGCGGTTAAATAGTTCGTTTCATCTCCGAAACAGCAGCGGCATAGAGAAGAAAAACCCCGACTCAACTTCAACCAAACTCCGACAGTGATACAATTGAAACAGCGGGAAATTGATAAGTTCCACTGTCAAAACAAGGTCATTCAACTTCTGAGATGAAAGAAAAACAATCAACCTCAAAATACGAATTTATAGCAGAGAAAACAGAGTTCAGGAATCCAAACACTCCCAAGCAAGATAAAATAAAAAGGAGGGTCCAAAATTTAAAAAATTTGGGAAAACAGTTGCAGCTGCAACAATTGGTGACTACCTGGTGAACCTAGATCTCTGGACAATTTATTCCTTAAGTAACAGACTGTTTAACAATAAAACCGACATGTTGAATTCTTATGGATGTTTGGATTTCCCAAATGGAAAATATATGTACTTTTAATCATTGATGATAGTCCAATTTAGGAAAATGGAAACCAAGATTTTAAAGTCAAGATAACTCTTTTGAGGCCAAAAATATGAGTTTCATTATTACCTCTATCTTCAGGTAGCTTCCAGCTTGGACACCACAGGATTCTAACATATGGTAAACAGAAATATTCATTTGTTCCTCATTCCCATGCCATTTTGCACTTTTTGTCCTTTTATGAGTCCTCCTGCATGCCTTTCTTTCTGAATTTTTATTCAGGATCCTCTATCCATAGTGTCCTTTTGTGTGAGAGATGCATTTGACTTTCAGCTCACGGATGGAGAAGAACTTTGGCAATTTTGTACTTAAATGATTCAGTACACTGTTTTGGTACCTATTGCTTTCTTTAGGAGTTTTTTTACTCTTACTTGCCTTTTGGCTTCAAATTCTTGGCATGGGATTATTTATATATAATATACTGTTTACCTTGCTTCCTTTCCATGGGTCTTTTGCTGTCACCCCCTAGGTCATTTTACATGTGAGATGGATGGAGCCTCGAAAGAGTATTCCAGACTTTTGATCCTGAGTTATTTTACAAGGATTAAGTAGGACTTCAATGTGTTCATAGCCATTTAGGAAAACTGTTAAACTAGAAGAAATTCTTTCAGATAAAACAATAGTACACATTCTTATAATCAAGGATTTTAGTTAATCCAGAATTCTGATGCTCTCCATGCAACCAAAAGTTTGCCTCTTTTATTGAAATCAACTAAAATCTAACTAAAAACCAACAGAAATAAAATAAATCAAAAATAGACAAACAAAACAAATTATTTATGTACAAAACAAAAGAACAAAAACAAAAACTCAGGAAAAATAAGGTTTGAGAACTAAACCATTTACTAGTAAGTTCTCTTCCCACCCATGTAAATCTTGCAATTTATAGGTTGAGGGGCCAAGTTTTGTTGTAATCTGGAAAGGGCCTACCCATAACTGTTGGAATTTCGTGTGTTTTCCTTTCTCATCATGAGGGTGATCCCACTTGAGAACCAAATCTCCCACCTCAAATTCTTTTGTTCCATCTTTGTGCTTAACAAACCACCTCTTCACTACCTCCTGTTGTTGTTTAAAATGTTTTCTAGCCTTGGATATAGATTCTTCTGCCTTCAAAAGATTATGTATCCTCATCTGCAAAACTTCATTATCTGATCCTCTTGATTCCTGAGCTATTATGGAGGAGGGTAGCATGATATTGGGAGGTAGAATGGCCTCTTTTCCATAAACAAGGGTATACGGGGACACACCTAATGAAGTCTTGGGGGTGACCCTGTCAGCCCAAAGAGCATTTGGTAATGCTGAGTGCCAACTCCTCTGGTTTTCTATCACAGTCTTTTTTAAAATCCTAATCAAATTCTTGTTCGTAGATTCAGCCAAACCATTTCCCTGTGGATAGTAATTTGCAGAGTAATGCAACTTAATTCCCTTTTCATGAGAAAATGCAGTTAATCTAATAGAGGAAAAATACGTAGCGTTATCGAAAACTAAAGAAATTAGAACTCCAAACCTAGTCATAATATGATCTTGCAAGAAGTCCATGACCTCATCTTCATTTACGTTACGCAACGAAATGGCTTTGACCCAACAAGTGAAGTAATCGGTTGCCGTCAGAATATATTTATGTTGCAAGGAAGAATTTGGCTTGATCTCCCCAATAATGTCCATCCCCCACTGCTCAAAAGGTTCTGTTATCATCACAGGCTTTAATGGTGTTGCTGCTTTAACTTGTCTTCCACCACACCTTTGACAAATGTCGCACTTTCTGACATGGGCATGTGCATCTTTGAACAGTGCGAGCCAATAGTATCTGGCTCTGAGAATTTTATGAGCTGTAGTATCTCTAGAGAAATGTCCTCCAGCAGGCCCATCATGTAAATCTATCATGACCTTCTTCACATCTTCTTTCTCAAAGCATCTAAGAAGAACTCCATCATAATTTTTTCTGAATAATATTCCTTCAATAATCTGATATGAGGCTGATTTAAGACGTAGTGCTCTTCTTTGCTTAGAATTCCAATGTTCTGGTAACAATCCCTCTTGAAGGTAATGCACAAGGTCTCGATACCAGGAGTCTGAAGCTGTGAAAAGAGGACATACATCCATCAAATGTAACTTAGCTTCATCTTCCCAGTCATGTTCTTCATTGTCTTTACTTTTAGTCATCATTTTGCAAAATCCTTGCCCTTTAACTATGGAGGCTGGATTGAATTCAAGGTCATACTCCTATAGAGTTGTTACCCAGTTGCCTCTTCTTTCTCCTAACTCGTTTTGTATGAAAAGAGACCTCACAGCTGGGTGTGGAACTATTACCTTTGTTCAGTTCTTAAGTATATATGGTCTGAATTGTTTCACCGCTTTGAACACTGCATAAGCTTGTCTATCCACAACCGGGTAATTCAATTTGGCCCCTTGCAGACCAATGCTCATAAATGATATGGGGAACTCATCTCCCCCATCTTCCTTCTAGGTAAGCACCGCTAATAGTGAATCGTCAGGTGCGAAAGTGTACAAAATAAAATCTTTCTCAAAATCTGAACTCTTGAGGGAGGGTGTGTGTGCAACTGCTGTCTTTATTTTACTAAATGCATTCTTGTCTACATCAGTCCACTTGAATTGTACACTTTGCTTTACCATTTGCTGCAAAGGTTTAACAATTTGAGCGAAATTTGGCACAAACCTTCGCACGAAATTTATTGTCCCCATAAATGACTGCATGCCCTTTTTATTATGGGGTAAAGGAATCTATTCGATAGCTTTGATCCTCTCTGGGTCTATGGAGATCCCTTTATTAGATACCATGTGGCCCAACAACTTACCTTCGGTAACAGCAAACATGCTCTTGTTCGGGTTTAGTGAGATACCATATTTTCGGCAACGTTCAAAAATCTGCTTTAGATGAAATACGTGTTCCTCTCTTTTCTTTGAGAATATCGTGATGTCATCGAGGTATACTACAACACTGCGACCAATCAGACCCCAGAAAGCTATGTCCATAGCCCTCTGAAAAGTAGCTCCAGCGTTTATGAGTCCAAAGGGCATCCTTCTGTAAGCAAAAGTTCCCCATCTGGTTCTGAATGTAGTTTTAAGTCTGTCTTCTTCAGCTACTAATACTTGATTGTAGCCTAAGAATCCATCTAATAAAGAGAATAATTCAGAACCTGAAACCATTTGCAATATCTGTTCCATGGGTGGGACATGATAATTATCTTTATCCAAAGCATGATTTAAGTTTCTGAAATCCACACATAGCCTAATTTCTCCAGATTTCTTCCTTACCAGTACCAGATTTGAAACCCATTCTGAGTGTCTAACCTTGAAGATAATTCTAGCATCCAATAGCTTTTTAACTTCATTCTGAATCAATGGCTCTAATTTTTTATGCATTTTCCTTAAAGGCTGCTGATAAGGTTTGATTCCAGATTTGATGGGGATAACATGTTGAATAATATTGGTGTCATATGTCTTTAGATCTTCATACGTCCAGGAAAAAACATCTTTGTATTGTTTGAACAAACTAATGAACTTATTCCTTTCACCTGGGGAGCAACACTTTCCCAAATTCACATATTTAGGCTCAATTTTAGTCCCCAAATTAATCGACTCGAACTGTAGAGACAAGCTATGAGTCTTCACATTCACTGGCCTCCTGAATTTCTCATTTAAATCAAACATTCGCTCCAAAGTCCTGACTCCTTTAAGAATAAAATTATCGAATTTTAGCTCGGCTTGATGTTCTTCATTGTTAATGATTGCCCCTTTGAAGGTCTCATCATTCATCAGGCATTCTAGAATCTACTGGTCATCATCGAACACTCGTATATTGGTAATCATATCTAGAACAGAAGGCCTGAAAAGCAATTCAATAGAGCACCGATTATTAGAGGGCACAAGTCTCGTAGCTGAGGTGGCCAACAAGTCAGTTGCTGCATTCTTAATTCTAGGAATTGATACAATGTTAAATGCACTAAAACATTTAAGCAAATCCCATACTTCATTTTGATAAACTTTTAAATGAGGAGAAATGCAATGTATTTGACTTAGAATTTGTTTTACAATTATTTCATAATCCCCAAACACTTTCAGATTTTTTACCTTTAATTCAATTGCTTTTCTTAGTCCCTGAACTAGTGCTTCATATTCAGCTGTGTTATTGGTGCATTCAAACTCTAACCTACATGAAAGAAAATGTTTATTTTTCTTAGGATTAATCAGGACACAGCCGGCTCCTCACCCCTCCAAATTTTTAGAACCATCAAAGAAAAGCGTTCAAAAATTGCTAACCGCTACTGTGTGAGAATTAACATCTACATCTACAGCTAAGTCTACTATTTTACAATCAATTCCATCAGCCTGTGAAAACCAAAGGAGATCAGGCTGAGCATCTGATGTATCACTGGCTTCTTCCGCTTGATAGTTTCCTGGTTCTAGCTCAATAAAGTAATTTCCCAAAACAGAATCCACTGGTTCATTTTTACCTTCGAACTGAGTAACATTGTGTTTCATGTGGGGCTCCCTCAAAACTTTAATTTGATTTGGGCTTCCTTTATATGGTAGCCACATATGTGACCAGTGTGAGGCAAAATATCCGTTCATCTTTTCCAACCAATCTCTACTCAAAACAAGTCCATAAGCTTCCGGTATGTCAACCACCACAATATCAATGAATTGACATACCTTACCATTTGAGGATAAGCGAACAAGAACATCCTCCATTTCCCCAATTACCTTCACATTCGTTCTATCCAACTGAATGACCCTCCAAGTAGATGGTTTAGGTTTCCCATTTATCTTTTTGCAGACCGACAGCAACATGACGTTGACTGATGCCCCCGAGTCTACTAGGCAGTTATGCACGTTGTGGTTGAAAATTTCAAAAGTAAGGAGAAAAGGTGGAGTCTTGCATTCAGGCTTACCTCCCATACTTGCTTCACCAATTTCTTCTTCTTGGGGCTGATTGTCAGTGGGAAGCTTCTCCTGTGATATTTCAAGTGCTTTCAATAACTTTTCTTTTTGCTACGGCACATTGCACATCTCAAATAATGAGATATTTGCCCTCACCTTTTTGATATCCTCCACAATGTCATAATCCATCTTATGCTCTGTGAGATTCATTTTAACATTATTTATCTTTTCTTCAATGGGCCTAGTAGGCTTGTTGATCTATCTAGGATTTTGACTGGTGATGGTAAATTCTGGAATTTTATTATTTGTGGTGTTTTTTTGAAATTTCTTAACATTCTTTTGAAGTCTCTTGATATTTGGGAGCACAAGATTGTTTTCCTTAATCAACCCTTGACTTCTCGTCGTTATATTTGTCTCCAAGATATCTTCATATCTCAGATCCTTTTCTTCCTCTGTGTCAAACAATGATACGCAATCCCATAAAACCAAGGCCTCATCCTCCTGTTTTTCTGTTGATTTAATGTTATATTTCCCTTCCTCATCATTATCCTCAATTAATTTGGAATCCAACAACCGATTCATAACCAAAGTCATCGAATTTATCCATTCAGGACAATTCTTTTCAGAATGGGGTTGTTGGTGAAAAGTGAAAAAGTTATCCATCCTTACCTCCGTTAAGTTCATAGATGCAGGGCTGTGCAGAGCGGGTTGGGATTGATTTTTATCTTCCATTTTCTTGTAATAAGGCTTATAAAACTTCTGGGATTCCTTCTCCTTTTTCAAATCTATTATTCGGTTAGAGAGCTTCTGCATCATCTTTGCCATTCCTTCAAAATCTAGCGATGGCTCCTCTTTAGGCTTAGTAAATAACATAGCTTTCCTCCCAACAATTTTTTCTCCTGACTGCTTAGGATAGTCTTCAATTCTTTCCTTTTCAGCCTCCACTCTTTCGGCTTCTTCATAGGTCTCTGCTAGCATAGGTTTGGATTTCATTTTGGCAAACATAGCCAAATCAGGTCCTAGAGCTGAAGTATAATACTCAATCACAACTTTATCCGAGGGTTTGTCAGCTTCAAAAAAATTCTTAAGATAAGCTGCAAATATTTGGGTAAAACTATGCACCTTCTCTTTTCTTTCTTTCTTTAAGGCACACAACCCTTTCATGAGAGAAGCATGAGTTTTTTGGGTTGCATATTTACTTCAAAATATTCTTTCAAAAATATCCCAGTCTGGGATTGAGTTTGTAGGCAGACAAAAATACCATGAGGCTGTTGCTCGTTTAAGGGTATGTGGAAAAATTCTGTAGACTACATCTTCATGTTCTCCAACGCTTAATCCTTGTATGGCCAAGTAAAAGCTTTGCAAGTGATCATCTACTAAAATCTTTTCACTTGGGTCAAATTTGGGCAGCATTTTCTCAAAATCCTAAGGGAAGTCATGCAAAGGAGGTGTCAGGTTTAAAGGTGATCTGGCTTTCCAAGCAGGTGGTGGGTTTGGTGGGTTGGGTGGCTGATTTGCGTTTATGCCTACTATGAGTGAAGGGGAGAGTGAGGTGGTGAATGAATAGGAGTATGAACAGGCGAACAGTAAGGGGCCTCTGGGCCCACTTGATTCAAAGGTTGAACAACTTCCTGTAAGGCTGTTTCTACAATTTCTTCCAAATCTCCAACCAACATTGAGTCTTCCAATACATGACGATCTTTATTCTTATATTCTCTTCTAGGTAAATCAGGGATAATCGGTAATCCTCCAATATTATTCAAATATGCCCTAGTATGTCTTCTTAGATCATTAACTACTTCATTATCGACAGAATACAAGTGCTCTTTACCCTTCTCCTCAGGAATTGGATTGGGAAACAAACTGCTTTCTGAACTTTCACCGGTGAAATAATATCGAGAAAACGGGTTTCCTCGGCTAGACATGCATTGGCATCCCTCCTTCTAGCACCAAAACTGTTGAGGCCTAGAAAATCGCAAGCAACAACAATAAGGGTTTCTTCCCAACAATGTTCCCAACTAACCCGTTACTGTTTGGTACGAGGAATCCGTCTGATTTGCGGTCCGGCTACCGTAGGTCAATTAACAAAAATAAAATGTTTTATCGTTTGCGGCTCGGTCCACCGTGTATATTTTTGTGTTTTTTAGTTTTAAGTATGATATGCAAGTGCCTATCTAAAATGCAGATTGATAGAGAATACGAGGAGTGGTCACAATGTGATGCACAGATTCTTACCTCTCATCTTAAACTCTCTCACATCTAAATCACACACAGCAAGAAATTAAAACTAACTACCTAACCTATCCCTAGGGAGCAAAATTGTCATTCATTAATGAGTAATGTATTTTGTACATGCCTTATGAAAAATCATAGATAACTGATACTTCTTTCAAAACACATGAACATTAAAGATTTTTGAACAACCAAATAGCCAATTGTTTATGAACAACATTCATTACTCATAGTGGAAATTTTCATAAAAATAAACTAGAGAACATTCATACAAGAACATAGGTTCAAAGAGTTAGAACGATCTCACAGTTAATGGACACAAAGCTGAAAACGAAATAGTTCCTCTTCAACAAATCCATAGCACAACGTTTGAACATTCCTCCAAGCTTTCTCCAGCAGGCAAATTGTAATTATCTATTGCAAAAGGAAATAGTTCTTCTTACAATATGTCCTCACAAATCTCACTGGGAAAAAGTCCTTTATTCCCTCTAACTCTCCTATACTTATACTACAAGCAAAGCCCTTGGGCTGCCCCCCCCCCTTTGGGTGACCTTTGGGCTCCACCAACCGTTTAATCTCACAATTTTTTCCTTTTGTGAGTGCTTATGATTCATATAATGCGTTACATTTCGGATTAAGACTTATGAGTACTTCATAAAACGGGACCAGCTCGGTAACTGATGAACCTTTTCCAAGCTTGAGCCTCTGTTGCTATCGATTCTGCTTTATCTTTTATTTGTCCTTTTTAAGATCCATTGATCTCAGAACATCTTTGCCTATCACTTTTCATCCAACTTCCTTCTGCTTTGTCCTTCTTCCCAACAGTAATCATCAAATTGGGTCTGGAGAATCTTCTAAGTCCATCTGCAATTAAAACAAAAAAATTCATCGTTAATTTAGATTGTATCTTTTCAAAAAAAACATAAACCATACTAACAGTAAAATTGATCATCAAAATGAGGCCCTGTACTGCGCTCTGGTTGCAAAAACCTTAAAATGATAAGAATATGAAACATTCAACACCCATAAGATAGGGTAAAACACACACAGAACAGGCGAGAAAAACCTGACCGACAGGGAAAAAGCATCGGGCAGATAAAAATCCTCATTGGTGAATGGAAAAAACTACAAGTTGGAAGGTTAGTTGACTAAGCCATCGTAATGGCGGAAACCAAAAAGACTAAGAATCCCGGGTTAGCATAAAGTGCCGCCGAAATAAAGTATTAAAAGTTGTCGCATCGCAGATCAAAACAACTATAGCATCGGATGGTCAGCTTGCTAAGGAGCCACAGCAGTGGAAACCATACAAACAACAGCTTTCGCGATCAACATAAAAACATCGGCGAGCAGAAGAACTAAGGACTCTGGAAGCATAGTCCTATTCATATTGGCGAAAACCATAACAAAACATCGACGAGCGGAGTAGTTATATGGCGGACATTTAGTTTGCTCAGGAGCCGCAATGGCGGCAACCAATCAGACTACAGCCTCCGACTTACTGTTCAAAATACTTCTGACAGTGAAAACAAAAATATATCATTGCAAAGCAAAAAGGTTTGAGCCAATAAAACCACACATCAGTAGACGTAATAACTGTCCATCAGCCCGTTCTCTATTTGTCCTCCGAAACGACGGCTACATAGACAACTAAAGCTTCGATTCAAACATGAATAGGCTTTCGATAGTGAGTAGAAAAATCATCGAAATAGGAAAAATCACCGAAAACGTTAAGTGCTTGGAAAACTTTAAAGATGTGCAGCGGTTAAATAGTTCGTTTCATCTCTGAAATAGCGACGACATAAAGAAGAAAAATCCCGACTCAATTTCAACCAAACTCCAACAGGGATACAATCGAAACAGAGGGAAATTGCTAAGTTCCACAATCAAAGCAAGGTCATTCAACTTCCGAGATGAAAGAAAAACAATCAACCTCAAAATCCAAATTTATAGTAGAGAAAACAGAGTTCAGGAATCCAAACACTCCTAGGCAAGATAACATAAAAAGGAGGGTCCAAAATTTCAAAAATTTGGGAAAACAGTTGCAGCTGCAACACTTTTTAATCTGGATGTGCTTGGTAACATCTCTGCATGAGCCGATCCAGCCACAGTGCAACGTCTTGTGTTGTATTCCGATATGCCACAACCCATGCCACCGGTACTCCACTTTGTTGCACATCAAATGTAAGAAGTGTGTACAGTTGATACTCCCATAATGAAAGAACATATTGCAATTAGATTTATGCTACAACTCAAATGGCTACAACACAATTGATTAAGCTAAATCGATCATTGACATCACAATTACTCCATATCTATTTGTACTAAAGATTGAATCCATTGCTATTAAGTTGTTATGAGAGAGCTGAACCATTGTCTCTAACATCCACTTTGTTTGAATCCCAATTGTAAAAGGGACATCTCGACCATTGGGCTTTAGATAGAAAAAAAATATCATCTTTATGATTTTGGCACCAAAGGTTCACACTTAGCTCATCTTTTTGGCGAAGATGATATTTTCCCTTCCTCAAACGATTGTAGATGTTTTCTACATCTTTCCTTCAAAAGAAAAAACCCCTATCTTGATTTGTTGCATCAATGTCCACATGTTTATTGATGTTCATTTTGCACATGGAATCAACTGGCACATCAAAGTAGAAACAACTTTCTACATAGGAAATGATGTCCCTTGACAACCTTGTCTTATGCATGGATCTAGGCTCACCTGAAGTGTCATGCCTTCCATGACAAGGCAATCCTTGCATGTCTTTATGCTCGTGATTGTTATAAGTTAATATTACAACATCGAGATTATTTACCATAACCTTAACAATACGATGGCATTGGCAACCCCTTCTTTTCACAAATGAATTGACCCTCCGTTTAGTTGGGTTCTTTCCCCTCTTATCATTAGGGCCAAATGAACAGTTGTATCTGCATAAATGTTTTTCAAAAGTTAGTGCATCTGACAAGCAATAAGTGTACTATGTGCATATGACAAGCGAAAAGTGTACTATGATTACACACATCCAAAAAATGAATTTTTTGAAATACTTACACTTCATAACGTAATGCTGCACTATCCCTCTTTCTTGGGCCTTTGTTTTTGTTATGGTAGAAATCACAAGGAGCATCGGGATTCATTTCCTTCCATTTAATAAAGTGGGGAACTCTTTCTGACGGGATTTTGGCAACCCGATCAACGGTTCCATTCCTCCGATGTATTTCAGACCAAACGATATATTTAGCAGAAAAAACGGTCATGTCTTAGGGATATTGCAAATCTAGCCTCCCATTACAGTCTCCCATATGTTCTTCCTACCCATTTTGTATCAAAGCCTACAAAAAATGTGCAGACACTTGAAATAAGAAGGAAAAAAGTAATGTGCAAACACTTAAGATAAGAAGGCAAATACTTGTTTGACATTTCCTTCTGTCTTGACAAAATAATGCCTTACTAATTGAAATATTACTAAGAAAAATATGATATTTTGAGCCTTTTGTAACTGTTTCTTAGATGCCAACATAGGAAGGTCCTTGAATGACTTCGAAAAGTATGTGCGGCAGTATTGAATTTCCTATCAAATTTTAAAACTTGCAAGGCAGTTGATGATGGCTCGCTTTGACTATCTGTGTGTGTGCATACTACAAGTTCAGAAAGAGGTTGCAAGCATCCTATGGACCAGCACTCTCGGAATACTTTGTGCTACCTTAGACTACATCTATCGCATATTTGATAAGTTTGTAGTTAGTGTGGCACTTTGTAGAGGAGGAATCAGGGGTCTTAGCCTCTATGTTTTACTAAAGTTAAGAGATACTGTTGGAGAAGACCTTGAGAAAAGAACATGTAAAGAAACTTAAAGATTCTTATTGGGTGGTTAGAGAATGAAAAAGGAATTTATTTTTCAAATCTCAAGATTCAGTTCTATGTTCAAATGTCTGAAAGTTGGGACTCAAACAATATAGAACCTAGATTTCTCATTCCCTCTCTATAAAAAAAATCCTATGGGAAACTGGGTCTGTCAACTTATATGTTTTGTACCCATCCAACCAAAATGTGCTGAAAACAATGGACTACATCCCTTGCTTGATGGGCTTCAAATTCTTCTCCACCTTGCTTATGCATTTAGCATATTTATAGAAACTCTGTTGTTATTTGACTTGTATGATTCTATGTTGAGTCAGTGGGATGGTAAAATCAAGGAAGTCTCCTCAATGGGCACACGAAGAAGACCTTGAGCAAATAACATGTAAAGAAGCTTAACGAATATACTACACACTATACAGTAACCTAAAATAACTTTTGCTTCATCTTAGGTTTATTCATAATACTATTGTTGGATATAGTTTGTCTACTCTTAGACCTGAAGCAAGAATCCTTATGTCATGATTTTTGGAGACTTAAAGAGGTTAACTGCTAAGTTCTCAGCAGGTTCCTTCCATATATTTTGTGTGTTTTTGCCAAATGTATGTCACAATCTACCAGGTGCAGGGTTTTTTCTCAATAAGGCGACCTTTCATCCAAATATACTAACATTACCCCTACAATGTTTTAACTCGACTGAGTGTTAATGATTGTGTTTCCCTTTTATTTATTATTTGTCATTTATTAGTGCTATGCTATTGTGTAGGTATGTTCCAGCATATTCAACTCGTCTGACCTATGAATCTGATTCTTGGAAGGTTATTCCTGTTCATCCGAATGATACAATGGGTAAAGTTGATCCAGTCTAGAATGAAAGCTTTTGGAAAACTCTTTGGGTTAGATTTTAACTGCAACAGAACCCCTTCTTTGATGAACTTATTTTTTTGTCAGGGTTGGTAGTAACTCTGGGATCTTTCCTTGCAATATTAAGCACTAAGGCCTTCTTTATGAAGGATCTCAATAATGCTTAGAATGTAATAGTGGCCTATATAGATTTGATTCTGGTAAAACATGGAGAATATTCAATATATGGTTTGTTTATGCCAAAGCATTGAACCCTTTTCATTAAGGGGCTTGGGAAATTATGACTCTAGTGCAAGTAACAGTGGTCATCAGCTTATAGAGCAGTTTTTTCTAGCATTTAAAGTCTAAATGCTACATATAAAAGCATTGGAGGCTAGAGGCGGTGCCAAAAAAATGTTGAGGGTTCATATACAAAGGAAGGAAAAGTGATTTTTCCTGTGCATATTGATGAAATGCAGAGATTGCAATTTTTAAGATTCTTATTTGGTGGTTAGAGAATGAAAAAGGAATTGATTTTTCAAATCTCAGGATTCAGTTCTATGTTCAAATGTCTGAAAGCTGGGACTCAAACAATATAGAACCTAGATTTCTCATTCCCTCTCTATAAAAAAAAAGCCTATGGGAAACTGGGTCTGTCAACTTATATGTTTTGTACCCATCCAACCAAAATGTGCTAAAAACAATGGACTATAGCCCTTGCTTGATGGGCTTCAAATTCCTCTCCACTTTAAATTGTTTGCGAAAAAATATAATGTTTCCCTAAACCTCACTTAAATACTGGGCAGTGGGTCCCAACATGCAACATTCTTGACAAAGTGGACGTTTCTACTGTGTATAACACATCTGCCAACTTTGTTGTAAGGTTGCAATAAGTGTTGTAACTGTAATTATGGTGGGGTACATAGGTTTTAGGGAAGCCAGGGCTACTTTAAGTCATAATGTTGTTAATACTAATATAGTTATAATCAAATTAATAAAATAAAATTATTGTAGTAAATAATGATGTATCATAATAATCCAATCTTATAAGTTAATAAAATAAATATAAACTATTTTGTTTTATTATATAAATTAACTTAACATTATTTATAAATTTTAATTATTTTTAACAATATCTTAATCATAATGGTCTAGATATTAGCAACATGATTTGTTGTTGAAAACCAGATTTTCAGTGTTAAAATTGCAATTTTTATTGCAAAAATGGATTCAGGACCCTCAATTACCCTCAGGGCACTTAGATTATGCAATTCCAATCACTGAAAACTATCCTTTCAACAATTTCTGTATTATTTTGGCCAAAAGATTAGTAGGATTGTAGGTGCAAATGGTCTAGCGATTAGCTTACCAGTTATCTATATAATGAAATAACTCATCCACACACAAGTGTAAAACACCTCACTACTATTTATATCTTCTCCTTACATAAATGTAAACCACTTCACTACTCTCTACTCTCTATATAATGAAATAATATGTTATTTGTATGAGGTTCAGGTGAGGATTCAGAGGTGGGGTTTGATGGTTTCAGGACCAAAGCTGGTTGCTGGACATAAGTCCCATTTCCATTCCTGTTGGAATTTCCGTTTCTATTCCTGTTGGGGAGATGTGGTATATGCAGGATACACCCCAGAAAAAGCATGTACTAATGCGGTGGTGGCTATACTCCCATTGATTACCTCCTGATCAACATTTAGGCTAGCCGCGCCCATAAGTTTAGTATCCAAATGGCCCAGTTCACAATGCTCCCTAGACTGTTTGGACTATTTCTCATGTTATAAAAAAAATTGTTATTTGCATAGTATCTTTATTTAAAATGTGATTATCGTCGGAATTAGACTCACTGGATTTTTGTTTTTAATTAAGGAAGGTGATCTCAGAAATTGTGTTTTACTAATTTGTCAAGTTTCAAAAGTTTAAACGACGATGAGAACTTAGCTGATAAAAAATATCATATTTACTTATTTGTCAAGTTTCAAACGTGGAAACGATGATCAGGGTAGAAGGTTCCGTGGTTGAAAGATTCTAAAGTCTCAGAAACAAGTGGTTGGCTCAGAAATTACAACCATATATACCCTAAGGACCCTCTCAAACATATCTACAAGGGTTAAAACAATACATGTCTGCCACAAGAGCTTGTTAAAATATTACTGAAGCCCTTCAGTCTTGTTTACAGTATATCTAGAAGACTTGAACATAGTTTGTTAACATTTTTGTTAAGGCATGGGTTCAAGAAATGGCACATCTACAGATGTGAGAAACAACTCTTCATACACATTCATAAAAGAGGAGCTGAAATGGCCTGAACCGATTAAGAGAGTTCAGGGTATTGCTCAAAGCGGGATTAAAACATTACCCAACATTTATATAAAACAAGAACCTGAGTACAAATATAGCAACTGGAGGCAGTTATAGCCCTTGCAGTCCAAATTAAAAAAGAAAAGGTTGTCGACATACTGGCAATCGAGTTTCAAATATCGAGTGGAGCACCCTTCTAGATCAGAAGAAAATGTGCAAATAAGGCAATTCTCGGCACGACAGCGTTGAACACTGCTAGCGATTTAATCTTGAAAGGGCTTGAGCTCAGCAGCTAATCTCAGTCAAGGATCTTCAGTTTTCCTCTTGCTCTAAAACCTGCTATGAGACCTCCAACAAAACCTACTCTGAAAGAGAGTGTTCCGTAAAGCTCCTCTGCAAATGGTGTGGTCGAGTGCAGTAAGGAAGGAAGGAGGGGAGGGGAGTCGGGCGCACTACGTTCAACCGCGAGTAGTTGGCCATGCATTAACTGCATGCATCAGATCTGGGCGGTTGATTTTTTCCTGATAGACCACTGACACAGGTGACGGACGGCAATGGAATTTCGAAAATGGCAACGCCGATGGAGGAGTGACCCGATGGAGGTTAACGGAGTGAGCTCGACCCTCGAGGAGTGACCTGATGGAGGTTAATGGAGTGAGCTCGACCCTCGATGGCACCGGGTGGGCCCTGGTGCAAATGGTCGGGTCGATAGCTCACTCCGTTTTCTTGTGAGTAGGATAAAAGAAAACTAAAACGCCCCCGTTCTTTTCTGGCGAAATTCTTCTCCAATTTTTTTTATTTTTGTAATTTACAAGTTTAATGATTGTATGAACGTGCTGTAGGGTAAATCCAACATTTTAAAACTACCCATATGACTAAAATTAGGATTTAAACCTTCAAAATTATGATTTGAGCGAAAATTTGTTTGTCTGATTCCAACAGGTTGGAGGCATTTTGGTTAGCGCTTATACAGCTCCGTTTTCTTGAGGGTTATAAGGCGCTGAAGTCAAGTCAATACCTATGCAATGACCTTTCCATTTCCCTAATCGACCTCTCCGTCTTTCTTTTTCCCGACAGACTTTTCTGCTACATCTCCTTTTCTTTTCCCAACTAACAACACAGAGAAATGCACGTGAAATCGTTGAATGAAAGTTTTTGGTGTGGTATCAATTCACTCGTACAGTTTTATCCCAATGTGGATGATGGTCTTCCACGTGACAGACCAAATTTAATGGGCTTCCTTTGTTTGCTTCCACAATATTTTACCATTTCATAGCTCCAGAAAGGTGAAGTCAATACAGACAGATCGGAGACTTTGTAACTTGATAACTTGATTTTACCATTTCATAGCTCCAGAAAGGTGGAGTCGATACAGACAGATCGGAGACTTTGTAACTTGATAAATTGAAACAGATCACAGGCTTTGTAACTTGATAACTTGAAAGAACGTTAAATTCTACGAATACTGACAACGCCTCTCTGTAATTGCCTTCTGGCTTCCCAAATCAATTACTGACGTTGGATTCAAGTCATGTCTCTGTGTTTCTTCCATGTTGCTATTTATTCTCCTTCAACACTTTTACTTTAATGTAATCTACGAAATACTTTTAGCCATAGATGTTTTTCAACAACGTTCATAATAAATTAAATTCATTTAAATTCATAATAAAATTTATTTAAATTCATACTCTTTATTTAATAAATGTATTAATTATATGTTTAATTGTTTTATTAAAACTTTAGCATGGAAATAGTATAAAGAAATAAACATGTAAAACATTTTTACATAAAAAAAACTAGCATAAAAGAAATAATATTTAATAAACAGAAAAACAAAAACTGATATGAGAAACAAATTTTTAAGAGTTTCTTTAACCACCTTTTAATTGAAGCTTATTTAAATCTTAATCAAGATACATTAAAGCTTATTTAAATTC
>LPNX010314712.1:0-18138 GCA_001517045.1 Pseudotsuga menziesii | reverse complement strand
CCCAACATAATGGTAGGGAGTGGGATACGACGACTTGGAAGCCTTCTCTTTGCCAAACGAGTTTCCAAGCTTGGGACATCATATTGTGCAAGGTTATGTTGAAACATATTAGTGAGATGGTGACCGAGTTTGATCTTAACCTTAAGTACGCCGGTCTAGAGCCATTTGGAGACAATGATGAGCTAGGATGAACGTGGAGGTGGTTAAAGAACCTTAGACCATGTTCATTGCTAGTGTGGAGGACAATAGGAAAATATTGCCAACTACTAAAGGGGCTTGGTCCAGTGAGCCCAAGTTGAGCTCTTTTACAGCTAAGTTTTCTTGTTTGTACAGAACTTGTTATTAGTGATGATAAGGTGTTCTTCCAAAGGAGTCAAGGAAGCTCGAATGTTCAATGAGCAATGCATCATTGCAATGAATTTGCATAGGAGATGCGTATATAGAAAATTGTCCACTAGAAAAAAAAATTTGGGGTAAGATTTGCAAATTACACCATCTAAGACACCGACTATTGATTCTTCTTCACTTGCAAATGATCTAAAAGTCAAAATAGTATATTGTTATTGTCAATGACACATATCTTTTTTGAATTGCAAGCTTTACCATACAAAACATGCATGGATATCTCGATTGAAGCAATAGTATAAAACACTAGATTGAAGCAATATTTTGTATATCTAGAATTAAAATAAAGATACTTGACTCTTTTTCTTGTAACATACCCAGATAACCTACCAAAAATGTATATATAAATTTTTTTTATACATATTATTCTTTCACATAAATTTGGCTAAAACTTTCCATAACAAATCATCCTTAAGCTAAAACAAGCAACAACATTAAACATAAACAAATCCACTTCCATGACCAGATAGACATTTCGCACTGAAACACACTTTTTGACCTCTGTTTCCCGCATTCCGCCCCTTGGCCTTCCGCCTGTTACATTGGACTGTAAAACTCGGAAGCTTATCACACGGTGGAAATCGTTCAAATGTACTTCCACCGCGGAATGCGGAACACCTAAACGTTCTTAAGACTTTCAAGTTTCCTCTTCTGCCTTCCGCTATACGGATCGTGGACCGCATAAAACTTACATTCTTATGACTTTGGTCCTTTCTTCCGCTTTCTACTTTCCGTTGTGCAAATCGTGGAAGTCTTAACTCTATTACGACTTCAAATTTATTTTTCATTTTCCGCTTTCAGTTGTGCAGATCACGGATTGTGGAAGTCTTAACACTTTTAATATTTAACCTTAGTGTTTAGCTTTCCGCTTCCCGTTGTGCGAAAAGTCTTAATATAATTAAGACTTTAATCTTTTCTTCCGCTTTATGCTTTCTGTTGTGTAGATTGCGAAACTCAGAAGGCTTAACATCTTTTTAAATTTGACTTAACTCCTCTGCATTCCGTTGTGCAGATCGCAGAACGCGGAAGTCTTAACATTCTTTAAGTCATTAACTGTAACTTTCTTCTTTCCACTTTTTTTTGTGCGAATCCAGGATTGCAGAAGTCTTAACACCTTTAATACTTTAACTTTATATTTTTGCTTTTCATTGTGCAGATCGCGGAAGTCTTAAACCTTTTAAGAATCTTAACTTTAACTTTCATCTTTTTGATGTGCAGATTGCACAAGTCTTAACACCTTTAAGACTTTAACTTTAGCTTTTCGACATGTGGATCGCAGAAGTCTTAACCTTTTTAAGACCTTTAACTTTAAATTTCCGCTGTATAGATCGTAGATATAGGAAGTATTAACACCTTTAAGAATTGAACTTTAGCTTTCCGCTTTTCATCGTGCAGAATGCAGATCGTGGAAGTCTTAACCCTTTTAATAATTTTAACTTTAACTTTCCACTTTCCGCTTTCCTCCTTCAGCTGTGCAGATCACGAATCGTAGAAATCTTAATCTTTTTAAGACTTTTAACTTTGACCTTCCACTTTCCGCTTTCCATTGTGCGGATTGCAGAAGCTTAACCTTCTTAAGACTTTAGTTTTAACTTTTCGTTGTGCGGATCATGGATTGCAGAAGTCTTAAAATATTTTAAGACTTAACTTTAATCTTTCATTTTGCGCTTTTCGCTATGCAGATCACGGATCGCGTAAGTCTTAATATTATCTAAGACTTAACTTTAACCTTTCGCTTTTTGCTTTTCGGTGTGCGGATCGCAGAAGTCATAACACTCTTGAGACTTTAACTTAACTTTTCCGCTTTCTTCTTTCCATTGTGCGAACTGCGAAAGTATTAATAACTTTTAAGACTTAAACTTTACCTTCCACTTTCCGCCTTCCGCTGTGCGGATCGCGGAAATATTAACATATTTACGTTTTCACTTTTCTTTCCATTGTGCGGATCACGAAATGCGAAAATATTATTAACCATATGTTTACATTTTTTCCTTCCACTTTCCGCCTTCCGTTATGCGGATTGCGGAATGCATAATTCATAACACATTCGAGGGTTTAACTTAACTTTCCTCTGTGTGGATCGCGGAATGTGGAAATCCTAACCTTTTCCATACTTAGCTTTTCCTTGAACTTGCACTATTTGTTGGGTGTATTTCTTAGGAAACCTTAGCAGTACAAGAGTACTTCTCTTTGAGCAAGGGGAAAACTAAGGCAAGACACCAACATAACAAAAAATTACTCTAAATAAGGAAACATAGCCATCTGAACAAGCATTAGGTCAACAATAAATTTTTTATCAACAGATTTAGGGTTTCTCCTTATTATTCAAATCACACTGAGACTCATACTCCTGCACATACAAGTATGCCCTATGCCTACTTATCAATGAGAATATACAGCATAAGGGTAACTTTCATGCGAGACCAAAATCACCTAATGAAGTTACCAATTACAAGAAGTAGGCATTAATAAATTCCGCAGGAAAGAGTATGTTAGTTCATAAGCATCATTCTCTTTTACTACGGCTAGAATTATTAATTCATTCCTTCAGTGACATTGAACGAATAATCATAAAACACTAACGGAATTAATTGCATCCACAGTCCTAAGGTAGATTCTTATCAGACGACGTCATTTAAGCATACAGAAATACGCTCCAACAATATTCCATCCTCTGGAAGCCGGGTGCGGAAATAGTAGTCCATAGTCATTACAGCAACACATAAAACATGCATTCATGACAATGAGTTTAATCTAGTACTTCATTCTTTTAAACAAATTTTAACATGAACCAACATAGGCCAAAACATACCCTCAGGTCAATAAGTTGCATAAGCAAATAGTCATAAATAGAACCTGTGGTAAAATTGAACCGCAATGAAATAGAAACAACCACATTCCACCCAACTATATATTAGGCCCATATTTCTCTATCCTCAATTACGTGCGAGCTAAACTATGCATGCCGAGAGTGGTGACAGTCAAACTCAATTCTAGTTCTCCAGTGAAAAATCCTTTCCTAACACACAGTGCACACACAATAAGGAATTACTACAAATTCGTAATGCCCATATCGGGTCCTAAAGGTTGTTTTGTTAACATCTTCCTCCTTAATCCTAATCTAGTGGTAACCAAATCTTAAATCCAACTTGGAGAAGACTCATTTCTGCCCCCATTTGGTCGAACAAATCATTAATCTGAGGCAGAGGATACTTGTTCTTCATGGTTAGTTTATTCAGTTGTATGTATTCTATGCACAGTATTAAGGTCCCATCCTTCTTCTTCACAAATAAAATTGGGGCTCCCGAAGGTGATACACTAGGCCTGATATAACCCTTATCCAATAGTTCTTGTAACTAGATTTTTAATTCAATTAACTCAGGGATACTCATTCAATAAGGCTCTTTGGATGTTGGAGCCGACCTAGGTATGATTTAGATGGAGAAATCAATTTCTCTTTGAGGGGGTAGTCCAGGTATCTCTTCTGGGAACACATCCATGAATTCATTAAACACCGGGTGGTCCCTTACAGATGTTGGGTTTTCATTAAGGAGTAGGTTAGCTATTTTTACCGCATAGGGCTTACAACCCTTTCTCAAACACTTCTTGAAGTGTAAGGAAGATATCTTTCTTAAGGAAACATACTATACTAAAACCATTTACCTTCCCAACACTTTTATCTTCATATATATATGTAAAGGTTTTATCAAATCAATTCAGTACTTATTTATACTTTTCTAACCAATCCATGCCAATAATCATATCATATGACCCTAGAGGCAAAACATTCAAATTGATCCTAGTTGCATGATTATGTATTGAAATTTCACAATTAGCAATCAACTCAATTACCTTCCTTTTTGCTCCGGTGGCCAGTTGGACTAACCAAGGCTTTGCATGCCTTACCTTGGTGAGATGACAATTCTCCATCATTTTAGGAGTGATGTAACATAATGTAGTTGCTGGATCAATTAATATCGAGAGCTTTTGGTTAAAGATAATACCTTCAATTTCAACGATTGCAAATTCATGATCTACCTGTCGATCTCCAAGAGCTGCATTGATTCGGTGGAAACTCTTGCCAATATCTCTCACAGTGGAAGCTTCTTGCAAGTTGTGTACATCCTTGTTGGATTCACAAAGGAGTGGGCAGTTCCTTCGTACGCGGGGACCTTCGCATTCCAAACATTTTAGAGGTTCTTTAGGGGTTCCAGCATCCCCTTTCGGTCCAAGCAGCACAGATTTATTGTCCGTACATTGAGACTGACCATCCTTGTTGTAGGAATTTCTTCGAGGATTATTTGACATGTTTCTAAAGGGTGGTGGATGAAATCTCTTCTTGCATTGATTAAACTTTTTTTGCTTCTTGTCCTTCCATGTTTTGGAGAGGTCATTCCTCTGTTTATACTGCTCGGAGCATAGTCTTGCTTTTCTTAACACTTCGTCTAGAGTCTTGGGGTTATCAAATTCAATCCGATCTTTGTAGGACTATGGTAGGCAACTTAGGAATCGTTGGATCTTTACCTTTTCATATTTAATGTATGACACAAATCGTAACAGATCTATAAATTTGTTGACGAGATCCTCCATGGTCATCTGACCAAGTTTAAGTTCATAAAATTCCTTGGTCTTCCTTTCATAATAGCTTTCTGATAAATACTGTTTTTTAAAGAGTTTCTTGAACTCTGACCATTTTAGGTTCTTCTCCTTTAATCCATGGGAGATCTTTAGGTCTTGCCACCAAATGTTAGCCTATCCTTTCAAGTTGTAAACTGCCATGCTTACCTTCATGCTGCTGGAGTAGTTGTATATTTGGAATTACTTTTTAATATCCAGCAACTAAGCTTTTGCTTCTTCTCCAGTCCTTGATTCCCCATCAAAACGGGTGGGTTTGATTTTCTTGAATCTCCTTCTAGGTGATCCACCTTTCTCTTACCCATTGTTAAGACTTGATTCCTAGATTTTTGAGTTTCCTTGGAGGAACTGTCTTTTCTTTTGGAACTATTCCCAATTTTCGAGTCCCTCTCTACTTATGCGAGTGGGTTTTCTCCATTGTTCCTCTCCTTCGAGCTTTGCAATAGTATCTCCTTGAGCTTTTATTGTTTTTCTTGAGCCCTGTTTATTTGTTCATTTCCTACCTTGAAGCTTTGCAATTCCACTATCAGATTCTTCACTGTTTCCAATACCTGGCTAGCTTCAGAATGCGCTGGTTTTGGCTGCTTCAGGGGAGGTACTGGCGTACCTTCTTTAGGTGGGTACTCCAGTTCATTTTGTGAGGCCATCATTGTATCCTCGTCACAGACAATTCATGTTTATACACAAAACATTCCACCACAAATATGTTTAGCACAAAACAATAAAATTTTCCATAGCGCAGTGGAACTAAATGTTCCATAAAGGGCGGCAGGGTTGAACTTGTGGCTCTGATACCATATGTAACATACCCAGATAACCTACCAAAAACCTATATATATATATATATATATATATATATTTCATACATATTATTCCTTCGCATAAATTTGGCTAAAACCTCCCATAACAAATCATTCTTAAGCTAAAATAAGCAACAACATTAAACCTAAACAAATCCACTTCCAGGACCAAATAAACATTCCGCACTGAAAATGACTTTCCGACCTCCACTTCCCACATTCCGCCCCTTGGACTTCTACCTGTTTCTGTGGATTGCAGAACTCGAAAGCTTATTACATAGTGGAAATCATTCAAACGTAATTCCAAGGCTTCCCCCTTCCACCTTTCGCTCTAGGCCACGGAACACGGAAGAACTAAACATTCTTAAGACTTTCGAGTTTCCTCTTTCTCCTTCCACCTTTCGTTGTACAGATTGTAGACCATGAAAAACTTATATTCTTATGACTTTAGTCCTTTCTTCCACTTTCCGCTTTCCACTGTGCGGATCTCGGATTACGGAAGTCTTAACTCCCTTAAGACTTTAACTTTATTTTCTATTTTTTTCTTTTCACTGTGTGGATCGTAGAATGCGAAAGTCTTAACATCATTAAGACTTCAATCATTTCTTCCTCTTTCTGCTGTGCAGATCACGGAACGTGGAAGTCTTACCATATTTTCAGATTTTACTTAACTCATCCGCTTTCCACATTCCGCTATGCAGATCGAGGAACACGGAAGTCTTAACATTCTTTAAGTCTTTAACTTTAAATTTCCACTCAGCAGATTGAGGATCGTGGAAGTATTAACACCTTTAAGACTTTAACTTCAACTTTCTGCTTTCTGCTTTTTGACGTGCGGATCGTGGATCATGGAAGTCTTAACCCTTTTAAGGCTCTTAACTTTAACTTTCTGCTATCGCGAAAGTCTTAACATGTTTAAGACTTTAATTTTAGCTTTCTGCCGTGCAGATTGCATATCGCAAAAGTCATAACCTTTGTAAGACCTTTAACTTTAACTTTCCACCTTCTACTTTCCACTATGCGGATTGCATATTGCGGAAGTCTTAACACCTTTAAGACTCAAACTTTAGCTTTCTGCTTTCAGCTGTGCGAATCATGGATCGCGGAAGTCTTAACCCTTTTAAGAATTTTAACTTTAGTTTTCCGCTTTCCGCCTTCCATTGTCCGGATCGTGGATTGCGGAAATATTAATCTTTTAAGGATTTTAAGTTTGACCTTCCTCTTTCCGATTTCCGCTGTGAGGATTGCGGAATTCTTAACCTTCTTAAGACTTTATTTTTAACTTTTTGCTTTTCGCTATGTGGATTGCAAAAGTCTTAATACTTTTTAAGACTTAACTTTAACCCTCTGTTTTTCGCTTTCTATCGTGTAGATCATGGATCGCAAAAATCTTAACATTCTCTAAGTCTTAACTTTAACTTTTCGCTTTGCGCTATGTGGATCACATATCACGAAAGTCATAGCACTCTTGAGACTTTAACTTAGCTTTTCCGCTTTCTGCTTTCCACAATGCGGATCGTGGAAGGAAGAAGTCTGAATAACTTTTAAGACTTAAACCTTACCTTCCACTGTGCGAATCGCAAAAATATTAACATATTTACGTTTTCACTTTTCTTTCCACTCTCCACCTTCTGCTATGCGAAACGCAGAACGCGACAATCTTATTAACCTTATGTTTACACTTTTTCCTTCTTCCTTCCGCTATGTGGATCGTGGAACGCAAAATTCATAACCCTTTCGAGGATTTAACTTAACTTTTCACTTCCTGCTTTATGCTATGCGAATCGCAGAAATCCTAACCTTTTCTAGACTTATCTTTGCCTTGAACTTGCACTATTTGCTGGGTGTTTTTCTTAGGAAACCTTAGTAGTAGAAGAGTACTTATCTCTGAGCAAGGGGAAAACTAAGGCGAGACATCAACAGAACAAAACATTACTCTAACTCAAGCAACATAGCCATTTGAACAAGCATTAGGTCAACAGTAGAGTTTTCATCAACAGATTTAAGGTTTTCCCTTATTATTCAAATCACACTGAGGCTCATACTCCTGCACATACATGTATTCCCTATGCCTACTTATCAATGATAATATACAACATAAGAGTAACTTTCATGCCAGACTAAAATCACCCAATGAGGTTACCAATTACTAGAATCCAGGCATTAATAAATTCCCCAGAAAAGAGTATGTTAGTTCACAAGCATCATTCTCTTTTACTACGGCTAGAACTATTAATTCATTCCTTCAGTGACACTGAACACATAATCGTAAAACACATTGTTTAATGGCATTAATCACATCCACATTCCTAAGGTATATTCTTATCAGATGACATCATTGAAGCATATAAAAATACGCCCCAACAAGATGCCATCCTCTGGCAACCGAGTGTGGAAACAATATTCCATAGTCATTACAGAAATACAAAAAACATGCATTCACGACAATGAATTTAATCTACTATTTTATTCTTTTAAACACATTTTAACATAAACCAACACAGACCAAAAAGTACCCTCAAGTCAATAAGTTGCAGAAGCAAATACTCAGAAATAAAACTTGTGGTAAAATCAAACCGCAATGAAATGGAAACAACCATGTTCCACCCAACCGTAGATTAGGCCCATATCTCTCTGTCCTCAATCACCCCCGAGCTAAACTATGCATGCCGAGAGTGGTGATAGTCAAACTCAGTTCTGGTTCTCCAGTGAGAAATCCTTGCGTAACACATAGTGCACACACAACAAGCAATTCCTTCTTCCAGCATACTCAGCGGCGTCCCGCCTCCTAGCATATGCTTCCTTATTTATTCTCTTTCATGTTGCCTTGGTCTTTTGTAGCTAACTGACAGTTCCCCTAGGAATTTTCGCTCCACTACCTCTCGATTCCCCAGGGTGAGTCTCGCACCATACTGGCATTCCCACTCTTGGTGTAACAGTTCTGAGAGTGACCCTTCACGTCGCCCAGTCCCGCATGCATAGTTTTCTCATTCAAAGTGCTTGTTCATTTCATTCATATTTTTTATTCAAAGCATAATGTTTCAGTTACATTTGTCCTTCAAGGACCTATTGGCATATTTAGGGTCTGCCAATCACATTTAAACAAAAACAAAAATAAAATAGTCTTTCAAAATTTATTACAAAATTGAGGGATATTACATTTCCATTGACCAAATAGCCACTAGAACATTCAATATTTTATTATTATATATTTTTCATGTCAATTGCGTCTAGGTTGAGATAGTTAGAAAAATAGTTGTGACCTCCCATCCAAGATTAATTCATGCTAATAGCATATTAAACTTTTAATAATACTTTTATTCATCCTAATAACATATTAAACTCTTGATATTAATTATATTTAACTTACAAGTAATATTACATAAAACCAAATACTTTAACTCTTCACTCAAAAAAATTATTATTAAATTTGTTGAGCTTTTTAATTTTTTTATAAAAAATGAGATGTATTTTGTATTTAAGTGTCACAAGCAAGAAAAAAGAAAATTTCAAAGATAAGGTGTACTGGCTGGTAATATTTAGTGGCCTTTCGTGGCTGGGAAAAGGGAGGACGTTACACGTCTTATCTCTCCAACTAACAACACGGAGATGACAAGAAAGCACGGGAAGATTGTTGAATAATCAAGGTGATAAAATAAAAATAGCAGTTTGTCTCATTTAAATTTATACAGATTTCAATCAATATGAGAATTAAATATTTCTAATAAAATTAGATGTAATGGAATAGACTATTCATAATCACGACATATCATTTTCTAAACATTTATGTGGTTATATTCTCACTATGGGTTTTTAGCATAATTTCTTATTGAATATCCAAACTAAATAGAAGATTTTAACCATTTTATGGGGGAGGAGTGGGTTTAATGGTTAAGAGTATGTGTTTGGGCTAGAGTAGTATTGGGAAGGGTGACCTCTTGAGAAGTCTTGGTGTTGCACCCTCCATCTTTATTTTTTATTTTTTGATGCCCTTTGATTCATTTTATGAATATCAAGGACATGCTTTTTTCCTTCTGAAAAAAGAGTATGTGTTTCCTCTTTGGAGATCACAGGTTCAAATCCAGAGGGGGTAGTGTGTATGTAGACCTCTGTAGACTTTAGTAGTTAAATCACTCTGCAGAGGGGGGTCCCTTGTCTCATGGGGAAGTGTATGTACAACTCTGTAGACTTTAGTAGTTAAATCACTCTACAGAGGGGGTCCCTTGTCTCATAAACAAGGGGTTCTCATAAACCAAATTGGTGTCTTGCTTGGGGGTGACCTTAAAAATAGATTAAAACGTTATCTTAATTGGAATTTATGAAACATAATAGTAGCATGTGAGGGGTGAGAATTTTTTAGTCATCCTTGTTTATAGAAGAACATGTTAATTATTCAAGCATTTTTTTTTTACTATTAGTCTTTTAAAAATTCAACAAGTTGTTGCTACTACATGTGAGGGATGAATCACAATGAAAAGAAATGTTGCCTTTGGAGCAATAGAGGAAAAAATCCTATCTTATTCATTCTTTGGGATAGCATTAGAGTAAATCCCAAACATATGTCAACTATTTCAAATGGTATGGAACCAATTAGATTGGTCTTTAATTCCATGCTCCTGTATATTTATGAATCCTAATTAAAAAACTTGATATTGAAGAGGACGTTTAGATAAAAATAGGTAGCAAATTGGATCACAAAACAATTGATGAATAGGGACACTCTACATTCAATTAGAGAAGACTTCATGCAAAGACAACAACATCCACTCCCTCAAACTCAGAAGATTGATAGCACACAATTGCACATGGATGTGCAATAGATTCAGTTTTGGGAAGATTACTAGTCTCAAATTAACCTCCTTTTTGTCATTATTATTTTTCCTTGTCCTACCTTTTTTCCAATGTTAAAACCCTTTTACTTGACTTTCTTTCTCTTTATTGTAATTACGGCGTTTTTCTCCGAACATGTTCGGAAAAACACTGTTCCTTTCGTCGTCTATTCGGCCAACCCTGCTCCTCCGCATGTCCTCTTCGCGATTCGGTGGTCCTCTGTGTGTCCTCTTTGCGATTTGCTGGTCCTCCACGTGTTTTAAAGTTCCGCTGGTCCTCCGCATGTTTTCAGGTTGAGGTCAAGGTTTCTGGTTGCTTCCCTGCTCTATCCTGCAAGTTTCATTCTTCATGGGATTTGCCGTGACTGTTGAGTTTGTCAGAACCGCACTTGTACGGCTATTTGCCTCAGCGTTGTTTGCTCTGTTCAGAGGTTCCAAGAATTCTGGCCGCCATGGCTCGCATCCTATCCATAGTTCTGAGTACTTTGTTGGCGTCGGCCATTGCTGCATCTACTGCAAGGTCGATTGAAGAAATGGAGTATATTGATATGGTCACTGATAAGATCCATGACCTGGAGTGAAATCTCTATAAGGTCTTGGGAACCAATCCCAAGTCTCTACAGTTTGCAGAGTTTTCCCTCAGGTCTCTTCCTGTTGTTATTGATTCAAATGGTTTTGATGGCTAAATTGGATTCATGGACGCCTTGTCAATCAGTTAAAATGGCATCCAGTTAGAGTTTAATGTTTTTTCTTTCAATCTTGTGCAGGTATGGGAAGAGGTACGATTCATTCCGCAAGCTTGTGCACAGATTCAATGCTTTCGTGAAGAACGTGGAGTTGATCGAGTCAAGAAACAACATGAAGCTTCCTTATACTTTGGCAATAAATGGTAAATCAAATCATCTTCTCAACTAATTTCAGAAACTTTTGTTCTGTATTCAACATCTGGATCATAGTCTAAAATGGTGGCAATTAATCACATAGTGGTGCTTATCCGCTAGGGAGTAGGATATTTTTCCTAAAAAGAAGGAAAAGCTTATTTTTTCAAAAACCCAGTGGATAGGAAAGAAGGGTCCTTACGTGGCGTCTAATTAACTAAATCGTCAAGAGTATAATTTTTTTGCTATAATGCTCCAGAGAATTCTCTTGAGCATTTCTTTATCCCCGGTGACTAGGGAAGAATGGTCTATGAATTCTCACAGCTGCCTAGATGTACCGACTGACACTTGGATAACTAATTTTGGTTGTATCTGAACGAATGGTTTCTTTTTTGCTTTCTTACAACCCAGCTAAGCCCTTCCTTTTTCAGGCAAGAGACAACCTTTGCCTACCAGAAAACAAAGGGCATAAAAGGGGAGAATTTATTTTGAACAGCGTGGCTTTGGCTTCAGATTGAACTAGGCCTGCTAGCACTCGCAAGATCCAGTAGTAGAAACTCTGCCTTCACATAAATCCACGCCGAAAGACAAATCGGGGTTTTGGGCGAGGCGATTAATAAGCACGCATCCCCGTGTACAATTGAGCTTGCAAGGTAGAGACATGCCAGAGGCCCTATGGAATCGAACTAAACCCAGGTGTGACCTTGCAAGAGTGGACAGACCAGAGGACCCATATAGATTCAACCTTATCTCTGCACTTCAAACATAAATTGACACCAAAAGATCAAACTGGTAGTAATAGAGCGGGCATCTATCCTCATGGGGAAGTGAAGCTGCAAGGCTTTAGTAAAACAATAGCGTTGAGGGACCATGGTACGGTCAATGACATTTTATTTTAATTTTTTTGCAAGTGATTATAAACTTTGTTTGATTTTGATTGTGTTTGAAGATTGATTATAAATTTCATTTGAGTTTGAGTTTGAGCTTACCAATTATAAGATCTGTTCATATTTATTAATTATCCATATTTCCTACAGAATTTGGAAGGTTCCAAATTCAACAGAGTTGACAAAAAAAGATGACACGATAGGGATGAATCGTGAAAAATCTATTGTTTATCTCTGCCTACCTTGAATAGAGGGCAGACTTCTACCAGTCTAGCTTTAGCAACTGTACTTTAGGATTTTTTTTGGAAGAGAGGGAGAATAGTCTGCCTTGAATAGGGGGACAGATTGATTCTACCAGTCAAGTCTTAGCAACTCCCATTCAGATTTTTTTAATCCAGCTTTAAATCCTGTAATTGACTTGTAGAATTCAACGCTTATTACAATTATCTCAACTTTTCAAAATATCTTCAAATTCTTTTGGGTGCTCGGGCAAAAGTATGGGAAATTGATCAGAATTGTAAACAGTATTCAAGATATCATCGTCTGGGCTGTGGTGCTATTAAATGGGGAATTATAAGTTCGACTTGGTTGTGGTGCTATTGAATGAGCAATTATAACTATTTTTGGAAAAGGGAAATTAAAAAAAAATTATTGACCGTTTTTATATACTATTTGATTTTTATTTTCCCTAAAAGCCCTTCGTTTAACTCAAAAAAAAATATTAGCAATAAAAGCCCTTCATTTAACCCAAGAGGAGTATCTGGAAAAAGATATTAGCATTCTAAACAGTTCAAGTTCATGGCCATAAACTTGGTCGTGGTGCTATTGATTGAGGGCATATAACTATTTCCTGAAGCTTGAAAATTTACAGAATTTTTTTATTCTTTGTATTATTTTTCTTTGGAATGTGGGTATAGTGCATTTGTTTTAATTTTTCTGAAAAGTTCTTTTCTTTAAACTTGTGAAAATCATTGCAAGTAGTTGGACACATAAGTGGTTTGCTTTCATGGGTGACATGGCCTATGAGGGGTGAACCACTAAATGTAAACATTTTTGTTTAAACTTGTGAAAAGCATTGCAAGTAGTTGGACACATAAGTGGTTTGCTTTCATGGGTGACATGGCCTATGAGGGGTGAACCATTGAATGTAAACATTTTTGTTTAAACTTGTGAAAAGCATTGCAAGTAGTTGGGCAGTGGTTGGCTTTCATGGGTGACATGGATTTGTTCAGTTAAGTTTATGTGATAGGGACTGTTTCTTTCATCAGAATGACCCAGGATTTGCACCAGGCCTTGGTGCTTAATTCATGTTTCCAAAAGAACTGAATATTGATGAGTGACTTGGCATGTTATTGTTTTTATATTTTTGAATTAGACCAGGAAATTTTTAAGGATCTATATTAAATGTAGAAATCTGGTTAATCTTATTAATTCTTTAAATGCTAATTATAAAATATTTAACTATATTTTTATAGAAATATTAAATTTCTAAATATTTATATATATTATATAAATATTTAAACTATATTTTTTTAAAAATATTAAATTTCTAAATATTTATATATTTTCTAAAACTTTTTAGTTATTTTTAAAGTAACATAATTATATTTTACAGAATTTGGATGAATCATTTAGCTACAAGATTCATCACAGGAAAGGTAAATTTCAGAAAACAAAAAGAACGTTGCTTTGAAATTGATTTAACTGGAGAACAATTTATAGAGTTTTAGTTGCAGAAACCTTTTTGTTAGAACAAGGTTTGACCACATATCCGTACTACTAAAGTCTGGCAAATGAAATTTTCTGATTATTTGAAGGCCTTAGCAAGTGAAGTATACTTCTAGTTTCCTTAACCAGTCATCCAAACTCTCAGCATCCATAGCACCGTCAAAGTGTAAGATATCAATCTTAGCTTCTACGGTTCTACCTTACATGCTCTTCTTCAGTAAAGGGTTCTCCTTCCTCATGCTTTGGCTTCTCTCTTGCAGACCTTTCTTCAGAAAGGTCAACCAATGGTCCATGGCACATTGTATCCTGGCAGGGATTCAATGTTTATCTCTATATTGGAGGACATTTCTTCATAGTGATGTTGCATTTTCCAAGACCGGCTTAATTATAACCATCTACACCTCTGCTTCACTAGGATTAGTGCCAGCTTATTGGAGATACTATCCACACGCTTAATCTGGGACCTATGGGACATGGATTTCTTATTTGGGCTTGTACTTCTAGGATGCAAATTCTCTGATACCAAAGCTGATCTGTTTTATTGACCACCTTTCAATTTCTCAAGACATTTACTGTAACACGGATTCCAAATTGCTAACCACACACCTGCCAATGGAGTTTCCAACTAGAAATCTCACTGTTATTACTCTGTTTGCAACAAAGCAGAGAACCGCCCTACTGAACAGAGAGGTAAAAAGATTCTAAAAAACAGAGCATTTTTATGTGTGTTGAACAGGAATGAAGATTCTTTCTATAAACACAGATTATGCCAGAGAAACCAGGAAAACTGAGTAAATCAGAAGTCTCAGCAGCAAGATTCATCACACGGAAAGTAAATTTTAGAAAACTAGAAAGAACGTTGCTTTATTCATCAGGAGAACAATTGACAGAGTTTTTAGGTATAGAGAAATATCGTCATCTTGCAAAGTTGCACCCTAGTGTTGGCAGCAAGGATTTTCATATTCGGTTCTGGACCGCGTCATGTTGTGACAGTAGTCTTCCCTTCCTTTTCCTTATTCTGTCACTATTTTCCCTCCTCGCTGCTGGAGAAAATGATAGGTTAAATGGAAGGTATAAATCGAGTAGCAAAGTTTTTGTGTGGTTCTTTCTCCTACTGCAAACCCATCATTACCTTGCAGTTAAAGAAACCATGTGGCAAAGGGGTGGAAGGATGCCAATGGCCACCACTGAGAGAGTTACAAGCTCCTTCAAGCTTTTAGGGCTACTGGATAGTGCAATTCATGCCTCCAATGACCAATATGATGACCCAGATATATTGGATAGGTTGAGAGTGAAGATGATGCCACACCATAGTGGAGACAGTGCAATTCGTGCCTCCAATGACCAATATGATGACCCAGATATATTGGATAGGTTGAGAGTGAAGATGATGCCACACCATAGTGGAAACAATGGGTGGGATGTTTTCTCACTAGAATATAATGCAAAATATCCTCGGAATACCATTTTACAGAGCCTGTGATGGCCAGGTACCTTAAAATTTTTAACTGTCTTTGGAAGCTTAAACGTGTGGAACATGCTCAGAGCGCTACATGGCAGACTATGGAGCCAACCTGCTCTATTGCTTGCCTATATGCCACTAGGGATGCTGATGGGAAGAAATGACTTATAGACATTTTAAGATGATGTCAAACAGTAAGAAATGAAATGAAACATTTTGTCACAAATCTGCAGAACTATCTCATGTTCGAAGTTCTCGATTACTCGCGGGTGGACTTTTTGGATGAAATGGAAGAATCAAGAGACCTTGATGAACTTATAGTTGCTCATGAAAGGTACCTTAATGTGATTGTAGAGAATTAACTTCTAGGGAACGATCTCATCATTTATATAAAACACTATTTTTATTGTTTGATCTCATTTTAGGCTTTAGGAGCCACGAGGAAACTAAACAAGCAGTAAAGCGTTAGGAAGACAGTACAGAGAAAAAACAAGGTGAGTTCCAGAATAAATACTTCAATAAGTAGCTGAGTAGCTCGACAACATCTCAGAGAATAACACGATTTCCCATCCATCGACAAGCTAGGAGATATTTTGTGCAACCATATTTGATACAATGATACCAAGATTCGATTTATGACCCCTTTTTCAATCTGATATTTCATCAGGGTTTTGTATTTTACTGTTTTCTTTCATGCCTTCCATTGGGACTTTTGGGAGTACTCATAAGCTTGCATAAGCTTTCGTGTTTATATTTTAGTGAGTCCTCTTTTGCAGATATAATTTTTAGCAGATCTCCATTTGTATTGATAGCTCCCAAAAATTTCCAGTTGTGTATATAAGTTGGATTTGTGATATCTAGAGAAGGGTTCCTGGATTTTTTAATGTTTCCTAGATCTGATTAATTAGATCCAATTCCAGGTGAAGGCCATTTTGAGGGCTGCGAATATGTTGCTTGCGTGAGTTCTTCTTGGTATTTTACAGTTTTGCTAGGACTCCATATAATTTTCCGGATAGTATGACCTGATTTTTGTTGTTTTGATCACGAAGAGGCACTGGGTTTCAGATTTGTGAATGATTTTTCTATTTTTCTGCTACATGGGTAAATCTTGAGAGTTTATTGTGATGTAGTTTTGTCGTGGCTTGCTTGATGAGAAAAATTATAGAGATGGGAATTATTTAACATGATTTCTACAGGCTCTGATTTCTCATTTTTGTCTGCATGGGATATATGCTAGTTTCTCTGAAATAGAGCTTTTGTTTTAGGCACTCAAGATTATAGAGCGTGGGTGTTAGATTTTTTCTTGTTATTTTAAGTTTAGTGTTCCTGATCGAGAGAGAGAGAGAGTGTCTAGGATCAAAGGGCTTGCAGATTTCTAACGGGGAGGTCTACACTAGCACATTGTACTTTCTTTGTATATGATATTAAAGTTTTATAATTTATTTCTTCTTCTATGAAAAATGCCATGGAAAGAAAATTGTTAGTACATTTTTGGATCAATGCATTGTTTTCTTGTACATATTGTAGAAGCAATTTTGGATCCTGCACAATTTTTTCCTTGGCATGTCAGCTTTCCATAATATTTTCTTACTAGCTTACATTTGTGTTGTCAGCTCTAAGTGTTGAGGACCGTGCTGGTTTGGTCAATGCTTTGGAGGTATATAAAACTACTCTAATGGCTTGTCTTGTCAATATAGTTGTGCAAATATTAATAAGTGGAGCTTACATGTTTGTAGTCTGTACCTAAATTTTCAATTCGAACCGTATTGTTGTCTATGCTGTAGGATAAGCTGCAACACCTTTCCAGACAACAATCTGGTTTTCTTGATTCTCTTTCACCTACTGTAAAAAACCGAGTGTCAGCAATGCAAGAACTTCAGGTGCGTTTCAGTATCTTTATAACCTAACTAAGTATTTTGTATTTGTAAATTCTCAGGGGTCTCCTTGCTAGACAACAATTTGGTTTTCTTGATTCTCTTTCACCTACTGCAAAAAAAAACCGAGTGTTGGAAAGGCAAGAACTCTAGGTGCATTTCAGTATCTTTATAAGCTAACTAAGTATTCTGTATTTGTAAATTCCCAAGGGTCTTAATTGCGGTCTCTGGCATCTGTCAATGCAATGCAAATTATTGCAAGTAAATTGTGCCATATTCAAGAATGTTCAAGTTACCACATAATGTTCAATTTTTTATTTTTTTGAAATTATAGTTTAAAAATTAATGTTTTGAAGCTTTGACATCCTCTCATAGATGCTTATTCTCATCAAAATGATATTTGATTTGCAGTTCCAAACAACAATGTTTCTAAGCCAAAATCCACAACAAAATTATACACGTTTGAAACAATCATCTATTGGACACTACTTGATTAAGCATGTAATGGCAAAAACAAGTCAAAATAATCTATACTTCACATGTAAAAACTGAGTAAAAGTTTTATTTACCATAAAATCTGTTGGTTGCTTCGCAACTGAAAAATGATATTCCCATGAATTATTACCAATTTACCACTATG